>JACTOM010000933.1:161485-263645 GCA_015832385.1 Elymnias hypermnestra
ATATATATGTCGGAGGGCAGATATCTGTGGAACGCTGGCGCCCTCTATCGGCGTCGACAGAGTCAATGGTGGCAGTCCGGCGGGAGTCACTCGACAGTTGTCGAGTAGCGCTCGATCGGAACAGTCAACTGTTGAAACTGTCGCGTTCCTAGCTATTAGTGTTAATGAGTTTGTGTAAATTGATATCGGGAACATTAAGTGATTGAACATTATAAACCGAGTTAATTAATACAGTGTTTGATTGCACCAACAATACCCATGAACGCCCACAGAATAAGAAATTAAATAATGGATCTAATTAATAACGATGTCGGCGGAGAACGTTACGCCCCTGTGTTTTATGTTTCTCCGTTCTCTCTTATTCTCCGACATATATATATGTCTGTAATCAAATGGCAATGATCTTACGTTTGTTGGTGCATTGCAATATTTGAGAGGTGAATTATGTGTGAAGCAGTGGTAGCAGAGTCGGGGGGGGGGGGGGACTTTTGCGTGTTAGTGTTGTGCTCGATCACCTTATAAAAGACTGGTGATAGCGGGGTGGCAAAATAACCGATCTGTAATGTATAAGGTTGCGGGTTCGATCCCGGGTGTGGCGATATTAATATAAATTTAAGTTTGTAAAGTTGTTTCATTTAAACGGTGTAATCTCATAGGAGCCACACGTTTTTAGGTGTACACATATTGAGACAAATTTGTTAGTTTACTTCAAATTCACTACAAATCAAAATATAAATAAAAAAATTACAAAAAAAGAACCGCCTTCAAAGCAAACTTACAAATATATCAACATGCTCTAAAAAGTAAGAAATAATTGCGTATTGCGTATAAAAAGACTCCGAAAATAACAATACGAATAATACTATAAAAGAAGACGAATCCATTTTTTATTTATTATAACACAAAATGGATGCATTAAGTTGATACGTTTAGTTGAGTGAGTCTAGTATTAGAGATCACTATAGTTATACTGCCTCATAGGTCTAGTAGTTAGCATGACTACAGACATGATAGGTCCTGGGTTAATCAGGGAAGTTGGCGGTGTGCTCTACCCCCTTGCTTCGGAGAACACGTTAAGCCGCAGTCGTGCGCCTGATCGCTCTTCGGATGTGAGATCTCCGTCACATCGGACTATGAGGAATAGAGAGTGCACTTGTGTACTATACCTGCTAATCCACAGTGGAGCAGCGTGGTGGATCTATGCTCTATGAAACCTTCTCTCATACGAGTGAGGACGCCTGTGCCCAGTATTGAGACGTTACTTACCTTGGGCTGCTATTTACCTTACCTTACCATATTCTTATACTTGTTGAAATACTATTACATTACTAGAATTTTATTTTATGCTAAGGCCTTATATGGCTACTTCCGGTTTAATGCTGTCCCAGTTTAATTGCTATTTTATTACAAATGGTAGCAAATGTGAGTGAGATACATTTTGTGGAATGAGATGAGTAAAGTGTGAGATATAAATTTGAAGAATCGGAAAGTACTTATTCGCCAAAGTAAATTGAGGCTGGTAGGAACTGGAAGCGCAAGGAAAGTGGAAATTTAACATCTTAATGTCAAACCCGTATCACCAGTCCTAAGTTAGATAAGTTAGAAAACACGATTTCCTAAATAGCTGTTAAGAATCAACTCTTAAGTTCTCTGGTAGCTAGCAATTATATCGTAATTCCAACGAGATATTTATATAATCAGACTGTTACTTGCAATAATATCTCCAGCGACTACTCTACGGCATAAAGGTAAATGAAACCACGAAAATTAACCACAAAATCACGAGCAGGCTATGTAAAGTTAGTCTAAACTTTATCCCAAATATGTTCAAAGCTAATCTATTGTATATATAACACTCTGATAAATGATCTCCGCCAGTATTCTGGAGTAAAGTTAATAGATTAAAATTTTATTCGAGGCTCGCTCGAATTACGAGCTCTTGAAATTTCAAATCTCATCTCAAAGACGAATTGTCTCAACCTGTGCGAGATTGGCCTGCGTTGTTTTATTGCGGATCTAAAGAAATTAATTAAGATTTAAGATTTCTCTTTGAACAGGAAGGGGAGCAGAATTTTCATCATCATATTTGAGTTTAAAAAATTTAAGCCCAAGAAAAGTTTAACGTAACACTATTTATTCTCTACCCAAGTATACAGTGGAAGTCTTTCACAGCTGCTTAACTTTTAAATAAACTACTGTGAACATCGGATACACAATAAGTTGAAACACGCTGGTTCAAAGTAAGTAAATAATGAGTAATCCTTTTTGTTGTGATTATTTTTTTCCATAGAATACCTAATTAAATGATCGACTTGAAGGATTTGATAAAGTTTAAAGAGGTCATTATTTCGATAGATCCCATCCTATTGTGGTCCCTAGTCAAAATAAATCATTAAACTAGTCTATTATTAACAATTATATAAAATATCCTGGATTTGAATCCAACTTTACTCATTCTTTAGCAATATTGTAAGTTCACTTACTATCGTTATTGCGAAACAAAAAAAAAAAAAACTCCCAATAAATCAATTTTTGCGCAACAGTGCCCATGTCAATTACTTGTTGACATAATACGATAGTTCTGTATCCACTCAGGCAATCAAAAACATTAGCATCTCTTTCTTTTTAAGTCATAATGTGTATTATCTATTTTGCTTCATGTAACTGTCGTAACGAACTTAGCGTATAAAAAAACAACAGACAATAGAAAAAATAAATCAATTACAAAGTGACCGTTACTAAGGCATGTGAGAGAGGCAATCAAAATCTCTAGGAGTAGTGCGACTTACATATCTAAATATACTGGTGATTTTATGAAGCTCTACTTACCTACTTACTGATACCGTGATGATATAGGGTAACCTGTGAAAGTTTACATCACGGTTAATAGGTTTGAAGATCATGATCATCAACAATATTCGCATTTCACTTTTTTACTGTGCCCGATTTGGGATATATCGATTGAATGGCTTTGAAGTCTATAAGGTAGGTAGGTAGAAATTTAAGGTATATCTTTTTTTTGTCCCATCAAAATTTGTCGTTTACCTTTCGCATATCGCATTACAACCGAGCGTGGGAAAGTCAAAGTGGCGCCCATAAAATCAGCTGTTTAACTTTCCTTTTATTTTCATATGACATCATAATCTGTTTTAGTGTTTTATATATACACTTTTAGAGCGGTTAGTAATACTGTTCTTTTTATATAAAAATTGTATATTTTATAACCTAAAGGTAAAAACTCTGATCTATAGAAGAGATGGTTATTAACTTTTTGACTTGATACCTTTTGTGTACTTCATGCAAAAGTTATCAGGCGAACAAACAAAGAGTTAAAGGTAAGATAACTTGATTAAGTTTTGAAGAAAATATAGTATGAGATATAACTTACTTCCAACTCAACAGAGTAAAGTGAGTCTTAAAATTTGCTAGTCCAATAACTTTCAGATATTCAAAGTTTGCCTGTAAAACTTGTGCCTTAAAGATTTCGATGACTATACTTGGTTATATAATGACGTGAAAATTTATTGTTGCTATTGGTAAATGCAGGTCTACACGTCTATCATCGATAACACAAAAAGTAGTTATAAAAATAAAGCTAATATACCGGGCTTTTGCCATCTTCTTACTGAACTTAACGTTTAGTTTAATACTTAGACTTACTTAAACTTATTTAGAAGGTGCCAATAATGCTTGGTTCTTAACATGTCCAAATCAAAATTTACTAATTTATTTGCAAAAATAATTGAAGTAATTGTAAAACGATACTTTTAAATAGGATACTGTCTAGATGTAATATGTGACTTCACTCTCATAAATTAAGCAGAGCAGTAAAAGCAATTGCAGTCAGCAGATGCAAAACTTTAAATACCCATTGGTCTGTTCGCAACTTGCTAGCGCTATGCAAATCTTTGCCGATTGGACTCTAGTTCCAAGACTTATTAATTACGTGGCCATCATCAATGAATTGATCGGGAATGTCCTGATCTATAGAAATAAATAAATTTGGATGGTGTGTTAATAATTTCAACTGAACAGGTGCTGGGGAGGGATTCAGGATCTGGCAAATCCCTCCGGGTTCAGTGGACTGTATAGCATTCTTAGGGCTTCAGCGGGTTCGGAGTCAGTTGTTCAGGCTTGGGTCTTCGTGTTCGGTACTTTCAGATTCAGATGTCCCGTCGTTTGTTCTTCAGCGATCACACTTCGCACTTAGTAAGGATCTACTTCGATCAAGAGTCTTAGGCGAAAGTGTCCGATTGACTTTTTTTTTCGAAGGTCCGATTGAACCATGTGAGTACCCATTTATAGAAATCGCTCATCCGGTAACCACAGTTAGTCAAGCGAGCGAAAGAAGGGACAATTGCGGATGCTGAGGCAAGTGCGGGAAAGGAGTCGCCGGCGGTTGACCAATCAGAATTAGTCACCGCCGGCGACGCGCTAAGTTATAAGCTAAGCTAAGCTGCTTCCGACCGCAACTACAGGTTTTCACTTCTTCTTCCTTATGTGCCTCTCCGACTAGCGAAGGTTGCAGTCAGTTGTCCATAACTTTTTCCTTCGTGATGCTTAATATATTAGTTGAGCGGCACTCGCAAACCCGGTCAAAATCCTAAAATTTTGCAACCAGGACTTCCTCTTGCAAAAATTCATTGTAAAAGTCCGTATCTGTCACGTCTCAGAAAAAGCCCCAGATATGCAACTTTCTTCTTTTTGACGGTCTTCCAAAGTTGCCACTGACAATCCATTCGTCGCAAGACTTCTTCGTTGGCAACTTTATGGGTCCAGATGATTTTGAGCATGCATCGATAGGCCCACATTTCAAATGCTTTTAAACGTTTTCTGAGATCCTCTTTTATCGTCCAAGACAAGCATCCGTAAAAAAGTATAAGCCACACAGGCATGACTTTTACTAAATTTATATAAATGTTTGTAACGGTAATTCTGCAATTTGTTCTTGATATAATGCCATGTGTTCGAAGTGATACCATGAGAAATAGTAAAATACATGGGTATTTTATTGCGGAAGATATATCGATGTACTATTTTTAGTTTTACAATCATTTATTAGGCTAAAGCCCATGGAAACAAACTAAATTTCTCTGGCAACTACTATAATTTTGACGTTTTTGGAATTTTGTTGATTACATCACTCCATTTATCAACCTAAGTCATCAACTTTTTAAATTATACGTCTCATAAAACACGATGCTCAAAAACTGTCTTTAATATAAAAGATAGTACAGTAAATCATCTATCTTTGAAGCACTGTCTTACGAAATTTGGTTATTATTCTTGACTTTTTATACTTGCCAATAAATACCTGTGGTAATGAAATGTAGGGAAATCCGAATCGTTTCTTCATTCTAAGCTATTATAAAATCCATCTGAACACACAAACATTTTCAATATTGATCTAGCCATTTAAAAGAAATTCTGTCTGAAAAGGTTTTACACACCTCCTATTTCGAAAATATCGAATTTATTTTAAATGAATATAAATTTTTAATGTGTTGGACCGTATAAATAATCTAAAATCATGGTGAACCTTAATATTAAGTACCTAACTTAATATACCGCGTCTGATATTGGTTTTTAAAACTCTGTATTTTGCAATAAAATCCTTCTGCACTACGGAGTTTATTTTGCCTAAACGTTTTTACGTTTTAAATGTTTCATTGTGTTTTGTGCATTAGAATTTAATAACGATAGTTTAAATGACAATGTTTACAATCAATATCGTTTTAAAAGATAAAAAAATACAATTTGTACCACAGAGAATTAAGTTTAAATACAGTAAATTAATATTACTTCTTGCAGTTTTAACGTTGCCCATCGTCCGTGATTAAGGGAATATAAGTAATTTCATAAATGTTTAATACTTTTACGATATTCTTTTGGAAAAATAATGACACAATTCATAGTAATGCCGTTTGTAAATAAACAAAGCATTTTAATGAACTAATGACATTTTGTAATGCTTCAACGTCATTCAAACCGTTCTGTTGTTTTTACCTAAAATTTTGGTTTGTTTTAAAATATTAAAAGTACACATGTCAGAAGTCATATTTCTATGACAAGAAATTTTTAAATCTTCTTTATATTTAAACAAATCTAAAACTTAACATTTTCGAAACTTAGAGAATAAGAGTAAGGGAACTTAATTGTCATTAAAATATTAAGAGTGTCAAAAACTAATACAAATAATTTATTAAAATCTCAAATTACAAACCTATAACATAGAAATGAATCGCAAAATGTGTTGGTAAGCGCATAATTCAACGCCTGAGTCGATTTTGACAGTTCTTTTTTTTAATGTTCGTTGAAGTCCAAGGATGGTTTTTACGACGAGAAAAGTTCGAATAATTGCAGGGGAAAACCCTAAAAACAGCCCTTTTCAGTTTCCCATTCCAACGTTTTCTAACTAAAATATAAATTCAGTTTGACCTTTATTGCTATTCAATAAAATTCATATTAAATTACAAGTAGTAACTGTTATCAAAGCAATGTAGGTGTGCTACTAACGTTAAAGAATCAATCTGCACTTTATTACCGCTGCAGAAAGTTCAAAATCAATTGAATAGTCACAACCCGACTAAATTGAATAGTCGCAAAAATGTAAGAGCTATAGATATTTAGTACTGCTGTACTTTCATTTCGAAAATCAATCGTAAATCTAAAATCTGCCACATTCCAAATCTTTTTGACGGAACGAAGTCTGTCGGATCTGCTAGTTTAATAAAATGTCACGTGTTTTCGTCAATATTAGAAATTTTTTAATTAAATTTTGGAATAGAGAATTTATGAAATATTTCTATTTTATAATCCATGAAAATAGAATTTTAAATTATTAAGGGACGAGTGGCAAATTAAAATGGCACATGTTATTTGTAATTATTAAAACTACCTAACCTTCAAACGAATTAGCACAAAAAAACGCTGCACATCTTCCTGGTGCTAATGCTCATGCGCCTTAAGAAGTTTCACTTCAATAAAATGAACATTTATTGCTGCTTTTTTTATAAACTTAATTTGTTTGGCAAGCAGTTCTTCCTTCCTCACAGCTTGCTTTTCGACAAAGGCTTCCCCTGATGCCTTGCATCTGTACCGATTCTCTGTATGTAACCATTTTGATCCTGCTACTTTATTCAGGACGTCTTTCCATCGCTCTATTTGTCTTACAAGACCAACAGTCTCTAAAAACAATATATATTACACAAAAATTTCTACCTATATCCGTTTAAGACTTGGTAGAAGTCTCTAAAGAGGTTACAATGTAATGGTCATAACACAGTTTAGTTAAGTAACTTCTTTCGCGATGTATCCAGTTACTATTTACGGATTTCCCTAAATTCCCGCGGAATCAGGAAACTACGCGATGCCACATAAAATTGAATAACATTTTTGTTTTCAGAAGGATCTCGTTGCTTCCATTTAAATATAAATCCTTTCAATAACATCGCGTTTTGTGACAGCCAAATTATTTCATTGTAATAGAATGTCGGAATATTTACTACAATTGTTTCTAAACCTTGACGAAATTAAAGGGCTCGTTTTATACTTTCTCTATTTATAATAGATGCTATTTACTAAATATATAAAGAAAACAGATTGTTCTTCATATTTATATCTTAGAGAACTTAAATAACAACAGGACTTATATTTAACTCAATAAAATGAAAGTGAAATGAAAAATCCTATGTCCTGTGTTTCGAATACAGCAAAATTTAGCAAATTAGCAAAAATCATCAAAATTGGTCGAGTACATATGATGATATGATTACTTCGCGGTAAACACTATGAAATTGCACTTTATAATCTATGCCATTATTATAAAGCTGAAGAGTTTGTTTACTTGAACGTGCTTATCTCAGGAACTATTTGTCTGATTTAAAAAAATGCTTTAGTGTTAGATAGCCCATCTATCGAGGAATATTGTAGGTTATAAATCCTCTCGGTAAAACTAATAGGGGCGAGGCACCAATGAACAATGTTACAAAATCGGGTAATTTCCTTTTGAGAGCTTCCACTGCGTTCGCTGCGTAAACGTTTACAGTTTCACAAAAATCATGTATGAAAAAATTGCTTCCCTTTAAAAGTTCTAAACATAAGTCCGGAATAATATATATCTATCTTTTAAGGTAAGCTCACTATAGCCCTTTTTTATGTTAACCAAATTTATTCTTTCTCTTTATCTCTTATAAGGTGCGAATGGAGTTGCCTGAATCTGCTCGTTACAAAAAAATTGTTCGCAATATTTTACACCATATATATAAACTCCTTATGTATAATGCGTTTATTTTAGGTAATATTATTAAATCTTAGTTGTAATCCTGTTTAAAAAGATTGAAACTTGCTTTAATTGATCTTAACAATGGGCTATTTTCAATCTTAAAGACCTTTCAGACGAATGCCTACTATACATACCATCAAATGAAAACATTCATGACTATTTTATATTATATAAACCTTAGACTGCTTGGCTCCGTATTGGCCACCGTAATTTTTCGTGCTTTTAACGGAAATAAACATCGCCTGCCGCCCACGAACGTTTTTGCGTCGATTGCCCCGCGGGTCGAATGACGCTAAAGAAGCTCTTGGGACGTAAATGTTTATGAAAGATCACCAAATATGATTACTTTTATGTTTGCTAATAGTTAAACTATACAATGGTATCTTTTGTTTAATAAATTAAGACTCTGGTGTATTGTTATGTTGCGCTAAACTTTGAGATAGTGAAAAACGCCCGTCTTGTTTTTAGAGGCTCATATCTTAAAAAAGAAAACTTACTAACTTATTATTAACTTGGTCACTTTGTAAATGAGGGCAGTCTAATGGTTATTAATAAATCCTTTCGAATGATAGTGAAATGGGTAGGAACGTAGATTATTTTTAAGAGTCACGTGTTAGAATCCTTGGCAGGCATCACTAAGTTTTATTTGTAAAACTTAAGTGTGTAATTGTAGTTTAAAATTAATAATAGTGCTTATCAATGAAACAATACATTGTGAATACCCTACCTAACCTACGTATCCATGGAGCAGTACTGGTAGACTTGTAAAAGCTGAAAAATTTAAATATCTGTGATATTTGTGCTCTTAAAATGCTTCCATCTTAAGAAATAGATCAAATTAATGTACTACATAATTTAAGATGTTTAATTGTATATCTTAAAAAAATCGATAAGAAAATCCATATTGCTAATCATTAATCTCCGTAGGATTACTCACAGTAACCATTTTTATCTTTGACATATTACAAAAATTACGTGTTAATTTCAAAGCTATTTAAAACAATACAGTAATGTTATTTATACAATTAAATACATTGCATTCGTTTTATATATTATGTAGATTAAGACTGCGTTTAATAGCAATTCATTAAAAGGGATATCTTAGGAGATATCAGTGATTTAGAAAGTGGAGGAACGCAGATACGTTCAAGTGTACGCAGACGTTTTTGCGCTGGTTTCTTAGTTAAATATGAAACGAACCATACTATATAGTAATTATTTAATAAAACCTTTGAAGAAACAATTAATCAGTTTTATTTGAGAGATGGCACGAGTGAAACCAGTCACCTGATTTTCTCGTACCGTTTGAATTGCCTGCGCTACAAGATTGTTAGGATTATCTCGTCTTGTAGTATCCAGTCGAGTGTAAGTATCGTTTCTATATAGTTCAAATTCGCTAAGGTTATCTCATTTAAAGTTAACAAGGCATTCAACGTACTTATTGATGTGAAACTTTGATAATTAGAAGCGAGAATATCGTACTTTGTTTCCATTTCATATTGTTTTGTAATCAAATCAAATGTAATTTAACTTTTATATCTTACAAGCTGACCTGAAAGAGTTCGTCCTGTCAAATAGATTTGAAATGTGGCAGATTTCAGTTTTACAAATGATTTTCGAAATGAAATTACAGCAGTACTAAATATCTATAGCTTATACATATTGTGACTAGTCAATTGATTTTGAACTTTGTGCAGCGGCAATAAAGTGAAAATTGACTCTTTGAAGATAGGAACACACCTACATTGCTTAGACAACAGTGAGTACTTGTTATTTATTATAAACTTTATTGAATAGCAATAAAGATCAAATTGACTTTACATTTTAGTTAGAAAACCTTTGTATGGGAAACAGAAAAGAGCTTTAAACTTTTCTCGCCGTCAAAACCATCCTTGGACTTCAACGAACATTTAAAAAATGAATTAGCAAAATTGGTCCAGGCGTTGTTGAGTTATGCGCTTACCAATAGATTTTGCGAGTCATTTTTATATTATAGATCAATGATAATAAATTACATTTAGATTATATTCTAATTCAAGGCATGTTTTCTTCACGGGTTTTCTGTGGAATTAAGGCGACTCAGTCACTCTACTCAAACTAAATCAACTCTAAAAAGCGTTTTTCAGTCTGTTAATTCTTATTTAGTATTTGATTGAAAAAGATTCTTGTTTAATACTCGCTGTGCTCGCGACTTCGTCCGCGTGGAACAGTGACTTTGGCTAACATTTTTAATAATCTCGCCTTATTATTTCACAAATAAGATACATAAATTTTTTCTGAAGCTCTAAACTACCTGTGTACCAAATTTCATTTAAATCGGATCAATAGTTTTCCAGTGAAAACGCAACAGACTGACAGAAATAGATTCGCATTTATAACATAGTAATATTCGTAAGGATTATTATTTTACAACCTTGAGGGTAAAACTTTCATAAAGGTAAATGTAAGTAGCAGCCCATTAACGTCCCACTAATGGGCACAGGCCTCCTCGCTCATATGAGAGAGGGTTCTTAGAACATAGACCCACCACGCTGCTCCACTGCGGATTGGCAGGCATAGTACACAAGTAGTCCTTCACTCTCATAGTCCGACGTGACGGCAATCCGCCACGACCGGAGAGAGAGATCAGGCACATGACCGACGGCTTAACGTGCTCTCCGAGGCACAGGGGTGGATCACACCGCCAAATTTTTCCCAACTTCGGGCAAATGTTGATAAAATTTTAATAAAAATCTCAATATTGATTTTTGAATTGGCCCGATCCAGGACTTGAACCCAGGATCTCATGTTCGTAGTCGAACATGCTAACCACTAGACCAATGAGGCAGTCTTCCAACCAACTTTCATAAACTTTGAATATAATATTCATTTATATCGACTCAGCAGCCTAAAAAATAAAGTTTCAAGCTTCTAGCTTCAAAAATGACTACACTTGCCCTATGCCACTATATGCCTTACAACCTCTTTTTCACATTAAAAAGTATACTATATCCTTTCTCAGATTCTAGACTATCTGTGTTTCAAATTTCATTTAAATCGGTTCAATAGTTTTGGTGTGAAAGCGTTACAAACAGACTGACAGAGTTACTGTCGCTTTTATAGCATTAGTAAGGATTTTCTATCTAAAAGTACTTGTTGGAACGATTAATTGTTATGTAATATACATTTAATAATTTCTTCATCAATAAATAAATCAAAACAAACCAAAAATTCTTAATCCAAATAGGGTTTATAGCATGAATTGTCAAAAATATTGATACTCTCATATTGTTTCCAAATGAATCCTAACACTTGTAAAAACGGCCTAAGATATTAAGCTACAAGAGTTTCTTTGTGCCTTATTCTGAGAAGAATCCACAACATGGTCAGGCATGCTTTTTTCATCGTCATTACAATTACAAATAAGAGCAATTCATTCACATTAAGTTTTTATTAACGTCATAAGCTTACAAATTATAATACCATTGTTCAATTGGATTTCTTTTAAAATACCTTTAAATTTATCTATCTTAAACAGCCTTTATCCTACTTTTAGATACGGAAATGTTAATTCTTTTTCACTTCGGATTTAATTACGTTCTTAGTACAGGTATTGTCTTACTGCTTGTACTTTTTAGCTACTTCTTAAATTGTTTACTTTTGCGATTGAAATCCACTCGATTGCGATTGCATTGTACTAAATGTTTCTAAGGAAGACATTTGCTTGTTTTACACAACTAATATTGTAAAGCGAAAGAGTTTATTTGTTTATATTGCCCTAATTTCAGAGACTAGTTGTTCAAATTGTAAATCTTATGTAAATCCAATTTCAAATCCCAAAATTCTTTATTCAAGTAGGCTTTTACAGCACTTTTGAATCGTTATAGTTTCTCTCGTCTCTCGTTATAGTCAATCTACGATTGATGATGATATTAGACAATAACTTAGAATCTAAAGTTACAAGGATTTTATCAACAAACAATAATCGGGTGTCCCTTTTTTCTCACTATAATATATATATTTTTAATTTAATATCTTTCAAATAGAGCAGTTCATTCAATCCCACACTTTTATATATTTTTAGTAGTAGTTTTGAAATAATAAATAAAGTGAATGAATTGTTCTAATGTAAGTATAATAAACTAGGCAGACCCGACAGACTTCGTTGTGTCAAAAAAATTTGAAATGTGGCAGAATTCAGTTTTACGAATGATTTTCGAAATTAAATTACAGCAGTACTAAATATCTATAGTTCTTACATTTTTGTGACTATTCAATTGATTTTGAACTTTGTTCGACGGTAATAAAGTGCAAATTAACTCTTTGACGTTAGTAACACACCTAAATTGCTTAGACACCAGTGAGTACTTGTAATTTATTATGAACTTTATTCAATAGCGATAAAGATCAAATTGTCTCTACATTTTAGTTAGAAAACGTTTGTATAGGGAACAGAAAAGTGCTGTTTTTAAGATTTTTCCCTGCAATTATTAGATTTTTTCTCGCCGTAAAAACCATCCTTGGACTTCAATAAACGTCTAAAAATCAAGAATTATCAAAATTGACCCAGGCGTTGTTGAGTTATGCGCTTACAAACACATTTTGCCATCCATTATCATATTATAGTTTAAAATAATATTGTAATGATGATGGTAATAAAAGAAGATTGTAAATCATTCTTTGATATAATCATCATATTTGACGATTCAAAAGCCTACTAGAATAATTACTTTTCCATTTATAGAGTTGAATCTTTGCCTTAGAGAAGAAAGAAATTGAGGATCTCTAAAGATGTTTTCGTGTTAAATAAACAAGTATATTATATATTTCTATTTTGACTCCTACGTTTGTATAAATAGAGGTAACAACAAGTGTTATATTGCAAGATGTTGGCAATGTATATAAAGCCTTTCAAATATAGTACAGTTTGTCCTCGAAGCCTTGTTGCGGCTTCTACGACCCTGTTAAAGTTCTGGCAGCTTGTTGCAATAAATACTCAGCATAGTTGTCCTCCAAGTGCTAAGCGTTCTTGTTTACTTTAGATTTAGTGTGAGCTTCAAATAATACTGTCGAATCTGTTAAGTATTCTCTATAGTCCAAAAGTCCTTTGGGGAATTGCATTTTCTAATTCGTCTTGGTCTTGAGTGGTAAAAGGCTTCGGCCATGGCGAGTTACCACTCTACCACCAAAGACAGGGTGCGATGCGTTTCGCTTTCATAAGGTAGGTAAGTAGCAGCCCATTTACATCCCACTGCTGGGCCCAGACCTCCACACAAGCATATTACACAAGTGCACTCTATTCCTTGTATATAGTCATATTAGACTCTATAACCACTTACCATTAGATGGGGTTACAGCTAAACGCTAATCTGTCTGCAATAAAATAATTGTGGAGTCGGTTTATGAATGATAATGTCATAAAAAAAACATCGATGATAAATTACATACTTTTATGAATTGAATTGAAGGTGCTGTGCTGTCGTTGTCTCTCTTTTACTCGAACGGATTGACCAATGGCGTGCAAGAGATACATGCGTCACAAACCGATTGTGTAGGCTGATCGCACCTCTCTATCGCTTTCTCGCTCGATACAGACGAATCGTGATACATTTTCATGTCACGATTTTCAAAACGTGAAACGGTTCGACAAGTCACGAAAATTAGACAAACTGTTAATATCAACCAATTACGACGGTGGCAGTGGTGCGAGTACTCGCTTTACTAGTAGTGGTCCCGGGTTCTAATTTAATTGATTCTGAACTGGTGCGAGGCTTCAGTCGTGGCTATTTACCATTTTACCAGCGAACACGTACCACCAAATAAAGATATTTATGTTCCGGTACGATGCTGTGTAGAAACCAAAAGACTTACCAGACAAAATGCCACTTACCAGATTAGCGTACTTTCATCTTAAATTGTATCATCACTTACCATCAGGTGTGATCACAGTCATGCACTAAGCCGTTAGCAATAAAAAAATGACAATCACTTTTTGTTGAAATGAGTTCTAACCGCAATAAAATACGTGCTGTTCTAGATTATGTTGTGTCCTTAATGTTAGACTATAGATATTTGGGTGACAACACTAATAGCTCTGAAATATTGTGAGCTATTGAGTAATATAGTGGCAACACTTAAAATTACTAATACGAGGTAACTTTAACGTGTGGAACAACTGTGTGAATAGAGTCATTCGTGCAGCCTGATAGTGCTGTTTCTTTTAGAGAAAATGTGCTAAATTGTATAATGCTAAATAGTGAAGTGATTATTAGTATAGTGCAAGTTGTGTTTATTTAAATAGTGGAGATATTAAAAGTTGTTAGTTAAAGTGAGTTGGTGTTTTTATAATATTAAATTCGTCTTCTTATAATGCATCTTCATCAATTGACTGCCAGCTTAATGTATTCCTCTCTATACTGAACGAGGCAGAAACTTTTAGCGGCATTTCTTATACCATCCACTGGCGGGTCTTTCCCAACCAGGACTCGAACCAACACCTGTTTTCCCAACATCCCTTTCCATAAAGATAAGTTGTAAAAGCTCGTATCTTGTTATACAATAGTTTTGGTTCTTATTTAATTCACCGTATATAAATTTAGGGGCGTTTGAACCCAGAGAAAATGGGAGGTGTTGATATGGGTTAGGGGGGGGTGATGTATAATTTGTAAGTTCATTTACTTTACTAAAATTAAAACCCACCTAAAAATAACGAATGTACCCTGGATTGTGGTCTATCATTAAACGATTTTTGATAGCATTCCCATCGTCATATTTGTGGGAATGTGGGTGACAACGCTGCTTACTAAAAAGAGAAATCATCTGCAAGTTAACAAAATATTAATATATAAATATTAAAATATTAAATATTTGCTCTCATTAGTCAATATTTAAGTTTAAACACCAGAACCGACTAATATAACTAAATTAATTAAAGTAATGAGAAGGGATCTCCCTTGTATGCAAGAGGCTCCTAAATATGATGGTAAGCGGCAGGGCAGTGAGAGGGCGACCAAAAAAAGTGTGGGTGAATTGTATGAAAGGGGATATGTGTATAAAGGGTGTGAAGGTAGAAATGACAGCGGATAGAGTGAAGTGGCGAAAGGAAACATGCTGTGCCGACCCCACCTAGTGGGATAAGGGCAAGAAAAACAACAACAATGAAATAGTGGTTTTTTAGTTTAAGCGGTGTTTAAATGTGGGGGGCGCTGAAAAATAATTGATTTTCAAAGGGTGCGGTAAAGGAAATAAGTTTGATAAATTACTGATCTTAAACATAGATATATATGGAGGTCTCAGTAAACGGCCTCATTGTATGAAGGCTCCATTTAACTGACGTATAACCAATTTCGCGGACGAACATTTTGGCAGCCGTTCGGTTTGATGGGCGATGTCAGTTCGTTACAATGCAATCAAGTGATAATCTGTCCCATACGTCGATATTTTGTGTATGATATATTCCAGTTGAAGTCCTATTAAAATTTTGAACGTGAATTAAAAGAACCTTGTTACTCTGTCAAGGAAATTATTATCTAAATGAAGAGCAGACTATAAGCTATTTATGTATATATAATGAATTTTGTTTTAAATAGTTTCCAAACAAAATGCTATGCTCTAAAAAGTAAAAAATAATTGAGTATTATTTTTTAGAGTTCTTCGTATTTTTATATTCGGAGTCGGCGTCACGCAAGGTTTGTGTGTCCCGCGTGTCCACTTGGCAGCTTGGTTCCTCCCTTTTTCCTACTTTTTATTCAGTCACAAATGGCACCTTTACTATGAACCGTTGAGGAGTTCCATTGATCATTTTATTTAAGTACAACAATTAGTTGACTCTAATTACTTTACGGTAGGTGACTCAAATATCCGGAGATCTTATAAAAGATTCTGTCGAGTATCGTTAATTTGCTCCTAAGAATTCAAGAGTTCAGTTACTTTGTCATGGATTCCATGATCAAAACCAAACTATCATCAAAAATCCCTTGAAGTTAATCCGCGTGATGTTGAGTTATTCGTTCATTTGTCGCAAACATGCTTAATATATACGATTATTCGATTTTATCATGGATGCCATCATCAAAACTGGACCAAAAAAATTGGAACCTGCGGATCATCGAGATCGGTTCACCTAGTCCAAAGTTATGAGGTAATACAAATAAAATAAAACAGACGAATTAATACCCTCCTTTTATGAAGTTAGTTAAAAATGAGTCCCAACTTTACACGTAAACAGCTTTACTGATTTCGATAGTGCTTTTCTTGTCTGTTTATAAAGAGGAGTTCTTATGAAATGATAAACAAGAAAGTTTCGTGGATAATTAGAAAACTAACTCTTCTAATGTAACCTTCTTAGTGCTGTTGGTAATGTGTCTTTTTTTTAACATTACCTTTACGGTTAACAAAATTATTCGGAAAATAAAACGAATATGTTAATTGGAATAATAGAGTCAAAACTATGTTTTTAAATAATCAATTTATTTATTAGTTACACCAATTTGAATTCAATATTCTTAGTTAAGATAGAGCAAAGTCGCTGAAGTCAGGTAGTTACATGCAAGGATAGTTTGAGTACTAATTCTAGGCCTACAAAGTAAGTAAATAAGTAAGTAAGTAGCAGCCCATTAACGTCCCACTGCTGGGCACAGGCCTCCTCACTCCGAGGAGCGAGGGTTTTTAGAGCATAGACCAACCACGCTGCTNTCATGTCTGTAGTCGAACATTCTAACCACTAGACCAATGAGGCAGTTAAGGCCGAAGCAAGTAAATAAATTTGTATGTAATTCAATTTATCGTCTAAATCTATTTTTATGCTCTACTAAAAAATCTGCACACGTTACGTTTCAGTGTGAATATTTATTATCTTTTATCTTTCTAAGTCATCTTATAACTGTCATTTATCAAATAACTTAGAACTAGCTATTAAACCTATAAATTCCTATTAAATTTTAAAACTGTATAAAGTTATTTATTAGTTATTATGAATGAAAAGATTACTCTAATCTGAATAGAATAAAGTAACATTCTCATGATGATAATAAAAAGGACACCCGACTAAGTTTGTTGTGGGTTCTTCTCAGAAGAGAGTGCGAAGGAAGGGTTTCATAGTAGCAATAGATTTTAAGCCATTCACTATCATTAATAGTGGTAAAACGATAAATGACAATTTAAAAGTGTTGTCAAAGCCCACTTTCACAGACTTTTGAAACAAACTGATAATATGAAAAAAAAACATGGTTTTTGCTATAAATAATAAAACAAAATAAAATTTCTTTTCATTATAGCAATCACCCAGAATCAATGCCCATAAAATTCTTATTTACATTCATATGTCAGTTTGTAATGAAAAATGTCACTCAGGCGAAGTTCCACGTGATGTTATCTCGACTATAAATTCGTAGTTAAATTTTCACTTTTATAACACCACACAAAGATATAAATGACTTGTAATAATAATAATATAGAGTATGATAGTGTGCGCAGATTTAAGGCCCCTAGATCAAGACGAATTGGCTTTTAGAAGGAAGGCTTTGCGGGACGCTGTTATTTGCATAGGATGGCTAAAATTGGTACGCATACAAAACCTCGAGCCATGATAGCCTAGTTCAAAATCCTGAGCAGACATCACTACTTTCTCATTATAAATTATAATTTTTATGGGTGTTTGTTCATTTAAATCCATATTTATGATTTTCGGTGAAGGAAAACGTCGTGAAAAACACCTGAATACCCTGGGAGTAACTTTGGGGTACGTGTAGCCGTTCAACCCTCTGTACAGAAGTATGTTGGGTTTAGGAACTCCTTAGGAAGATATTCCTCTCTACTATAAGTGAGGAAGGCTATGCCCAACATTGACACATTAATAGCCTATACAACTGCCACATTAGTTTAATGGTCAGTATCTTGGTGACCAGACCTGGCCCTGGGTTTAAGCCCCAGGTTGGACTCAAATCAAAATTGATTTGGGTGTCCAGAATTTGAACTCAAGACCCATTTATTTAAGGCACTTAGCTCAAGGTATTTACAATGAAGGCTTTATGGGACACTGTTAACTGCATAGGAAAGCTAAATTCTAGAAATATACCACTGCTACATTGGTTTAAAGTTCAGCTTCTTCGGGTAGAGATCATAAGGTTCTAGATATGAACTTTAGGTTAGGATCGATTGAAAATTGATTTGCGTTTACGATATCGTAAATAAAAACTAAGCAGCTTGTCTAGGATTTGAACTCACAACCCATTTAAGGCACTTAGATCAAGATAAATTAAGGTTTAGAAGGAAGGCTTTTCAGGACGCTATTATTTGTAAGAGGATGACTAAACACTACTGCCACATTGGTCTAGTCCCTTTCGTTGGGTTCTCGGGTCTGCTGATGCTGTATAAAAACCATAGATAAATTATCTTACTAGGTTGGTGCACATTTTCATCTTAGATTGTATCATCGCTTACCATCAAGTGTGATTACAGTCAAGCAAACAAGCCAGTTAACCTACCTGTCAGTAATAAAAACAGTGTACATGTGGAGGAAGGATATTTTTTAAAAACTATTCTGTGATGATCATTACACCCACCCACTACATATGAAGAAGTTTCATTCCAAAAAATTATAAACATTTTTCTTATAGGAACTTAAAGAATAATACATTTTTTACAGGTATCAATAATATGTTATATACTAATGTACTTCCTGGTGCATGTCAACAGCAAAGGGAACATGTCCAATGTGATCCAGATAATGATATTAGCCATCATACCCTTTATAATACTTAACGGGTTGTTATTATTCCTGGGAGCTTTAGAAGTAAGTAAGTCCTAAGTTTCCGCCATTTATGCAAAGACGCAGTAGTGTGATTTTTATTTAAAAAAATATATTTTAATAGCGTTCAGCTGTAGTCGGTCTCTGGCTGCAGCTTGGATAATATTTGAGCTGTTAATAAAACCTGAAATTATCCGTCTACCGCTAAGCTGACATTTTACAAGGATCATAAGAAAATTCTCAATAAATTATATGTAAAAAACAGAAAACATTAATAAAAAAATGTACATTATCCGCCTAAACACACAATTGACACGAATCACTTAAAAATTCTCAATCAGTTTTATGTAAACACAATAAAACTATATTAACAAAAATTTTACATTATCCGCGTAAACTCACAATTTACATGAATCACATGAAAGCTCTCAAGCATTTTATATAAGAATAGTCAACTGTGTTAATAAAAATTTACCATTATCTACGTAAACTCACAATTCTCACGCAATTTTATATAAAAATCGAAAACTGTGGTAATAAAAATTAAGCGTTATCTGCATAAACTCACAATTCTCATGAATCACATGAAAACTCTCAAGCATTTTATATAAGAATAGTCAACTGTGTTAATAAAAATTTACCATTATCTACGTAAACTCACAATTCTCACGCAATTTTATATAAAAATCGAAAACTGTGGTAATAAAAATTAAGCGTTATCTGCATAAACTCACAATTCTCATGAATCACATGAAAACTCTCAAGCATTTTATATAAGAATAGTCAACTGTGTTAATAAAAATTTACCATTATCTACGTAAACTCACAATTCTCACGCAATTTTATATAAAAATCGAAAACTGTGGTAATAAAAATTAAGCGTTATCTGCGTAAACTCACAATTCACAAGAATCACATGAAAACTCTCAAGCATTTTATATAAGAATAGAAAACTGTGTTAATAAAAATTTACCATTATCTGCGTAAACTCACAATCCACAAGAATCAGAAGACAATTCTCACGCAATTTTATATAAAAATCGAAAACTGTGGTAATAAAAATTAAGCGTTATCTGCGTAAACTCACAATTCACAAGAATCACATGAAAACTCTCAAGCATTTTATATAAGAATAGAAAACTGTGTTAATAAAAATTTACCATTATCTGCGTAAACTCACAATCCACAAGAATCAGAAGACAATTCTCACGCAATTTTATATAAAAATCGTAAACTATGGTAATAAAAATTTACTATTATGCGCGTTAATTCACAATTTACAAGGATCACTAAAAAATTCTCAAATCAGTTACATAAAAATAAAAAACTGTGTTAATAAAAATTGACATTACCCGCGTAAACACACAATTAACAAGAATCACTTAAAAATTCTCATTCAGTTTACATAAAATGTGTTATAAAAAATTATATATAACTAGCTAAACAGCGACTTCGTCTGCGTGGAATGTTTTTTCGGTAGCATTTTCATTAATTTAGGCAAATTGTTTTACAAATAAGAAACATACGTATACTACCCCCGCAAACTCCCTTGCGGCTAGAATTTCGTAAAATCCGTTCTTAGCTGCCCTCTACTCGGCCAAAGGAATATTCCTACTAAATTTCAAGTCTCTACGCCTCATGTTTCCAGAGACATCGTGATGAGTCAATAGTTAACACCCCACAACTTCACTTGCGGGAGGAGTTTCGTAAAATCCGTTCTTAACTGACCACTACTCGGCAATTTTTTTTTTTTTAATTATTATTGCTGACAGATTAGCGCATGACTGTGATCTCACCTGATGGTAAGTGATGATACAGTCTAAGATGGAAGCGCGCTAATCTTTTAATCGGTGATGTACCCCTTACGGCTTCTACCCAGCATCGTACCGGAACACAAATCTCTTTGTTTGGCGGTACGTTTTTGCTGGTGCGGTGGTAACTAGCGACGGCCGAAGCCTCCCACCAGTCCAGACTCAGACAAATTAGAAAATACAATTTCCTAAATTCGTCCTACCGGGGATCGAACCCGGGACCTCCGCTAGCAACACGAATACTCGCACCACTGCGCTAGCGAGGCCGTCGCCTTTTGATTGTAATTTCGATTATCATTTAAAATTTAAAGTTTTATAATTATTAATTCTATTTTAATTTTAATTTATTCATAATTTACTAACCTATTTCATGGATCTTTGTTGTCTGAAGTAAATAAATATTATTATTATTATTAAAAGGAATATTCCTACCAAATTTCAAGTCGTCGTCGTTTCAAATTTCAAGTCGATATCGTGATAAGTCAATAGTTACCTGGATATCTCATTTACATATAAAGATATACAGACACATGTTTCAGAACTGCCTCATTGGTCTAGTGGTTAGCATGTTCGACTACAGACATGAGGTCCTGGGTTCGAGTCCCGGGTCGGGCCAATTCCAAATCGATATTGAGTTTTCTATTAAGATTTTCTCAATATTTGCCCGAAGTTGGGAAGTTGGCGGTGTGATCCACCCCCGTGCCTCGGAGAGCACGTTAAGCCGTCGGTCCTGCGCCTGATCTCTCTCCGGTCGTGGCGGATTCCCGTCACACCGGGCTATGAGAGTGAAGGAATAGAGAGTGAACTTTTTGTACTATGCCTGCCAATCCGCAGTGGAGCAGCGGGGTGGGTCTATGCTCTAAAAACCCTCTCTCATGCAAGTGAGGAGGCCTGTTCCCAGCAGTGGGACGTTAATGGGCTGCTACTTACTTACTTACTACACATGTTTACAGATACGTACACACACTCTCTCTTTCACACACACACAAATTTATTTGCATCATTATTCAAGTAAACTTTACTCTATTTTTTATGTAAATAGACGTAATTTCTCATGACCTTACTTTAAGTGTAAAATAAAATCTAAAAATTGTAAGCTGTTTGATTACATAAAGAATAAAATAAAACTACGTTCCATATATCCGTATATACTTTTTCAGGAAAGAATCTGGGCACTCGAAGTCGGTCTTTGGTTGTGCCTTACAATAGCATCGTATAACACGGTATTAGGAGTTATGGGCGGAATATACTTCATCCGGACCGGATATTTGACAATGCACTTTATGCTCGCCGTCGTATTTGCCATTTTGGCGATATCGCTTTTCAGTAAGTCCCACTTTACTACTCGAAATTTCACATTTTCCTTTCGAGAGCCAGTTCCGTATCTGATATTATTTCAGATTGGAAGCTTACACAGATCTTTCTTTAGATAACGATGTCGTTTTTAATATATATACGAATTTACTTTGCATTTTTGTGAATAACAGAATGGGACGCTTTTTATCGCGAATTAACTTTTATATAAAAAATAGATAAACAACAACAATAAACTGTGAACTTTGTAGAACAAAAGCCTGTTTTATTATTTATAACATTAGCTCTTTCTTATTAAAATCCTCATCAAAATTAGTTCTACCATTTTTATGCACTGTAACATCAATTGTCTTTCTGTTTATACCCTGTCCATGTATATATTCAACCTTTTAGAATCTTGGCTTAAGATAAGGAAACATAAACCCACGGCCCTGCCCCATTAGAGATTTGCGAGTATACTTCTTCAATAAACAGGTTTCCAAACTTTATTTTATCAATAACCCCTTTCTAAATTTTCCTGATTCTGGTGGACCCCCTGCAAGTTCAATACTACCATATTCCCTAAATTCAACTGAAAATAGACAAACTTTTTACAGACACCCGCTTACCCCCCCATTTCTTTGTCACGCCAAAGTACACCCTCGTGCAGTCTTTCGTGGACCTCTGGGGGTCTAACTGGACCAATTTGGAAATCACTGGTCTTGTGTTTAGCATGTTTGACTACAAACTTGAGGTCCTGGGTTCAGGTCCCGGGTCAAGCCAGTTTAAAAAGCAATATTGAGTTTTCTATTATGATTTTCTCAATATTTGCCCGAAGTTGGGAAGTTGGCGGAGTGATCCACCCCCGTGCCTCGGAGAGCACGTTAAGCCATCGGTCCTAAGCCTGATCTCTCTCCGGTAGTGTCAGATTTTCGTCACACCGGACTATGAGTGTGAGGGAAGAGAGATTGCACTTGTGTACTATGCCTGCCAATCTGCAGTGGAGCAGTGTGGTGAGTCAATGCTCTAAAAACCCTCTCTCATAAGAGTGAGGAGGCCTGTGCCCAGCAGTGTGACGATAAGGGGCTGCTATTTACTTAGGCAGCTTATTTAGAACAATTAATATTTAGAGTCTGCTAAGAAGTGGATAGCGCTAGTTTTCTTTAAGAAGAACCTACATATAGTAAGAAGCAAGTACTTACCACTGGATCATCATAGATAGTTTTATGTTTATCAATTACTGAGTATTTTATTTTCTTTCAGCTGTCATATGCCACGATATATTAATAATATACGCGTACAAAAATCTTCTTAGATCCTGTTTATCATAAGATGTTGGAATATTGTATTGTTTTGTAATAGGAAAAACGTTGTATTGCAAATAAAAAAATTGAAATATAAAACATCATTTTTTATTAAAAAGAAACCATATCCGGTATTTATAGTTATGAAATGATATAAAGAATTGTTTTGTTATTCTTTAGATTGCCAAGCCTACTATCATTCGACAAGGCCGATTTGAAGTAGATTGCCCGTGTCAACTACTACCTGAAATGATACGATAGTTGTCTTTCAGCTCGGGCAATCAGATTATAAATATAAGCATCAGTTTCTTTTTAGTCATAATGTGTATTATCTGTAAACTTCGCGGTAGAGATAACACCAGGCAATAGAAAAACAAAAAGTAATTCGGTTACTAAGTTACCGTTACTAACAGTGCGCGTGTCGCGCCGACGAAGGTCGTAAAGGTTTTTGTGGTATTTTATGAACTGTGAGTGGTTATTAGTGATAATTGTGTTTTTGATTATATAAGTGATGTGATTAACTATGAAAACCCTTGAGGTATTTCAATTTTAAGATATGAGCCTATAAATACAAGACGGACTTTTTACAAGTACGTATTAAAAAGCTCTAGAGGTGTCATTTATAAATTCTGAAATCCTACTAAAATTGTTATACTGTGTGACAACACGATTGAGTTTGTTGTCGGCTCGTCTCAGGCCAGGGCGCAAAGGAACCCTTGTAACTGTAGATTGTAAGTCGTACTTTAATATCATCATTAGTCGTACATTAGAATTAATGTGTGGACAAACCTATATTTAACGATATAAAGTGTTTTAAAGGCCTAGGACATTAAAAGATACAATTACTCCATATTCATATGTATTTATTAATAGACTGATCCCACAATATAGTTAAAAATACAACTTATATTAAAAAAACCAATAAACTTAAACAATTTTCTTCATTTAACTCACAATTCCATTCTAAAACCATTTACAACCATAATCATAAAACCCCAAAAAACTGTATAGAAGCAACATAATATAAATGACCCCACAATCAAACCCTCGGGGTTAGACCTAAAACAACTTTGTACGCACAGACAGTAACAACCAACACATATAGTAATGACCCAGTTTAAACACAAGTGTATAAAAACACACCATAGATATAACTCCACTAGAATATCCTGTTCCCTTAAAACACCGAGTAGAAGAAGCAAACTCGCCAGAAATAGCTCCGATATTATAGTAAATATTGATACGACGTATATAAGCTCATCAAATCTCTTCTCGTACAAAGCTTTCCATTCCGAATAATTTATTATAAATGATAAAAACAGTATGAATCCGATCAAACCGTACAATATTCCGAATACTGCAATAATAATGGACCCTTCCTTCAATTCTATACATAGGAATTCGTCTAACGATGGTACGTTATCCCAAAATGACATTATTTTCTCCAACAATTCTATATAATAAACAGAATCTCTATTTATTTAGTTGACATGAATCTCAATTTAATAAACAGAATTATTATTTATTCGCTTGACATGTTTGTTTTAAATGTCTATTTTCTTATAACAGACAATATAAATTTGTCAATTTTACTTAAGGAAGAAGGTGTAATAAAATATACAAGACTAACTGACCCAGCAAACTTCGAACCACATAAGAGTTAATAGATAAAAAAGGTGAATGACAATATTTTAACTTTAGTAAAAAATATGGTCGAAACTTAACCGGACCAAAATAAATTCGTAATCAAAAAACGCGACTTTTACGTCCAGATTCCTTCCAAATTCCGTCATTTCATTTTCTTCTCCTCCTTTTAATAAATTGTCTTTGAGGTGTGACAAGACACACGCAATTTCGCCAGTATCACGTTAATTGGAGAAGACGCGTAGGAGATTGTACGGTTTCTGTGATTGCAAATCAAAATTATGATAATGTAGAGATACTTGACACTTTATAATCATTTTTCACCATATTTAATAAATTTACAAAGATATTTACAATAGGGGCTATACACAAGGGTTAACAAATACTCAACATTTAAAGAAGAAGGAACAGTGGAAGAAATAATGTCATATATGGGATGGGAAATTTTAGGACATGATGATATGGGAAACAGTGCTTTCGTCCAGGCCACATTCACAAATTCAATTGTCCCTGATCCTGAGTTTCACTAGGTGGACCGGGAAACACAAGTGACTAAAACGCATTCGTGAAATAGTTAATGATACAGAGCGATTTGCATATCTGTGAAGAAAAACCTGAGTCGCTTTGGGATATTTGGCTGGATGGTAGCATAATATTTGCCCTTAATCTTGATGAAATCTAGAATGAGTTCCAGGTCTTTTCCATTTAAGACTTGGAAAGCGAAGTTATATCGTGTGAAAATGATCGAACGATCGTGTGAACGTTCCATCTTGGACTGCTGCTTTAGCGCACGAATCAGCTGTCATATTTCCAGGGATAAACTGCCTCATTGGTCTAAACTGCCTCATTGGTCTAGTGGTTAGCATGTTCGACTACAGACATGAGGTCCTGGGTTCGAGTCCCGGGTCGGGCCAATTCAAATATCAATATTGAGTTTTCTATTAAGATTTTCTCAATATTTGCCCGAAGTTGGGAAGTTGGCGGTGTGATCCACCCCCGTGCCTCGGAGAGCACGTTAAGCCGTCGGTCCTGCGCCTGATCTCTCTCCGGTCGTGTCGGATTCCCGTCACATCGGACTATGAGAGTGAAGGAATAGAGAGTGCACTTGTGTACTATGCCTGCCAATCCGCAGTGGAGCAGCGTGGTGGGTCTATGCTCTAAAAACCCTCGCTCCTCGGAGTGAGGAGGCCTGTGCCCAGCAGTGGGACGTTAATGGGCTGCTACTTACAGAGTGGCCGGGAACCCAACAAGCAAAATAGAAACATTCCGTTGAAAGCATGAGAACAAATCCTACCTGATTCTGAACTGACTCCTACCTGACTACGAAAAGGTTTTCTCAAATAGACAATAGGCAGCTTAAGGAGTCAAAATTACAGTTTGTTGGATGTTATGGGAATAGGCATACAGTATTGCTTCTAAAAGAGCAATGGCCTCTCCTGTAAACACAAAGAACTCTGAAGGACACTTGAATTTGAAAACTATCCTGAACCTAGGAACCCAGCAGGCTGGACCAACACAGCTATTAGGAGATAGCTTTGATGCATATATATATTATAGTTGCGATCAGAAATGGTTGGTTGTCAGTGTCAAATGTCAAATGGTTAAAAAAGCAAAAGTATTCTCTTTAATTTAATTTCTGAACGATGATACGAACATCAAATGATTGAAAAGTAGGATTAGTTTCTAAAGTAAAGCGAAATTATTGTTTTTACTATATTCCAAGTATTTTTTAATATTTCGACACCTTTCAAACCTTCCTTGGACTTCCACAAACGATTCAAAACCAAAATTAGCCAAATCAATCTAGCCGTTCTCAAGTTTTAGTGAGACTAACGAACAGCAATTGATTTTTATATTTTTATTAGACGTTACATTGGTCTAGTGGTTAGCATGTCCAACTACAGACATGAGGTCCTAGGTTCGAGTCCCGGGTCGGCCCAGTTCGAAATCGATATAGAATTTTCTATTAAGATTTTTTCAATATTTGCCCGAAGTTGGGAAAAATTTGGCTTTGTGATCCACCGCTGTCCCTCGGAGACCACGTTAAGCCGTCGGCCCTGTACCTGACCTCTCTTTCCAGTCGTGTCGGATTGTCGTCACGTCGGACTATGAAGAGTGTAGGAATAGAGTGTACACTTGTATACTATGCTTGCCAATCCGCAGTGGAGCAGCGTGTTGGGTCCATGCTTTAAAAACCCTCTCTCATATGAGCGAGGAGGCCTGTGCCCAGCAGTGGGACGTTAATGGGCTGCTACTTACTTTTTTTGCTTAGGGTTTAAAACAGAAACTTAAGTTGTGACTGATATATCATTTATTTAATAATGCATTCAATAAATTTTAATATATTTATATACTTTTGGTGATTCCAACCGCGTAGTTCCCAATCCCTTATTTCTTCTTATTTCTTCAGGCTTAACCCACTTTTTTGAAGCCTAATTGTAACACAATACATACCATGTTCATTTTTAAAGATGTACTATAGATAATTTTAACTGCTTTGAACAATTATAAATGTTAATGTTATTATTTTACAGAGACTTTCAATACCTTTGTTAGTTAAATTTACATGTCATTTAGAAGCATGATGATGAGAATGGTAACCAAATTTCCATTACTGCTTACGGTTATTGATATATATAGTTTTTTTACATATATAAACAACTGTAAAGCGTCAGTTTTTATTTTTATTTTTGACAAAACTTCTTTAAACCTTTGACCTAT
This sequence comes from Elymnias hypermnestra, assembly GCA_015832385.1. NCBI lineage: Eukaryota > Metazoa > Arthropoda > Insecta > Lepidoptera > Nymphalidae > Elymnias > Elymnias hypermnestra. The sequence goes on from JACTOM010000933.1 coordinate 189,269, forward strand.
TCAATTGGCTTGCAATTCAATATACATATTTTTTTCGCTATTTAGAAAAAATGACACCACAAAGAACCGCTCGTCTTACGTAAAAACAAACCCTCTTAGACTTAAAGTCAAATAGAACTGTAGACAAGAAAAGCAGTGTGAATTATACGGATGATATTAAGATAAAGATTAATGTTCCAAAGTGAAATGTAAGGCTGGGAACATAATACCGAGATATTTAACTAATGTCTGAATAGATAGATAGACAATTTATTTACTTTACACCAATAAAAATCATAATAAGATAAGGAACAGCCTTTTTATGCACACAGAGCTAAGCACAAACCTTGTCAATCAATAGAAGAGAGGTTTCCAGAGTAAAGACCCACCACGCTTCTTAACAGCGGATTGGAAGGCTAAACATACCCCAGAATTGCTTCCAGTATATGCAAGTCTTCTCACAATGTTTCCTTTTACCGAAAAGCACAATGATGAATTAGAATCACGTCAGTTTCTTTTTATAAAAAAAAGATACAGACGAATTGATAACCTCCTCCTTTTTTTGAAGTCGATTAAAAATAAACTTCTGTACTTGTTAATTATCTGCTCTGAACTTTCTCTAGGCAATAAGATATTTAAATTAAATAGGGACCACAATTTATGGTCATACTGCAAAAGCAATCTCTTAACAGATAACCTTTGCAGAAAACTTACAATAAGAGAAAGTGGCGGTATAAAAAAAGAAATGCAGGTATATTTAAAAACTACATGTAATGAATAAAATAAATATTAACTTTATGGCTAAAAAGTCATAATCATAGGGAAACAGAGGACTTACTTAAAATTGTATAGTAATATTAAAAGTAGACATACGTAAATTTATACACAACACACATGTACCATAATTGGGGTAAAAAACACAATAATTATGGTATTAAATATTCCTTTTGCTGTGTACCGGTCAGGTAAGAACGGATTTTTAGAAATTCCACCGGCAAGAGGGGTTGCGGGGATGTTATACATATGTTTCTTATTTGTAAAACAATTTGCCTAAATTAATGAAAATGCTACCCAAAAACATCCTACGCAGACGAAGTCGCGGGTTCAGCTTGTACCTATTATAAATGCGAAAGTAACAATGTCAGTCTGTTGTGCTACTACTACTGAACCGATTTAAATGAAATTTAGTCTTGAACCTGAAAAGGGTTTCCAGAACTTAGTACTTAGAACGAATTTCATATATTCTCACGGGATCAGGACATATAAGTGAAAAACGAATAGTCATTGTGAGATCACCAAAACTATTCACCAAATTCACTTGAAATTCAGCATATATGATCCTTACGGGATGTAGTAACTTACTAAGAACGTGTTTCTCAATATTCACAAGAAGTCCGGATATAAACAAACCTTACTGCCAGATTTCCTTTACTCTTTGATTTGTCATTCGTCATAGATATTCTTTTCGCGACGTAAGCTAACATTAATAACGGGTTTTCCATTATTCCAAGGGTATAAAGAACTACGAAGAGACTAGCTAGTAAAGAGTATTTTGGATTTATCATTTTTTTTACATAAAAACTACGTGAGTAACATGCTTTATTTACAAGTCAAATATAATTACGTAATGCGCTCATGCAATTTGCGCGATGCATACGGCCGTGATAAAAGATATGACGCATTGTTTGAAACACGCCACACTCGAGTTGATGATAATGTCTACCACATTTAGCACTCACTTTTTTACGATAGTTAAGTAAGTAAGTTACAGTTGCTCCATTGGTTTACTGGTAAAGAAGTCCAACTGGAAACTCTCAGATCCCGTAACCTATAATGTTACTTTAAGCCGATTTTTTATAAAATAACGGTAACAAGCGTATCGTTTATCTGAATTTAAGTAAATTTCTGGACTTATAGATTACTATAGGAAACTAGATAGAGTACACTCTAATCTGAGTCTTAAACTACGACGACATATATTTGATACTAAGTAACTTTGCCACAAACCAACTACTGTGCCCTCATTTTTTTAATTCTTTGATATCTTCTAAGATATTCCTTTTAATGAAATACCGTTAAAGGCAGTTTTAATTTACATTAAATATATAATGTATGTAACGTATTCAATTTTATACAAACTAATACAGTATTATATAAAATAGATTGGTAAATAACACATATTTTTGGTAATATGTAAAAGTTAAAATGGTTAGCGTGGGCTATTCTTTGTAGATAACCATATACCATTACAAACTTTTTAATCAATCTTTTAAAGATATTTCGGAGGGCAGATGTCTGTGGAACGCTGGCGCCATCTATCGGCGTGGACAGAGTCAATGGTGGCAGTCCGGCGGGAACCTCTCGACAGTTGTCGAGTAGCGCTCAACCGGAGCAGTCTACTGTTGGAACTCTCGCGTTCCTAGCTATTAGTGTTAATGGGTTTGTGTAAATTGATATCGGTAACATTAAGTGATTGAACATTATAATCCGAGTTAATTAATAAAGTGTTTGATTGCACCAACATTACCCACGAACGCCCACAGAATAAGAAATTAAATAATGGATCCAATTAATGACGATGTCGGCGGAGCGCCCTACGCCCCTGTGCTTTATGCGCTCCGTTCTCTCTTATTCTCTGACAGATATATAATTCCATAATACATTTATTTGATTTATCTCGTAAGGTACAGGCAGCGTTTACGATTTAAGCGCATAAAATGTCATTGTTATAACCCGTTTTAAGGGCTAAGCTAACAGACAGTGGAAGCGACTTAATTTTATACTATATAAACATAGTTATGTGACAATCATTAAACCACTTCCAGCCATCTCAAGCTCAGATTAATTAGAAAATACAAGTTTCAGGAATATTCTTAATTTTCCTTGCCGGGAATCGAATCTAGATTGCTACCGGAGTAAATATATGTATAAAAACAGTCAAGGTGGTGATATGTCCAAGTTCCGATTATCTCACCTTCAAAGGTGTAAATACCTGCTTCAACATTACTTTATTAATAGGTCGACTATGTAAAGTTACCCAAAACTTATTTTTGAATATGTAGGTTGGTGTGTCAAGCAAATATGTCAAGGGGACGCTGAATTCTCTTCACGTTGTTATATTGTATTTTTGGTTAAGTGAAATCGATATAAATAGAAATGATTTCATTTGCTCGAATAGGGGTAACCTATAAACCTACATTATATAAGCGAAATATCATGGAAAGAATGATTGATCTTTTTAAAACCATAAAAAGTTCAAACCTTAGAGTCTTTCTATTTTATTTATTTAATAGTAGAGTCGTTAGAAAGTTTTTATTAAAGCCTAATTCTTTAGTTTTACTACAAATCGAACGATTTTTACACATATATTGAATTACAATATTTGTTTTCACAAATCCGAAACCACTTGTAGGGACATGGAAATCGCTTCAGGCACTAAAAAGTTAAGGTGAAATAGAAAAAGGCACATATTACATACAGAGAGACACATTTTTACATTGACATAAAATAAAAGTAATAAATTGATACAGGCTTCTTTAGCTAGATCATCGACCGTCTCATTTCCAACAACACCCACATGAGATGGCATCCATTGCAAGCACTCAGTATTGGAACCAGAAGGACGGTCGACGATCTAGCTAAAGAAGCCTGTATCGATGGCGAGATTATGCTATTAGATCCAGTTTCTTCAGATAAATTTGTGCAAGTTAAACTGGTTGCTTTTCTCTTTGAGTCGAGTACTTTGATAAGCGGTCGAGTGAGAAAGGCATTTGGTATAGGACAATGCAATCGCAGCCGCCGAAATTCTGTTGGTTTGAAAGGTGTAAAATTAATCGGATGGACATAAGGATAGCTATAAGGCTACGTTCCGGTCACATTCCATCGAATAAATACGTAAATTTAATTTAAAAATCGGAAACTACTAATTGCTTCACTTGTGGGGTAATTGAGGATACCATGTGCTGATGGAATGTGTGCGAAACGAAGCTTAAAAAATTGATTTTGTTGTGCAACTAAGTCATAAGTTAGATATAGAGTATTTCATTACTTTATTGGCATTTCCAAGTTACAGTAATAAATCAAAGATTGAATATAGATTATTTAAAAGTTATTTTAAGAGTACATGAAGAATAAGTCAGTATTTTATATGATTCTTTACTTTACGATGCGACATAGTCGCATAGTGACTAAGGTCCTAAAATAAAAAGTTTAAAAAAAACTAGTATGTCCTGAAATGGTTACATAATTNTTCGAATTGGCCCGACCTAGGACTCGAACCTAGGACCTCATGTCTGTAGTCGAACATGCTAACCACTAGACCAATGAAGCAGTTAAAAGGGTTTACACTGTATGAAATTACAGTGATGCATTCAGAGTAATTACAATCTCGTTTCGGCCTCATCATTTAAGCTTCGGTTTAGAAAATGAAGAACCACACCCGTGTTACATTCTGTTTAATGTGGGTTACATCGTGTGGAAAGATTACACACGTTTCCTATTCTCTTAGTTTAATTATTTTGTATACTTTATGTTTAGTAATATATTATTTGATTACCAGCGAAATAGAATTTATTATTATACTCATACATGGTAAACAGTAGCCTGAATTTAGGCTACTGTTTTGAGTTGAACTTGACTGTTGCACTCCTATGCACTCAATTTGTTTAAACATTATTCACGTTATGACCGTACACTATTTAAATTAATAAAGTATCTGTTTTTTAATGTTAAAATAACAACGTTTGACAAAAAAATAATATTTATACAAAATATATTTATCCGCATTTTATATCGATCTGTCTATTTGGCTGTTCTCTGTTCCATCTCTCTTATTTCTGAAATAATTGGATCTATTTTGATGGGACTTTAGTAAGAATATAGCTGTTATTAGCAATGGAAAAGAAAAATAATTTGAGGTAATGCTGCTGATATATATGCAATATTTCTATTGCAGAAAGGGGCTGTTCGTGTGATTTACAATATGAGTCCAAGAGAATCGCTACAAATTCTGAGCAATCAACATAATGACCGTTCACTATGTACACATATTAGAAAACTTTTTGTATGCACATGAAAGTATTGAATCTTTTGATAAAAACAGTGAATGTACCTCAAATAACTGAAGAAATAAAAACAAATTTGTTATTAATTCTACTAGGCTGCATAAAATTAACAACTCATTCAAGGGTAAATGTAGAGATATCCCTTAAGAAGACGTTCTAGAGATATCCCTTAATACTTTCAAATTGTTAAAAGAAAACTGATTGTAAAATCATTTGCAAGATTACTTAGATGATAGAAATGCGTAGGAGTAAACCAATTGATCTTATTTAAATTTTAATGATGACAGTAAAAAAATACAAAATATCCGACTAAGGTTGTTGTGGGCTCTTCTCATGACAGGACGCGAAGGAACCCTCGAAACATTAGATCTGAAGTCGTTATTTAATACCAGCATCAGTTGCACATTGGAATCAGTATGTGGCAAAATAATTACAATTAACTATTCAAAAGTGCTGTAATAGGCCTAATTGAATGAAGTTGTTTTGAGTATGAGCTTGAAATACTTTAGACTAGTGTTAGTGGCTCAGTTAGATATTACATCTAGGTTACGCCAGACAGAGTTACAATGAAAAGTTGGTTAATATTTTTTTTGTTGTTATATTGAATAAAATACCTGGGACATATAGTCCAGCTAGGTAGGCCCAATTTCGAGAAGGAGGTCAACCGCCGAATCCAACTCGGTTGAGCAGCATTTGGGAAACTACGCCAGATATTTTCGTCCGATATTCCTCAGTGCCTGAAGACCAAAGCCTTCAGTGCGTTTTGCCAGTGATGGCCTACGGTTCTGAGACGTGGTCGATGACTATGGGCCTCATGCGGAAGCTCAGAGTCACTCAGCGTGCGATGGAGAGGGCTATGCTCGGAGTGTCTCTACGTGATCGAACCAAAGATTAAAAGATCCGTAGTAGAACCAGAGTCATCGACATAGTCCTACGAATCGCGAAACTGAAGTGGTAATGGGCGGGGCACATAGTCCGAAGGACCGATGGACGTTGGGAGCTGAAGTGGCGACTCCGCACCTGACGGCGCAATGTAGGCAGACTCCCACAAGGTGAACTGATGGTATAATGAGGGCGGCGCAAGATCGGGCCTTGTGGACGTCATTATGTGAGATGTTTGTCCAACAGTGGACGTCCATCGGTTGAAGCGACTACGACGACGACGATGATTATAATGAATTAAATCGTAATATACAATAAATGGTTTGTTCAAGGGACTACCTACAAAATGTGGTTTTATAGATATATCCAGTTTAAATTATGTGTTCGTTTTAAATAGTGTGTCACTAAAACTTTTACAATAAAACAAATTTTAACAGAAGTCGCAGTACACACCCAGATATTAGCGCATTCAATATGCTTTATAAAAAAATACAAATGCGGGTTTGACGGGTAAATAATACGATGGTTATTATATATATATAAAGAAAATATATTTCTTTAAGTAATATTTAATCGGTGTAGTGCTATGCCGTATGTCGGCAAAGCAGCAGATATGGTAAAGCAATACATGTCGATAAAACAGTATAAATATTGGTAAGAGGTGAAAAATGCAAGATGGCGAAAATTGTCGAAATATACGGTTTATGAAAATAAAAATAAAACAAGTGATTGGCACACTAAGGAATAAACTTTAATGNTCGCAGAGAAATACTGAGTTTATCTTCGGACATTCTGTCCCCATGTACCGATAATCTTTGCTAGAGAGTGCTATGAAAGGTAAGGGTGGAATCAAGGTTTCATGGTTTCTATTAGGAACTATGGATAACTTATAAAAATAGTAGGTTAAAGGAGCGACAATCGGGACCTTTATAACTAATACTATCTGCTTATCTAGATAAAAATAACCTAATTTAATTACCTCATAAAAATGCCTAACTTCTATATCAAGGACTTCGCTATTAGAATACAAAGTTCTTAATTTACCTAACATATTTTTAACTTCATCTACATCGAATAGAGAATAAGGAGTGCTCGATGCACGAATAAATGTTAAAGTATTTTCCAAGTTTTGTAATTCCTCATATAAATCTTCTATGTTGTCCCCTAAGATTAGTAGGTGCTGTGCCAGATGGGCATATTTTGTTAAATCTGTATCTCTAGAGGCATCACTCTGTAATATCAAATTTAATGCTTTATTCATTTTTTCCTGATTTACAGTTATTCTACTTAGTATTTGAATATTTTCTGAAATAAACTTTTTATTTAAACTGACACGATTATTTAACTCTAGTTCTAATTTTTGTTCGTTATCATGCAACACTTTTATGGCTTGTTCATATTTCAGATGTGTATAAGAGACAGCAGTACACACCCAGATATTAGCGCATTCAATATGCTTTATAAAAAAATACAAATGCGGGTTTGACGGGTAAATAATACGATGGTTATTATATATATATAAAGAAAATATATTTCTTTAAGTAATATTTAATCGGTGTATTGCTATGCCGTATGTCGGCAAAGCAGCAGATATGGTAAAGCAATACATGTCGATAAAACAGTATAAATATTGGTAAGAGGTGAAAAATGCAAGATGGCGAAAATTGTCGAAATATACGGTTTATGAAAATAAAAATAAAACAAGTGATTGGCACACTAAGGAATAAACTTTAATGTCGTTTCTTTGATATTACAGGTTAGTGTCTTAGTAATAGTATTAGCGTATCTTTATGTATGTACTGTAAGTTATACTTAAGTTTGTTAACAAAATAAAATCTTTGATATTACAGAGCAGCTCATTGTTTATTTTTCAAAAGTAATCAAGATTTATCTTATAAATATATATATTTGCAGATATAATTGCCCCCCATCCATCCATGATCAACCCAGATACATGGAATATGATCATGACGTAATTGACCACGTTGCGTCATGACTACGATCCGAAATATCAACAAAATATATATAATTGCCATCGTATACTGTACCCGTTAACATAGTTTAAATATACCTAATAATTATCTACACTAGCTAGGGATGTATACTCGTTAATACAATTTAAATATATTAATAAACCACAAAAAAAATCAGTTAAAAATGCGTATAAAGTACACATGTCAGAAGTGTTAACTCCTTTGGCAAACTAATTTTTAGGTCTTGTTTATATTTATACAAATGAAAAACTTTACATTTCCGAGACTTAGAGAGAGAGAAAAAGGAAGTTATGTTATGGATTTAATACAATTAATTATCTTTAAAATATTAAATGTCTAAAATTAATATGTACAAATAATTTATTGAAATCTCATGCACCCGTTAAAATTTTACTCTCATGCGCCTAAAGAAGTTTCACTTCAATAACACGTGTTCTTTGTTCGTAATATAATTAACCGTAGTCAAAATCTCGAACGCATGAAAAACTAGACATTGAAATTATCCAACCATTAAAGCCAAATAAACATTGTCTTGTTAATTAAACTAATATGATATTGTAATAATGACGGTAACAAAAAACAATGCCCGACTGAGTTTGTTGTGGGTTCTTCTCGGATCAGGGCGCGAAGGAACCCTCGTAACTTTATATTTTAAGCTATTCTTGAGTACCATCATCAGACGTCTATTAGAATCAGAGTGTGGAAAGTAAAATATAATTTGACGACTCATACGTGCTGTAATATGCCTACTTGAATAAAGATATTTTTGATTTGATTTGATCTTGATTTATTACGCTAACTTGAACATCTGTTAACGTGTTATTTCTCTAAATCGAAACTTGGCCGGATGCACTACTGTGCGTTTCTAGATGGTATTTGTCAAAAAATCATAGCATTTCAACGTCACAGAAACGTTCACACAATGAGCGGGGAGAATGGAATGTTTTAATTAGTTTCAGAGTGATCCACATTGTTCGCGTCGTTTTTGGTACTGCGAGCAATTCACGCGACGTGCATCAAAATTTAGGTTTAATTAGCATTTTGCGTACTCCGATGTAAACTAAGCATTTGATGTATGCTATTGTAAAATTGTTCCTGTGAATTCACGGAATACCTTTTGCTGTTTGTCTCATTAGTTTGAATTGACCCAATTAATTTCACAATGTAACAAGTGGAAGATTCGAAAGAATTTGTTTATTTGGGATCTAAATTTACAAAAGATGGAACAAGTGAAAGTGTTATTGCAAGGAGAGTGAATGCAGGGAATGTGGTAAATGGTGCCCTGAACACCTTTATGTTGTACTTTGAGGAGTGTTGGTGCTAATAAATATTTATGGTAGTGAAAGTAGTGTATGGCAAAAGTAAAATAAATGCGGCAGAGATGAGAGACAAAGAAAAACTGAGTGACAAAGTAAGAAATAGTGTGATAAGAGAACGTTGTGGTGATGGTGAAGAAGATGTAGTGACTAAAATTGAGAAAGGTATGGTTTGGGAACGTAGAGAGAATGAATAAAAGGAGACTGACAAAAATGATTTATGAGACAAGAGTGAATGGGAAAGTTGGAAGGAGAAGACCAAGGCGAACGTTCTTGAACCAAATCCAGGATATTTTAAATATTGGCCAGGTCAAAAGTTCTCTAAACAGACGAACTTGTATGAAAGGATTAATGAGAATAAGAGAAGTGAAGGAGATATGCAAGGATCATGGCAAGTGGAAGGACGTGGTCTATGGGAATGAGGTGTGATGCTATGTATGTATGTAATTTCACAATGAAGCTCATGTCATGGTTTTTTTTATATTTTTTTCAAAATGTTTACCTGGACGACATTTTAAATATGTACTCTCCTACATCAAGGAGTTTCTGAGAGAAATCTCTTTACTTCTTCTATCTAAGATAAGTGATCATATTAATAAATACATATATACATTTTGTTATTTTCCTACTGTGTCAGGTATTTCCTAATGTTTACATTGTATAAAATAAAACCGCTACATCAGTCAGAGGACTGATCGCTTAAACCTATTCAATGGATTTGAAAGCTGTTTTCAGAGTGATTCAAGAACGGTTTATATGTATACGGAAAAGCCGAATATTTTAAATAACTGTAATGCAATGAACTCAAAACTACGGAACGGATTGTCATGCGGTTTACAGTAGTAGTAGTGACTCGTGAAGAAGGTATATCTATAATTTGTCAAGGTTTTATTAATGTCTGAAATACAACAATATTTGTGGCAATTGCCAGAAACAATAAGAGCTTTCATGCCACTGCATATAATCCCTATGAGATACAACAAATACATAAATGGCGAGATATTCCTCTTTTATCTACAAAATGAATCGTAATAATGCCTACCTATTAACACAATCTCACAATCGAACCGAGATTTGGGCTTGCAGCAAACCTCGTGAACAGCTTAGACATTTATATAGGTAATATTATAATATAGTACTAGCACTTATTCCTTCACCCACCTAATGGGATGGGACGGTATTGACCAGGGGCGTAACTATACCATCTGGCAAATTATTCTGTAAAAATCGTCCCCTACTTTACCTTTACCTTATTAATTTTAATTACCGCTTGTGTAGTAATCCAACCCTTATAACAATTTAATTTTCAAGAGCGTGACTTTATACATTTACATTAATTAACATTCACCAGCTTATATACGTCCCACGGCTGGCCATTAGCCTCCTTTCCTTGGCGAGAGCTATAGTCCCCACGCAAAACTTCATCAAGAAACTTCACATTAATCTTCTATTTCGATGAAGTAATAACATCTTGAGGAAACCTGCATTCATTTGCAATGAAATAAAAATAAAAATAAGGGTTGCAGTAAGGTATTCTTTAAAAAAATCATTTTTTCGAGCTTTTTTTTCCTCATAAGTGTTTATTACATAATGAAAGTTTAAAAATCGGGCTTTACAATTTTCGATAGGTAGAATAGTCAAGTCACACAATCTGTCTTGTCCCATATGCATCGAATACCTCTTGGGCCGGGGCCCTGTCGGGCCAGGGCCTGTGGCATTCCTGCCCTGTATTAACATTTACGAATAGAGATCTGGCGTAGAATAACGCTTACATGCTTTTCGAGACCATAGAGCAAAAACTAAGGGTAACAGCAATCCAAATATCAGTTCTTAAATGATATAACTCGGGATATTAATCCAGGACCTTAGTTAAATAAGCATTCCACTAGACCGAGATAGTATTACACATAAACATTAGATGAGTATTCGAAATGTTTCAATTAATTCTCGTGTAATGCGTCACAATTGCTCACACTGCGGTTGGGATTGTGAACAATTCATTCGTGCGAGATTCACGTTTATGTGTTGATGGATATGCAAAACTTTATACAACACTTATTTAGGGCTGCCATTATCTTAATTGATAAAAAAGAATGTTATTTTTCTACTTATATTGGTCTAGTGGTCAGCCTGCTCGGCTACAGACATGAAATTCTCAGTATAAGCCTATGTTGTGTAGTTGGTTGGTTAAGCCTTCGGTCCTGCGCCTAATCTCTTTCCGGATTATCATGACATCAGACTATGAGAGTAACGGAATAGAGCGAGCATGTATATTAGCGCATAGACTTGAGTACTATACCCGTTAACCCGCAGTGGAGCAGCATAATGGGTCTATGTTCTAAAAACCCTCACTCCTAAGAGTGACGAGACCTGTGCTTAACAGTGGGACGTTTAAGATCTTTTTCTCGTTGGGAAATGCATTTAGGCACGAACCTTGAACTATAGGTCAGGAATCTGGGACTCGGCGAGGGAGGAGACCTCGCAATACCCACTAAAACCCAGCAGAACCCTCTTCATCCGTAAATGAGACACCAGAGATTCTACTGAGGATTCAAGGAGGCGGAAGAGGACGTTTATGGTCTGCTACTTATTGTCATTTGTAATTATTTTAAAAACAAATCACCCAAAGGCTTCAACTAAATACAATAACCCATTATTAATTACACCTTCAGCCTATCTTGTTATTTAAAAAAAAATAACGAGAAAGCCTACCCTACTCAGTTTTACCCTTTTCTAATATCCAAACTGTCTACAACTTTGATCTAGTTAAAACTATATATAAAGGAGATACGCCCTACTTTATTGATGAGATAATATGAAAAAAGTTGAGTAATATTGTTTATACATATATACGAGAATTTCATACACATTTTTACGAACATTGCCCAGACGGAGGAGAATGAAATTTCCCACACCTATAGTTAATATAGCGATGGAGTGGACAATGATAACATTTAGTGGCTTAAATTGAGAAAGGTATGCTTAGATGGTTTGGACACGTGAGAGAATGAATGAAAGGAGACTACCAAAAAGGCTTTATGAGTCAAGAGTGAATGGGAAAGTTGGAAGGAGAAGACCAAGGCGAACGTTTCCGGACCAAATCCAGGATATTTGAAATATGGACCAGGTCGAGAGTACTCTAAACCGACGAAGTTGTATGAAAGGTTTAATAAGAATATAAGAAGCGAAGGAGATGTGCAAGGATCGTGGCAAATGGAAGGCTGTGGTCTATGCCTACCCCTCTGGGATTAAGGCATGATGTTATGTATGTATGTATGTTTATGATGGAGCGTTAATAATGTTTCAAAATATCATTTTTTTTTCAAGATCGATTGTTTTTCCGTCCCACCATCAAAGGTGTCGTTTGTACTATCGTCTGTCTTTGCTATCGGCATTGGTCTCCTAACACCTTGTATACATTTTATTACACAAGAATGTATATGTTTTTTTTATTCATTACATTTAAATTCAAACTTTACAGAGTTTCAATTAAAATAACTAGAACACATGTGACAGCAATTATTATTTCGATATCCTTGTCATTTTAATATGTATTTTGAATTGGATATTCCCAAGCTTTAAAATATAATTATATATTATAATTTAAATATAATTTATATATGCCTTTTTTTATTTTATCTCCAAAATATCCAGGGAAGAGGAAATTTCAAACGTATAATCTGTGGTCTGCTGTAAAAGTAATATAAAGCTTTACGAAGCCACACATAATATAGCGTATTAAAGAATTTTAATAAAGCTTTCAAAGCATGTTTTTATTCAAAATTGCAAGTAAAATTTGTACATAATACACTCATTTACCACTTGCAGTATTATTTTTGCAAACACTGTGTACGTTTTAATAATTCCATTCCAGGTTTCCATTGTTTCAGTTTTAAATAAGCTCTATTTAAAATATCTCATCGGAATATTCATTAATATGCTTTGAAAACGTAACATTGAATTCGAGTTGATTTTCATTAATAAATATAAAAGGCAATTTAAAAACTGTTCTTTTATGTGGTACTGCAGTTGTTTTTTATTTGTCTATCTATCTGTATATATATATGTATGCAAGAGTCTGTGGATCGCTGGGCCGTGTCTAATAGTCTGTGGAACGCTGGCGCCATCTTTGTATCGGCGTGGGGCAGAGTCAATAAGTGGCATTCCGGCCCGTCTCTCGGCAGTTCTCGAGGGGCGGTCGGCCGGAGTGGTCGACTATTGGAACTGTCGCGTTCCTAGCTATTAGTGTTAATGAGTTTGTGTAAATTGATATCGGGAACATTAAGTTATTGAACATTATAAACCGAGTTAATTAATAAAATGTTTGATTGCACCAACATTACCCACGATCGCCCACAGAATAAGAAATTAAATAATGGATCCTATTAATGACGATGTCGGCGGAGAACCCTACGCCCTTGGTTTATGCTTCTCCGTTTCTCTCCTAGTGCAATAGTCTGTGGAACGCTGGCGCCATCTGTCTATCGGCGTTGGGCTGAGTCAATAGTGACAATCCGGCGCGCGTCTCTCGAGTTCTCGGGTGACAGTCCGCCTGAACGGTCGACTATTGAAAATTTTATTGACTATGTGTAAATTAATTACGGGAACATTAAGTTAATCACTTAATCTTCCCAATCACCGATAATTACATTATAATCTGAGTTAATTAATAAAGAGTATAATTGCACCAACATTACCCACCAACGCCCGTAATATCGAAACTGAATTATGGATGTCATTAATGACGATGTCAGCGCAGAATCCTACGCCCCTATTTTTTATGCTCCTTCTCTCCCATTCTCCGACATATATAAAAGAGATATCCAGGTATCTATTTACTTGAAATGTGGTAGGAATATTCCTTTTGCCGAGTAGAGGTCAGCTAAGAACGGATTTCCAGAAATTCCACCAGCAATGGAGGGTTGCGGGAGAGTTAATTAAAAAAATTCAAACGTCACTTTTACGAAATACATCTTTTATGAACAAAGGGTCGAACCTTAAACTTTTGACATTCAAATACAAAAATAATTGAAAAGAGTGCGTACGTACAAACTACACATGTCAAAAGTAAAACTTCTTTGGCAAACTAACTTTCAAGTCTTGTTTATATTTATACAAATCTAAAACTTTAGATTTCAGAGACTTAGAGGAAGGCATAAAGGAGATACGTTAGAAATTTAATTGTCACTAAAATATTAAAAGTGTCCAAAATTAATACAAATAATTTATTGAAATCTCAATCCACGTGCTTTTTGTCAATATTAGAAATTGTTAGTTATTTTGTTTTTGAGTTTAAAATTTAGAAAAGAGATTTTATGAAACATTTTTATTTTCTATTTTATGAAAAATAGTATATTAAATTAAATGTAAGTAAATTTCAATGACGAGCGTCAAATTGTAATACTAACCTAACATCCAAACGAATTTCTCAACGATTTTAAAATTTAGTTGATTTCTAAACGACCGTACGAACAACAAACGTTTAACAGGTTGGAATAGTTTTTATGGGGACGCGAAATTGTTGTTTTTACTATATCCCAAGCTTTATTTTTATATTCCCTCACCTTTTAAACCTCTCGAGTTTTAGCGACACTAACCTACAATAATTGATATATATGTCGGAGAATAAGAGAGAGAACGGAAAAAGCATAAAGCACAGGGGCGTAAGGTTCTCCGCCGACATCGTTTTTAATTGGATCCATTAATTCATTTCTTATTCTGTGGGCGTTCGTGGGTAATGTTGGTGCAATCAAACACTTTGTTATTTAACTTGGATTATAATGCTCAATCAATTAATGTTCCCGATATCAATTTACACAAACTCATTAACAATAATAGCTAGGAACGCGACAGTTTCAATAGTCGACCACTCCGGTCGACCGTCACTCGAAGACTGCCGAGAGACGGGCCGGACCACCACTTATTGACTCTGCCCCCACGCCGATACAAAGATGGCGCCAGCGTTCCACAGACTGTTACACACGGACCAGCGATCCACAGACTCTTGCACTCCGACATATATATATAGATATATAAAAACTGCACAAGAACCATCACGACTTAAAACGGCCTCCTATTTCACCAAATCAAAGGAAATAAACTTAGGGAAGTTATAAAACTTAGAATATTAGACGCGTTATTAACCCCCGAAGTTCGCCAATATCGTATTTCCGCGAAAACCGCTTTTTTAACTGGCTCCAAAGTTATACGGTGCGGTTCGTTTTGATGTTTACGAACAGTTATTAACAATAAGAAACGATATTGCTTTATGAAATTGGGTTGCCGCGGTTGGCAGCCATTTTGTTTTCGACTGAAACTTCCACATATTTCTTTGCTGTTAATTTAAATACATTCAACAGACTTTTACTACCTTCACCTGTGTTTAACCCGATAATCACTGAAGATGATTTTCGCATACTTTTAAATATCAGATTAATTTGAAATTTTACAGACCACATTAATTTAAAAGTAACACTTCTTTACACACGCTTGACTTGACCTTGGATCCCCAGTAGCGGCAAGGCCATAGTAGGGGTGATCAGCCCTCATCTGGACAAATGGATGGGCAGAGTGCACGGATCGCTCTCCTACAGGTTGGTACAACTGCTTACCAGTCATGGTTGCTTCGGCAAATACCTGTACCGAACTGTTGGCTGTTAGCCGTCCGCCAGATGAAAGAATGTCCCGCCTGGGAACCTCAGCGACTCATTATTACATCGCTGAGCCGCTCAGATCCCTCACTGGCAAGTATTATAGAAGCAATACTTATCAATAAGAAGGCCTGGAGAACGGTTGCCTCTTTTTGCGAGACTATCACCTCGCTTAAGGAGGACGGCAAAGGGAGAGAGTGAATGCCGCAGAAACACGAAGGGGTGCAGGAAACAGGAGTCGGAGGTTCATACAACCTGTAGAATATATGTGAGCCGTCTTCAACCAAGGGGCCAGAGAGGAATGCCTCAACGATCCTCTGGCTCCCCACTCATGGTTGATGGCGGTCCAGCTGGGTTTTACTGGGTATTACTAGTACGTGCCCTCGCGGAGTCCCACAGTCCCGACCCCATTAGTCGGGATGCATAAATACATTTCCCAGTGACATAAAAAAAACGCACGCTTACTTGTGGAGTGAAAATAGTAAGTGAATCAGTGAAAATAGAAGAAAGAGAATTACATTTTATTACAGTCATGTGGTCTAAAGCATACTCTTTACCTATACTTTCAGGATTCCCTTCTTTTTGGAGGACCTTTCATAGAAGGAAGTGGATGATATGCAAAACTGCTGCCTTCCTTGGATATAATAACCGTTTTTCAGATTACCTCTTCTAAATAAAATCTTGATAGCTTTAGTAGCTACGATCGAAACCAGTAATATTTTCACTAACATTGCCATTGAAGCTGCAAAGACATATAAATAAAATAACAAAATTAAAGTAGTAGACTCTCTAACATATAAAAATATAGTCTTAAATAAAAATCTATTATAATAAATGTAAATAATAAGTATTGCAAGTATAAATAAACATTTAAGTGAAGAGTGTATTAATAAGTTGCAAAAATAAGGAGCGCAAGAATAATGAACAACATTATAGGTAATAAAGGTTGTTGCAAAAAACCTAATTTTGAGATAAATACTAAGGCATGTCCGGAAAACTCATAAGATAACTGTCGTAGATCAGCCTATGTTTTTCTATACTAATATTATAAAGTTGAAGAGTTTGTTAGAACGCGCTAATCTCGGGAACTACTTATTGGATTTGAAAAATTTCTTCGGTGTTAAATAACCCATTTACCGAGGGAGATAATGGGCTATATATAATCACGCTAAGGCCAATAGGAGCGGTGCAGCAATGGAGAATGTTTGAAAATCAGGTTTTTTAACATTTGACAGCTTCCAATACGTGCATTGCGTAAATGGTTAAAGTTTTGTGAAAATCATGTTTGACGAAATTGGTCCTCTATAAAAAACCTGCAAAAAAGTCGAAGACTGCATAAATCCATCTTTTAAGGTTGGCTCAATATAATCTTTTTTATTATAATCAAATTTGTTCCCTCTCTTTTGAGACGTAGACGAAATAGCCTGAGACTTGTATATCTGTCGGAGTGCAATAGTCTGTGGAACGCTGGCGCCATCTGTCTAACGGCCTGGTGCAGAGTTAATAAGTGGCACTCCGGCGCGTCTCTCGATAGTTCTCGGATGACGGTCCGCCAGAGCGGTCCACTATTGAAACTGTCGCGTTCCTAGCTATTATTTTTAATGAGTTTGTGTAAATTGTTATCGGGAACATTAAGTGATTGGACATTATAACCTGAGTTAGTTAATTAAGTGTTAGATTGCACCAACATTACCCATCAACGCCCACAGTATGGAAATGGAAATTATGGAAGTCATTGACGACGATGTCGGCGGAGAACTCTACGCCCCTATGCTTTATGCTTCCTTTCTGTCTTATTCTCCGACATATCTATTATGATGTTTCAACCAAAAATTCTATTTTTTTATTAGAACTTTAAATGACACTATTCATTGTCATAAGTCGGAACGAATTTGGTAATAAGTAAATCACCAAATTAGTTTGTTTATCTTCGGTTTTCACCTCGGTTTTTATAAATCTATATTATAGATAATTTAGTATCAAAAATTACGTCAAAGTTATTTCAAATAATAACGTTTAAATTCATTTTTAAATTTTGCGCAACGAGAAACTGTATCTAATTACATTCAGGTGTTCATTTTAATGTCTGCTACGCTGCTATTGCAATGTGTTCATTTTCATAAGCAAGTAATTGTGTTTCTGCTGCTTAGTTAACTGTATCTTCACGGCATATATTAAATATATATATTATAAACCTAGCATTATAAAAATACATACATTTAAAGTTAATTAAAATAGAGATGTCACTCAATAACATTCCAATACAAATATTCTTTAATCATGTAGGCTTTTGGATCATCAAATATATTTAATAAGATAAGTTATAGTGGCATAACTACGGTAGTTGGACATATGAATAATGGACTTTATTGTAGATATTAATACGTTCTATAATATTGTAGAATTTATTATATTATACGTATTTTTTTGTTCTATCATCAATAGTTTCCGCAGCGTACGCCTTGACAGATTCTGAGACAAATTTTCACACCTTGGGTTACATTAACGCATTTTTATTAGGGATCCCTAACTTTTTCTAAAAAGCGAAATAGCCTACATCGTTAAGTGATAAATGCAGCTTTCTAATCATTCATTTTTTTTGTAATTACGAATGTTTACTGTTTATAATATAGTTATTAGTTTAGGATAAGTTTAGGAGCTGATGTAGGAATTGTTATACATGTCGGAGAATAAGAGCGAACGGAGAAGCATAAAGCACAGGGGCGTAGGGTTCTCTGCCGACATCATCATTAATGGGATCCATTATTTAATTTCTTATTCTGTGGGCGTTCGTGGGTAATGTTGGTGCAATCAAACACTTTATTAATTAACTCGCATTATAATATTCAATCACTTAATATTCCCGATATCAATTTACACAAACTCATTAACACTAATAGCTAGGAGCGCGACAGTTCCAACAGTAGAGCACTTCGGTCGAGCGCCTTTCGAAAACTGTCGATAGACTCCCGCCGGAGTGTCACCATTGACTCTGTCCACGCCGATAGATGGCGCCAGCGTTCCACAGACATCTGCCCTCCAACATACATATGTTTCTTGTTTCCATGAAAAAATACCGAGACTTATCTGTCGTATTACAGCGAGATATTGTTATATACCTCATTATTTTATTCGCTGTTTAAAATTCTCATGCAAAAATATTGTAAGCAATCCGAGTCGCATCTTTTCCACTTGCCGTAAGGAAAAAACAACCTTTAATAGAAAAGATGGTAAAAAATACATCCAAAGAGAGCTCGAGAGACAAACCATTGTGCTCATTGTAAAACCGGCATAAAGATAGCTTTCTTTAAAGAATATTGCCAAGTAATTCTTCAACCCCGTTGTATTCTATATACAGGATGGCTTTAACTGAGTAAAGCGTAAAAATGTATACACATTCTTTATATTTTAGTGTACAAACACTGTATTATAAGCTTTAGTCGATGATAGATTACTGTTAATTGTTTATAAACAGACAGGGTAACATTCATGTTTATAATATTTATATAGATTTATACAAGTATCCTACAATAAAGTCGAAATAAAGTGTAGGCACTGGGATCTAACGTTATTGCTAACTGGATATCCTGTCTTGTTACCGTCTCGCCCATAGATATATGTAAGAATAGATAGAGCGAAGGCTAGACAATTAAAAATTAGATTGCCCAAGTAAGCAGAAAGCAGGGGTCACCTTTTATTTATTACATTTTTCGTCCACTACAGTAATACATAAAAAGGATATGCAAAAATACGTAAGTTACAAAGAAATGAACGGAATACAAAAGGCTGTCTTATAGCTTCATAGCTATCTTTATCAAATAAGCTTTGCTATTGGTATAGCACTTTCTTGGCAAAAGTATATAAATTATTAAATAGTTCGCATTAAACTATAAGCAAAACACTAAAGGACGGTAAATATTATTCATATCTGATTATTAACATCCCATTAATAAAATGAATGTTAAATTCCTACTTCTAAATGAAAACAAATACTTTTGGATATTCACGCGATGTGTCAGAATATTTGAAGTGAAACTTCTTTAGGCGCGTGAGGGTAAAATTTTTACGGATGAAAGGCGGGATTAGCGTCACAGATGTGTTGCGGTTTTTATGCTAATTCTTTTGAAGGTGAGGTAGTTTAATATTTACTTATAACATGCGGCATTTTTATTTACAATTTGTCATTTGAGATTTCAATAAATTATATGTATTAATTTTCGACACCTCTAATATTTTAATAATAATTGAATTCATTAAATTCCTAACATATCTTCCTTTTTTCCCTCCTTCAAGTCTCGGAAATCTAAAANAAAAATTAGTTCGCCAAAGAAGTTTCACTTTTGATATGTGTACTAAATACGCACGCACTTTTAAATTTTTTTTACTTATACACATTTATTCCGTAGAAAATATACGACATCCGGGACATGGACAAAGGTCTTAGAAGTCATGTGATGAATGAATGAACAACAGATAGTTTTTCAATCAGAACTTATATTTAATATTTAAGAACCCTTCAAATTTGTTTCATACTAGCTGACCCGACAAACTTCATACCACCTCAGAATCAATAAATAAAAAAGCTGAATAATAATTGCATATTGTATTAACTTTAGTAAAAAGTAATAATCCGGAAAAAGAGGATTCTGCCTGCCTCTGAACTGCCTCATTGGTCTACTGGTTAGCATGTTCGACTACAGACATGAGGTCCTGGGTTCGAGTCCCAGGTCTGGCTAATTCAAAAATCAATATTGAGTTTTCTATTAAGATTTTCTTAATATTTTTCCGAAGTTGGGAAGTTGTTCGAGGCACCCCCGTGCCTCGGAGAGCAAGTTAAGCCGTCGGTTCTGCGCCTGATCTCTCTCCGGTCGCGTCGGATTCCCGTCACATCGGACTACGAGAGTGAAGGAATAGAGAGTGCACTTTGTGTACTATGCCTGCCAATCCGCAGTGTAACAGCGTGGTGGGTCTATGCACTAAAAACCCTCTCTCATGCGAGTGAGGCACAGGCGCCCAGCAGTGGGACGTTAATGGACTGCTACTTACTTACTTTTATAATCTAAAAAACGCGACCTTTACGCCCAGATTCCTGCCAAAGTCTATGACTATTAGTATGATTGTAACATTTAAGCCGCTTTTTTTGTAGATGGTACTTGAGTTCTAACAAATGTGCTCACTATTGTGACAAAATGTGCCTAAATATCAACCTCATGATTAGTTATGCATATGTGCCTTAGTCACACTATGTGATATTGGTAAGTAGCGTGCCTTATTAATACAACTTAAAGCCATTAAATAAAAGAGGAGGAGGAAGAAAAAACACACGTATACATAGCATCACGCCTCAATCCCATAGGGGTAGACAGAGACCACGTCCTTCTACTTACCATAATCCTAGCATATCTCCTTAGCTTCTTTCATTGTTATTAAACCTTTCATACAAGTTCGTCGGTTTAGAGTACTCTTGACCTGGCCCTTATTTAAAATGTCATGGATTTGGTCCAGGAACGTTCGCCTTGGTCACTACATCTACTTTTATATCACAACGTTCTCTTATCACACTATTTCTTACTTTGTTACTCCGTTTCAATCCACTCATACTTCTCAACGTTCTCATTAAACACTATGTAAACATTGTTATGGTTTAAAATACTTCAGTGAGCGGGAATGTGCAAAGTTCAACACTCGTAATGCCGTGGCCAGGTCTACCTTTATAGATCTATGGTATCACCCATCGTAAAACTCCCAATCGATATCAGCGATTGAATCGGGTCGCATTTTGCGTAAACATCATAACAGCGCGTTATTTATGATATTAAGGGGATAAAATATAGCGATCCNCAGTGGGACGTTAATGGACTGCTACTTACATACTTTTATAATCTAAAAAAACGCGACCTTTACGCCCAGATTCCTGCCAAAGTGTATGACTATTAGTATGATTGTAACATTTAAGCCGCGTTTTTTGTAGATGGTACTTGAGTTCCAACAAATGTGCTCACTATTGTGACAAAATGTGCCTAAATATCAACCTCAAGATTAGTTATGCATATGCTGTGTGCCTTAGTCACACTACGTGATATTGGTATGTAGCGTGCCTTATTAATACACATATACATATACATAGCATCACGCCTCAATCCCATAGGGGTAGACAGAGACCACGTCCTTCTACTTACCACAATCCTAGCATATCTCCTTAGCTTCTTCCACTCTCATTAAACCTTTCATACAAGTTCGTCGGTGTAGAGTACTCTTCACCTGGCCCTTATTTAAAATGTCATGGGTTTGGTCCAGGAACGTTCGCCTTGGTCTTCCTCTTCCGACTTTCATTTTCACTCTTGACTCATAAATCCTTTTTGTCAGTCTCCTTGCATTCATTCTCTCTACGTGCACAAACCTTTCTCCATTTTAGTCACTACATCTACTTTTATATCATAACGTTCTCTTATCACACTATTTCTTACTTTGTCACTCCATTTCAATCCACTCATACTTCTTAACGCTCTTTTTAAACACTCTCTTTATGTTTTATTTTTAAATACTTCATTTATAAATTTAGATTTTTCAAATTGAAGTGAGCGAGAATGTCCAAAGTTCAACACTCGTAATACACCGTGGCCAGGTCTACATTTATAGATCTATGGTATCACCCATCGTAAAACTCCCAATCGATATCAGCGATTGAATCGGGTCGCATTTTGCGTAAACATCATAACAGCGCGTTATTTATGATATTAAGGGGATAAAATATAGCGATCCTGTGTATCGGAAATACTATGATAACACGGTTTATTTTAGTTTCGACATAGGCGTATAAATTATTATGATTTGAGGGTACTTTTAGAATATTGATTTATATTGTTTGTTGCATGGTGACTTTAATTTTTGTTGCCTTTCGATTTGTGGTATGTAAATACCGCAATTTGTTGACATTGTAGTTACATTTATATTTATAGTACAGACTATTGCACGCCGACATATAGTCTGTGGATCGCTGGCGCTATCTGTCTCTCGGCGTGGGGTAGAGTTAATAAGCGGCAGTTAGGCGCGAGTCTCTCGGTGGTGCTCGGGTGACGGTCCGCCAGAGCGGTCGACTTTTGAATTTGTCGCGTTCCTAGCTATTGTTAATGAGTTTGTGTAAATTTAGATCGGGAACATAAAGTTATTGAAGTATTAATTAATTTGGATTATATTCCGAGTCAATTAATTAAGTGTTTGATTGCACCAAAATTATCCACAAGCGCCCACAGTATGGAAATTATGGATGTCTTTAATGAAGATGTCGGCGGAGAACCCTACGCCCCTATGCTTTATGCTTTTTCCTTCTCTCTCTTATTTTCCGACATATATATAAATAAAAGAATCAATTTAGCAATTATCTAGATCTATGAAAGAGTAATATCTCACTCTTAGGGATGAGGCAACGTTTTCGATGAAAGCAATCAGGTGTTATGATTTTTCTGCCATTCACAACAACTATCATCAAGTAGCACTATTGGAAAAAAACCACATGAAATGTCGATCAATAGTTTATGAGTTTATTGCGAAAAGATAAACGCGGCATCAGGCTTTCATAATAGACGAGTACATGTGCACAAAAATGTGCAAAATATAAATATAATTATGTATTATTTTACACAATCTCTAACCTAATTTACACGTTACCTTAACTTTATAAAAACTCGAACTTACATTAACTAACAGCTTTTATTCTCTCCACTACTTAATTATATACAATTTACACTATAGTAATAATTACTTCACTATTTGAATTTGACTACACCACGAAGCAGCTCGAAAGACTACATTCACACAATTATTCAGCTCGTTAAAGTTACCTCGTGTTTCGTAATATTGTACAATGTTTTTTTGGTATTTTTAAGTGTTGCCACTATATTACTGCCTCATTGGTCTAGTGGTTAGCATGTTCGACTACATGAGGTCCTGGGTTCGAGTCCCGGGTCTTTTCTGTTTTCTGAATATTTGCCCGAAGTTGGGAAAAATTTGGTGGTGTGATCCACCCCCGTGCCTCGGAGAGCACGTTAAGCCGTCGGTCCTGCACCTGATCTCTCTCCGGTCGTGTCGGATTGCCGTCACGTCGGCCTATAAGAGTGAAGGAATAGAGAGTACACTTGTGTACTATGCCTGCCAATCCGCAGTGGAGCAGCGTGGTGGGTCTATGCTCTAAAAACTCTCTCTCATTTGAGCGAGGAGGCCTGTGCCCAGCAGTGGGACGTTAATGGGCTGCTACTTACTTACAATATTACTCAATAACTCCCAACATTTTAGAGCTGTCACTAAACTAAAATAAGTCTAAAATAAGCATATATCTTAAAATCATAGAGCTAGCGAAAAGGACTGTTTTAGAACAAACGACAATATATGCTCAAGCATGTATAAAATATAAGAATAACTGTATATTGTTAAAATAATGTAACATAATCTTTAGATTGCAGAGCTAGTTTAAATATACAGTTAAAAGGACTGATGTATAAATTTAAGGGAGAGATTTGGATTGACTTATTATAATAACACCAATTCACAATAACTAACAATTTTACTTCTCTCCACTATTTAGATATACACTACTTGCGCTTTACAAAATCTACTTCACTATTTGAATTTAAACAATTTTGCACTATATCTCTTTAAAATAGCGTTTGCTGGAATCAGCTGGTAAGACTGCATTAACATCATTGTTCCGTTCGTTAAAGTTACCTCGTATTGCCTAACATTTCGTAATATTGTCTAACAAATACTTGTACGTAATTGCTTATACAGTTAAAAATAGTAAATACTGAGAATTTCTGTTTCTCTTAATTAATATAACAAAAGTTACTACATTAATTTGAGATAAAAACGTTTAAGACAGTTTTGTAAGACCCGTCTGAAACTCTTACAAAGTTGTGATTAAATTCAATGTATTTGCAAGTGTTAACAAGCTTTAACTACGGCTTTTAATTAATCAATTTATCAATGTTATAAACTAGCTGTTTTCAATGACACCCATATAATAACATATCCCTTAATAATATGCCTCATTGGTCTAGTGGTCAGCTTTTTGGGTTATAGACATGAGGTCCTGTGTTCTTGTACAGTGCCGTGCGAATTCAAATTTAATATTGAGTTTTCTGTTAAGAAATTCACAGTTTTTGCATTGGAATACGTTAAGCTGTCGGTCCTAAACTTGGTCTATCCCGCCACATGGCACTATGAGAGTGTAGTCTCGCAGTCAACTCGCAGTGGAATAGCATTATATTACTCTCTAAACACCCTCTCTTCTATGACTCGGGAGGTCTAGGCCCAGCATTGGGACCTTAATGGGCTGCTACTGATAAATATATTTCATGGTTTGAATAAAATGAATACAGACTGTTAAATTGATATATGAATATTGAACATAAGAAATCCTGAATTGAAAATACTCGAAAATTCATTAATAATTTAATAGTTTACGAATAATTCGCACAAATTTTAATTATTCGATTTCAGTTTCAAATCGAATGTTAATAATCGTTTCGGCAAGAATATTCGTAAGTTCGAATCATCTAATAAATTTTATTTCATATTTTATTATATTTCGATGTTTGTATACAGTATTTGCGATAGAATATGATGTCATAAATATGATTTTTCGACCTGTGTCAACACCCATGTTCAGCAAATAAATATTTAATTTCATGGAAATCACTGATTTCCACATCCAAACATAGTCGTCCTTTTGTATCCATAAATTTAAATTTAACTCTAGATATTTTGACGTTTCCTCTGTTAAAGAGTGTAATCTACGATTGTAAAGGTATTTTAATCTAAAACTTTCCTTGCATCGATATATTTCAGCAAACTAATATATAAATACATATATCGTGGTATGTATCCATAAATACAATTTTTAAATTAACAAGATATTATTGTCAAATTAAAAAAAATCGTTAATAAGGTGACAAACTCTTAGAGTATATTTTCAAGTTCAATTCATACTCATATAGACATAATCATACAAATAGATACGTAAAGAAAATAACAGAAACTTAGTCTTCTACTATACTAAGATAAACAGAGCCGATATCCATCTGTATAACTGAAATTGATTAGTTGGAAAGGAAAAAAATGTGTAGAACTAAGAGCACCATCCGTGAAATGAACCAAAAAGTTAATTTCCCCCTTTTATACATATTAACACCTCATTGACTCCACGCCTAACTGTTCAATTATGTACGATGGCTTTACGCGAATAGCCTACCACAGAGTAAACATATAAGCAACACAAGAATATTATATTTGTCGGAGTGCGGTAGTCTGTGGAACGCTGGCGCCATCTATCTATCGGCGTGGGACAGAGTCAGTGTACTACCTGGCGGATAACTCTCCGCACACACATCTCCAAGGCATTGCCAGCCAGTACCAAAGAACGGCAAACACTGGGTGTCCCCTGCCTCGTGAGCTCCTGCTGTCACCACCACCAGCCGTAGGTGATGGCGGCGAGGATGACGCGGTAGCAACAACACCCCCCTCCTCCTAGTACACCCCCCTCGGAATTGACCAGGATGGCCCACAGGCGTCGCCGGCGGTATCCAGCCCGTATAAAATACGGACAAAAAAGAGTACCGGGCATTTACTAAATGCCCCAGGAAAGAAGCCCGGGCAATGAGGCTCTGCCTCGAGGCCCGTACCCCGCAGATTGCTGCGATGAACCCAACGACGATGAGCCGGCAGCGGACTCGCTAGTTCTCGGGCGACGGTCTGCCAGAGCGGTTGACTATTGAAACCGTCGCGTTCCTAGCTACTATTATTAATAAGTTTCTGTAAATTTATATTGGGAATGTTAAGTGATTGAACATATAATCTGAGTTAATTAATAAAGTATTTGACTGCACCAACATTACCAACCCACGGCCACAATAAGGAAAATTGAATTATGAATGCCATTAATAACGATGTCGGCCAAGAAACCCTACGCCCTTATGCTTTATGCTTCCTTCTCTCTTATTCTCCAACATATGGTTGCCTAAAATTTTTTACAACCATCTATTGCATGTCGCATCATAGATGAAACTAAAATAGATCAACCAGCCAGCCAGCCAGCCGATAGAGCAACCAAGGTCAAAATTTGTAAAAGTTTCGTTTGCGTCGTGGTTTTATAGAACCACACAATGTTTTGAAGTAAAACTTCTTTAGGCGCATGACGGTAATTTTTTTACGGATGAAACGTGTCACGAAGATGTGCGGCATCTTTTATGCTAATTCGTTTAAAGGTTAGGTAGTTTCAATATTCGTCGTCGTCGTCGTCGTCGTCGCTTCAACCGATGGACGTCCACTGCTGGACATAGGTCTCACGTAATGACCGCCACAAGGCCCGATCTTGCGCCGCCTGGCTCCAACGGCTACCGGCGACCCTCTTTATATCATCGGTCCACCTTGTGGGGGGTCTGCCTACACTGCGCCGTCCGGTGCGGGGTCGCCACTCCAGCAATTTTGGTCCCCAACGTCCATCGGTCCATTCAATATTCACATTTCATTTAATAATTTAATATACAATTTTTAGTAAAATATAAACTAAAACCATTTCATCTATTCTCTTTTCTAAATTTTAAATTCAAAAACAAAATTATTTTAATTGTTTCTTTTATAATTCGTCATTTGAAATTTCCATAAATTATCTATATTAATTTTCGACACTATCGATATTTTAATGGCAATTAAATTCCTAACTTGTTCCATCCATCTCCAAGTCTGAAAAATCTAAAGTTGTACGTTTCTATAAATATAAACAAAACTTATTACATTAGTTTGCTAAAGAAGTTTCACTTCTGACATGTGTACTTTGTATGCCTTTTAATTTTTTTTATTATCTTATACAAACATAATGATTTTTTTTGTCGCTGGAAAATCCTTATGAATATATTACCACATGCTGTTTATGTTGGACTTTTTCTGGCTAAAATCTGACAATGCTCTGTACATGTCTCGGTAAGTAGGATTCCCGCCCAAGGTTCCCATCGTAACAACCAGGCTAGTGCCCAATAAGTTCTGTGAAACCTTCCTCACTGGAGATGGACTGTTGGAGTATCTGCCTCATATAATCTCTCACGTCAGAGCAACAGACCTCGTATCAGTTGGCCAAGAAGTTACCATAAGAGAAAAAGCTATCAAAGAAGAATTACAGAACTCCCTGAGTGTCCCTCTCGCTTCTGACTAGCCACCTCCTTCTGCGACATAAATAGACCATGACCTGCCAGTAATCTTTGCTAGTCACAATTTTAAACTTGAGCAACAGCGTAAAAAACATTGAATGCATTTATGAAACCACGGAAATAAAACAGCTAATTCGGGGTATGGGTACCGCCATATTGGCTCTGGCTGCTCAGACGGGCATCTTTTATTTTAGCTCTACTACAAGCAACAGATGGACGATTAAATTTGGAGCGATGGAAAAAGTTGCACTTCAACAATTGTAAAGTAGCAGCCCATTAACGTCCCACTGCTGGGCACAGGCCTCCTCACTCCGGGGAGCGAGGGTTTTTTTAGAGCATAGACCCACCACGCTGCTCCACTGTGGATTGGCAGGCTTAGTACACAAGTGCACTCTCTATTCCTTCACTCTCATAATCCGATGTGACGGGAATCCGACACGACCGGAGAGAGATCAGGCGCTGGACCGACGGCTTAACGTGCTCTCCGAGGCACGGGGGTGGATCACACCGCCAACTTCCCAATTACGGGTAAATATTGAGAATTTTTGAATTGGCCCGACCCGGGACTCGAACCCAGGACCTCATGTCTGTAGTCGAACATGCTAACCACTAGACCAATGAGGCAGTCAACAACAACAATTGTATTATTATTAAATTGCAATAATAATTATTAAATTCGTCCGACTCGGGATTCGAACCCACAACCATCGAACCCAGAATCTGCAAACGAACAAATTATAAGACCAATAACACGTTTTTAAATTGGCCATACTGTTTCATTTACTCTATGTACCGAGTGTAGTTCGCGACTGATACAAATATCGGCTTAATGCAGCGATTGTGCGTGAACTATGGTGGTCGTTAGGATCCGACAGACGTAATAGGCCTTCTTTGTCGCTAATGCCTCGTAAAGAGAATGATACCAAGATTCCTTCTGGTATTAGTTCCTTTGAACCAGATAAAACATGAAGAAGCTCTATCATTCATCACACTTTCAAAAATATTTGTTTACTTATAATATGACGTGAATGACAAAATCGGGGGATACAGTTTGGTGTCGTTACTACACATCTATCACCTTCATCCAAAATTCAATTACACCATTAGATAGCTGAAGGATCAAAGAATATATTACGCTAAGTTAAAATTGTAACACATATTTTATATAAAAACTATTACCCGTTAAGAGACGTATTCACGTTCAACCAACCGCTGTGTCCATAACAGCCATTACAATTATTAAATTAAAATAAATCAAATCGAAAGCTCTTCATTTTTATATATAAATCTTCTCGTTAAGGGTGGCTAATCGTGGAAGTTAACTTATAACATCATATGTATTGTAAGTTTATACCAAGTTATTCAGTGGGAAGTCTACTAAGTCAGAGTAATTTCCTAGAATGACGTTTTTAAATTCGTTATATCTTTTCAATGGAATATCCGACTTTAATGTTTTAAAAAGTATTTTACAGGTATAGAATCATACAGTGGCGCGGATTATTTTTTAGACATTAATACATTCTGTTATACTGTAGAAAGTTTTTCTTCTATCATCAATAGATACCGCAGTGCACGCGATAACAGATTAATTGTTTCACCCCTTGGTTTATATTAATGCATTTTTCTTAAGGATTCCTAATTTTTTGTGAATGTAATATATTTTTTGTCACTCAGTGAAACTGCAGCTTTCAAAGCGTGAAAAAATTTTTAAAATCGGTCTAGTAGTTTTTGTGTGAAAACGTTACAAACATAGATACATAGTTACATACAAAATCACAAATGTTTCCTCTTTATAATATTAGTTTAGATATGTAAAAGCCTGTCGTTATTTGTGTATATGTTTACGTTATTGTCTACCTTCCTATAAAGCAATAACGCTGTCTGTCTGACTTGTAAATTAATATTGTATATCCATGTAAAATTCAATAATTCATTAACTAGAATAAAAAAAACAAACTTTCTGTCGCCTGTAAAATTTTATACACAAACGCGCTGATTCTAAATTTTTTTAATAAAATATTCTCAGGAGTTTAAGTAGTCCCAAGTTTTATTTTTGATCAAATAATAAACATTACTAATGCATAATGTATAAAATAACTGTATTACTATTTCTAAATAAAAACGACTACATGAGATAAAGTAGAACATCTTTACGAAGTATAAAATAAATTCGCTTCCTTTGTCTGTTACCTTATATTTTTTTAACTTATTTTTTCTCTGGGAAATGCTTTTACGCACGTCAGATCAAGTTAACCTCCATCCGACAGTGTGGTACTCGCTAGCTGCACCAGAATACATACTAAAATCCAGCGGAACCCTCTTCATCCGTACGCTGGGGGCCAGATGTTCACTGACGCATTCAGCTCTGGCACTCCGGATGGATCCGACTCAAGGGTTCAAGGAATGGGAAGGAAACGGACAAAACTGCGCCTTCATGCGCCCCTTCTCCTCAGACGGCCGGGAGGAGCGCCGACCGCAATCTTCCTTACCCTCTCTAATGCCTCCTTCTTCAAGATGACAGACTCACAAAAAGAGGGCACAGCTCTCCAACGTGACTCCCCACCGAGCATAGCACCAACTACGCTCAACAAACAGAGGTCACTTCCAACCAGAAATACCATGAGATGGCGCTGTGTTCCCCAAGCCGGGCATTCTGCTAGAGTGTGGTGCGCCGAGTCAACAGCCGCTCCGCATATTCCGCAGGCAGGAGACTCCACACAGCCCACCGCTTGGTGCAGGTACTTATCAAAACACCCATGTCCGGTTAACACCTGGACCAACCTGTAGGATAAAGAACCGTGACGTCTAGCAAGCCCAACCTCCAAGTGGGGACGGATCGCCGCAACCGTGACCATGCCCCCGTCAGAAGACCTTAGGCCCTCTTTCCATCTTTATCCTTTTAACTACTCAACGGATTGTAATGCAGTTTTCAACAAAGAATAGAGTGATACAGGAGAAGGGTTTGTTTGTACAAAACATTTATATTCCTATAGCGAAAAGACGAAAAATTCAAGGATTTCTATTGCAATGTCGCCTTAAACATATTTTTGTGCGCTTAAATCGCAAACGCTCGCTAAACCTTACGAAATAGGTCCTGTTCACGTGATACGGAATTGTAACTCTTAAAAAGATCGATAATAAATCCGCGATGATATATATTCCTAAAGAATAACTCACAGTAACCATTTTTATTTATTTCATATTACAACTAACGTCTGTTTCTTTCCAAGCTATTTTATATAATATAGTATTATTCCTCTTCCTATTGTTAGCGATCATTATTATTTTATTTGCTATTAAATTACTTTATTTGTTTATTAGGCTGTCTTTATAATTATATCAGTAAAACGTTTACGTGTGCTAGATCCCGTTTAACGCAATTTCGGAAATTCTCAATGTCCGTGGCCGATCGAAGGAGGCTACCAAAGGTCACCAGGGCCCATAAATGGTGATGGGAGAGCCTCGACCACCGTTGACGGTAGGAGGAAAAATTTTATGGGGGAGAGAATTCCACTGAGCGTGTCGAACAGATGTGAATCTTCACCTACCTCGAATGCCGTTCTCCTCGGGCGGCGACAACTGTGGCAGGTGACTGAGGCCGTGGGTGTATTTTTGTATTTATGTGTAATTAGTGGGTGTGTAGTGCAAAAAGAGAGAAAGAGAGCTTCTGTCGGCGACGCCGGTTTTCTTATCCACTCCAAGGCGGTCCCGTGCACCACCAGGCACACCGCGTGGGCCGGAATGACCTGTGGCCGCGTGGACCCGCCGCACTTCGTTTTATTAGTAAGAGGGGCTACTAGAGGGTCTTTAACGCAACGACTTCATGAACCGCAAACACAAAATTAATAAACCGCGTGGAAAACTTCACTTTTCACGACAAAACGAGACAAAAACCCACAAGGCGGGCTTCCTTCACCAGTCCAAAATGCCTCTTTGATGACAGCAATCATAGACTATATATAAAACTATATTTTCACACGAACTTATAATTTTTCGAGTGGGGAGCTTTTACGAGTGGGTATTAGTGGGTAAAGGTAGCACAGGGGAATGAAGGAACATTCGCCTAGTGACAGTTCTTAGTTTTTATCAACGTTAGTAAGGTATTTAAGTCATTGAAAGTATGTCATATAACGAGAATAATATTACTTAACCTACGAATTAGTGGGCGACTCTAAAACTATTACACACATTATCGAAATCAAATCTATCTGCCCATGGTTAATGGAAATAACAGTAGATTGTCCCTCTCCCGCTTTTGCCTCGATTGCCCCACGAAATGACGCTAAAGTGGTTCCTGAGACTCAGATTTTCATGAAAGACTACCAAATGTTGTGATATAAGTTTGTTAATAGTTAAACTATACAATGTTATCTTTTGTTTATTATATTAAGATTATGGTGTAACGTCATGTTGGGCTAAACTTTGAAGAAGTGAAAAAAGGCGTTCTTGTATTTATAGGCTCATATCTTATAACTTAAAATCTACCTCAAGAATTTTCATTGTTATTCACATCGCTTATATAATAAAAACACAAATAATCACTTACAGTACATTTCAACTTGACACACCGTTAGTAGCGGTCACTTTATAACTGATTTGTTTTTTCTCTTGTCTGGTGTTATCTCTACGCATATTGTCTTACGGCAGTTACCTAGAAGCGAAAATGATAATACACATTATGACTTCAAAAGAAAAAGATTCTTATATTACCGATTGCCCGAGTTGAGTCAGTACTATGGTACTATATCAAGCGGTAGTTGACACGGACAATCATTGTATATTTCATGTAGATTAAAACCTACTAGTAAAATTTCATCAAAGTGGATATTTTAGAAGATATAAGATGTTTAAAACTGGCGGGGTACATGTTTCGTTCCGGTTGGCAGTGATCACGACCGCAATGTGCGGTAAACTCTGTGAGAGTACGCACTCGCAATATCCACTAAAACCCATGAGTGGGGAGCCAGAGGTTCGTTGAGGCGTTCCTCTCTGATCCCTTGCTTGCAATCGGCTCACAGATATTCTACAGGGAGAGGAGTTGTATGAACCTCCGCCTCCTGTTTCCTGCACCGCTTCATCGGGGCTGGAGTGTTTCACCCTCTGCCGTGCCCTTTGCCGTGCCTCCTTAAGCGAGATGACAGTCTCGCAAAAGGAGGCAACCGCTCTCCAGGCCTGCTCACTGATAAGTATTACTTCTATAATAAGCATCAAATCGATATTATCATACTTTAAAACCCAGTCAGCAAGTAAATTATAAAAACATGTACCACTTTACATAAATAACCTTCTAGTTTAATGATCTCTAAAAGAAGACAAAAGGGTTCAAAGCATGCAACGTCCCTTCTTAAAATACCGCATTTAATTCAATTAGTATGAAATTCGCTGCCAGAAACCGTCTAATGAATGCGTAAAAAGGTCGGTGAAGTTTTTTTCACACGCCCGCCCCACAGAGGTTTATGGTGAGGATTTCTTTTATAACTTAGTCCCTTTTACAGGTGAAACATTTTGTATATTATATTTGAAGAAGTTCTAACTGGGGGTACAAAAGAGATAGAACATTGGAAATATAATAGAATATGAAATCAAACCAAACAACTTTAGTGATATAATGTTAGACAAAAAAACTAGATACAACTTTTTAAATTACTGCGAAAACATTGCAAACATTGTCATAACTGAAAATAGATAAATAGAAGAATGATAAATAATGCTAAAATTAGCAAATTCGAAAATATTATATAACATCAATATAAAACGAAATGTATATGCTTGGGCATATTTATAAATATACGTAATTTAGATTTAGACCAATTAAGATGTGACACACAATGTTAAGGAAAGGGTTTCCTAACCGCGGTGCAAAGCGCAGTATAGTGAAACCATATAATTAATATGTAAAGGATTAAAAGTATTCATAATAAATGAACACTCTCAATCCATGCATTAATTCGATAAAGAATGGTACTTACGTAATAAAAAATAAGAATAAATACAGAAGTAAATTATTAGTAAACATACATGAATAGCATCACGCCTCATTCCCATAGGGGTAGGCAGAGACAACATCCTTCCATTTGCCACGATCCTTGCATATCTCCTTCGCTTCTTTCATTTTCATTAAACCTTTCATACATGACCTGGCTCTCATTTAAATATCCTGGATTTATTCCAAGAACGTTCGCCTTGGTCTTCTCCTTCTAACTTTCGCATTCATTCTTGACTCATAAATCCTTTTTGTCAGTCTCCTTTCATTCATTCTCTTTACATGCCCAAACCATCTAAGCGTACCTTTCTCAATTTTAGTCACCACATCTTCTTTTAAACCACGACGTTCTCTTATCACACTATTTCTTACTCTGTCACTCAGCTTTAATCGCCACATACTTCTCAACGCTTTCATCTCTACCGCATTTATTTTACTTATGTGATTCCTCTGCCATACCCAACTTTCACTACCATACATAAGTGTTGGCACCAACACTCCTGCATGCACAGCCAATCTGGACCTTTGAGACACCATCTGGCTATTCATAAAGGCGCGCAGCGCACCATTTACCAAATTCCCTGCATTTACTCTTCTTTCAATATTACTTTCACATGTTCCATCTTTTGTAAATTTAGATCCCAAATATACAAATACTTTCACCGCTTCCACTTGTTCCCCATCTATCAAAATATTACCATTCATCATAGATTCATCTCTTTCAAAAAGCATAACTTTCATTTTGTTTACATTCACTTTCATTTCTTTCCCTTTCAGAGCTTTATTCATAATATTTACCATCTCCTGTAGCTCATTAGCGAATGACGCAAGTATTACTTGATCATCAGCGTAAAGTGCATTACATTACATTTGATGAGTGATTTATTTATTCTTAACCCATACATATTTTCTTTTCAATCTGTCAAACAGTTATCCATGAATAGGTTGAACAGCCATGGTGACGCAACACATCCCTGTCAAACACCTCTTTCAACAGGAAACCACTCCGTGCACGCCCCGTTTATTCTGACACAAGCACTGGAACTCTCATAGAGAGACTTCAATGCTTGAATCAGATTACCACTCACCCCATACGTTGATAACGTTGACCACAGATCATTCCTCACTACTACTATAATTAGTAAAGGTAGTGCAAGAGACTGTGGATCGCTGGTCCGTGTGTAATAGTCTGTGGAACGCTGGCGCCATCTGTGTATCAGCGTGGGGGCAGAGTCAATAAGTGGCAATCCGGCGCGTCTCTCGGCAGTTCTCGAGTGACGGTCGACCGGACCAGTCAACTATTGAAACTGTCGTGTTCCTAGCTATTAGTAGTTTGTGTAAATTGATATCGGGAACATCAAGTACAATTAACGAAGTGCACCAAGATTACCCAAGAACGCCCACAGTATAATAAATTAAATAATGGATCCCAGTAATGATGATGTCGGCGGAGAACCCTACGCCCCTGTGCTTTATGCTGCTCCGTTCTCTCTTATTCTCCGACATATATATAGAGACTATTCAGACTTTAACAAAACAATAACTACAAAAATTGATTAATCACAAATTAAACTTCAAATGAACAAATGAAATAAATTTAACACTCCAATAGATGTGCTCAAGAGAGGTCCTATCACGTCCGATGCTTTGCGAGAAGTGAGGGGGCTCCGCACGACTATCTACCGACGTGCACAATCCTCACTTGCTTACGTCATCGATCGTATGATCTAGCACGACAGGTAACGTCATGTTGAGACCACGACTAGCAAAAGGTGATAAATATATAAATAATTTAAGTGTATTTGGAACGCACGGCTCCAAATAAAGTTTTCTTTCTTTCTTTTAAAGTAAATTTAATACACATATAAATGTGTCTGTTGTCTCTTAGTCTATAGATATGAATTCGGGAAAGTCCCGTGATGGCTATCTCGTTCACTCAAATGATTACGTCATTTGATTTGACCAATAATTGAGCTTGGGCTGACTCGCGCTATTAAAGTTTTTTACAGAATGGTGTATATAAAGCAAATAACTTATAGACCCACCGGTCTTCCTATAGGCTTCTTCATTAACCGACTCGTTGGTCGTTACCTACCCTTACGAACGGTCCCAGTGACACCAAATTCCACTTTGTACTGTTAAATAACCCTTACCCCTATACCTATATATACATCATAGTTCCTCTCCCCGTTGTGTTTCCTACAGTTGCCTCGAAGGACTGTGACTGGCAATTTGGTTCGTCACGCAGATCATGAGATTAATAAGGGAGGTCTAAATATGACCAGCGATAGCTCGTGTGTCAGGGTTCTATATAAAATGGATTCTGCCATGAGGCGTGGTTTGACTTAAGAGGACGATGCACCCACCACAGTGAAGCGTCTCTCCAATGTCTCATCACGTTTGGAAGACGAAGGATCCTATAGGAGGTTACCCTAAGACAGTTGTCTGAAAAATAAAAAACAAAACAAACCTACTCCTCGACTTTTGGAAAAATAGCAATTGCATTAATAGTTCTTTTTATTGCTGAATGTTTAGCGTTTGACTGTAGTACGATCTGATGTTTGATAATAAGGTATTTTTTTAAGGATTTCTCTTTTTTATTATCATTGGTTAAGATCGTAATCAATTGCTACTTTGTACTGAAAGAAATCATCTAGGGATGCATTAGTTTTGCTACCAGAGGTCTGGGTTTGAATCCCGATATGATAATTTGAGGAAATTGTATTTTCTTACTCATATTACTCCAAAAATAAATAACGTGCCATTAAGCAAATTTTGTGACTCCCAAAACGATGTCGAATAGAAACAATTAATAGGTTAACTACTTCTTAACAGATCAGTGGGCAACTACTGTCAATTGTTATATCACTTATCATCAAGTGAGATCAGTATCAGTCGCTATCTTGTACATGATAAAACTGTGTATTCCCCACTGTATTATCTGCATTACTATGGATCACGTGGGAATATATATAAATCCGTATTTAGTGACCGATTACATAGCGAATTGAGTCACTTTACATCACGTGTGCAATGCTGGACCAATTTCGATAATTCATTTGTTATTCTGTTTTATACTCTCAGGAGAAGATTTTTAACAAAGTTACGTAGAACATCATAAATTCAAAGTAAATTTAACCAAACTAATAACTTTTCTAATGTGACCTCCTTAGTGCTTTTGCCAATACAAACTTTTTTAATGTAACCTTATGGCGTAACCTTGACGTAATTGTCAGTGATTGACAAAAGAGTATATATGCGTAGGTGTGATTTAATAGAATTTTTACTCGTAATTAAAATAATATATTAGCCTTCTGCACTCTTTTTCTATATCTATATGTATAAAAGAGATATCCAGGTCTTTATTGATTCGTCACGATATCTCTGGAACCATAAGGCGTAGAGACTTGAAATTTGGTAGGAATATTCCTTTTGCCGAGTAAAGGTCAGCTAAGAACGGGTTTTACGAAATTCCATCCGCAAATGGGGAAGCCGGGGTGTTACACGTATGTTTCTTATTTGTAAAATAATTTGCCTAAATTAATGAAAATGCTACGAAAAAAACATTCCACGCTGACGAAGTCGCGGGTTCGCCTAGTAAACTATAAATGTGATGAATTACATACTCCTACGTCCGCGCAATTTTCATTAAATAGGGTATAAAGTTTTTGTTTAACGTATTAATATATATATGAACAATGGTTCTAGATGGAGAGTCGTTTCTATGTCGCAGTATGCACAAGCTTTATTAGAGTATGCAAATATGACGTTACAAGCCGGTTTCAGGCACAAATGTGCAATAAATGTCTCTCACTTAAACGTCATATGTTACTGCCGGTGAATTTGAACGCAGTCTAATTTTAATGGAAAAGCTAGTCAAATATCGAACATTGTACTATTTATTAAATTTTTATTAATAATTTGAATAACTAAAACTTGTATTAAATGCTAATAATATAAAACATGCATTATAAACAGTCAAGGTTGATTAAGAAAGAGTTTAAGGGACCTATCTTTCTCGCCCAAATCAAATCAAAAATATCTTTATTCAAGTAGGCAAATTACAGCACTTTTGAATCGTCAAATTATATATATTTTTTCCACACTCTGATTCTAATATACGTCTGATGATGGTACTCAAGATCGGCTTAAAATCTAAAGTTACGAGGGTTCCTTCGCGCCCTGATCCGAGAAGAACCAGAACCCAGAGAGCTTCCTCTCTAATCAGAATTTCTACATTATAGAGGGATAAATATGCCCATTCTCTTTGTTGAGGATGGAAGCTGGGAGCCTAGCAAGTCACCGGCAATACCCCTCCCACATCTACCTCAGCACCCGCGCTCGCCCTAACTCTCACTCGGCATGACCACGTGTGCCTACCGTGTGGGAGATTTGTTTAAAAGGGCACTCCCATGGCACCGAAGACTGATGACTGAACCACCGAACGCTGACGACCTCATCACCGAAACCTGAAAACCCAAGAACCGAACGCTGACGACCGAACTACCAAACCCAGTAGACCCAAGCACCGAACGCTGACAACCGAACCACTGAATCCAGTAGACCGAAGCACTGAACGCTGACGACCGAACCACCGAATCCTGAAGACCCGAGCACCAAACAGAAGAAAGAAAGAAAATATTTTTATTTTTACATTTTGCCACACATCACAATATATTTTAGTACATTTTATAATACCCTGTGGTGTGTGGCATAACCTAGAAAACGGACCCATCTCAGCATTTATGCTACCTAGTCTGGAGACCATGCAGCGCTGATTTTCAGCTGGATCCCTAGTCCAGGTGCCGCCACGATCGCAACCCGACACAACTTAATCTATCCTTATAAACTATCTAAAGCTACAGGACATAATAAAAATGTAGCAAAATTAATAATAAGTATATACTAATTAAATATAAAAATAATTAAACTAAAGACTATATTATATATATATATTGTCACATACATAAACATAGATATATTTGATGTATACACATTAACACTGGAATATATGGCTCATAGAAAAGAAAGCTCCGACACGTGATGTTGGAGTTTTTTTTGTTTTACAAAAAGAAATCGTTTCAATAGCCTTTTGACAGTAATTTGATTACGTTTGTTTAATTGGAGGGGGGATATTATTCCAATATTTAGTGGCGGAGTAGGTGAATGAACCTCTGAAGGCGGCTGTACGGTGAAATGGTATTCGAAATTGACTGCGGAAACTTCGACGTTCCGTCTGACCGTCACCTGCCCAATTTTATTTATTGAACACTGACGACGACCGAACCACCAAATCCTGAAGACCTAAGTACCGAACGCTGATAATGAACAACCGAACCCTGAAAACCCAAGCACCGAACCCAGAAAACCCAAGCACCGAACACTGACGACCGAACCATTGTACCCTGAAGACCCAAGCACCGAACATTGACGACCGAACCACCGATCCCTGAAGAACCAAGAACCGAATATTGACGACCGAACAACCGAACCCTGAAAACCCAAGCACCGAACACTGACGACCGAACCACTGTACTCTGAAGACCCTAGCACCGAACATTGACGACCGAACCACCGAACCCTGAAGAACCAAGAACCGAACACTGACGACTGAACCACCGAACCCTGAAAACCCAAGCACCGAACACAGACGACCGAACCACTGTACTCTGAAAACCCAAGCACCGAACATTGACGACCGAATGACCGAACCCAGTACAAGCACCGAACACTTTCACACAAAATAAATACCCTAGGAAACAGCAAGTATTTTTTATATACAAATTTTGACCTAAATAAAATTTTCGAACGTATTTTAAAAATATTGCGATAACTCTTCAATTCATTATAATTGTTTACCTTTCATAGCCATAAAATTAATTTAGACCGGTTCAGCGAAACAATTAATACTGTACAAAATCTATTTTCGTAAAATTTATTGTTCTTTATGAAATTCGTAATTTATTACTCTTGAGGTTTATTGGGTGTTGGTTTTACGGTTAAAAGGTGGATGCTTTTTATTTTTTTTGTTATTAATCATAGACCTTTTTAAAGAAGGTAATCACCCTTAATAATACTAGCTGACCCACGTAACTTTGTCTGTGTACATTTTCATGTGGGACAATGAGTACGTTGTTTCGAACCTTAGTTGGCAGCGTAACAAATACTTAACGATCTCCCACTTTAACAGAAGTGAAATATTTTTTTTAAATTATACATTAAATTCTTCTAA
Organism: Elymnias hypermnestra; assembly: GCA_015832385.1. Lineage (NCBI taxonomy): Eukaryota > Metazoa > Arthropoda > Insecta > Lepidoptera > Nymphalidae > Elymnias > Elymnias hypermnestra. The sequence continues at coordinate 229,565 of JACTOM010000933.1, forward strand.
ATCACAAACAAAAACCAGACAATTAATAAAGATGAGATCAAAATCGATGTAGTATTTTCGGAGTTCCTCAAGGTCAAACTCTGTGGCAGGAATTTTTATAATTTATATTGCATATTAAAATATTGAGCAAGCAAACCCACTCTGGGTTTGCTTGAACGTGCTAATCTGAGAAAATAATGGTACTTACCGCAACATTTCTTCAGTGCATGATAGATCAATTATAGAAGACGACTAAAAGCTGTACAACATCCCGTTACGATCATTAGAAGCGGAGCATCAGTTATAGATATTGCAAAAATAAGGAAAAATTATTATATGTGATAGTAAATATAAAATAATTATATAATATTTATTTCAAATAAATAATATTTTAAATAAAGGATACGGTTCGTCATTTGACTAAATCGTTATGTCGTTCCCAATGGTGAATTTGTAAACATTGTAAATGATGCCAATTTGGGATATTATTGTTGTAATGTTTCATAAACGATTAGAATTACTTAAATTATATTAATTATAACTATTAAAACTAACAGGGAGTGGTAGTTTCTTAATAAATAAGATACTAAAGAAATGTATTTGGCGCCAAGCACTCTTATTGGTGTTAAAAGCCTCATTAGCAAAAAATATTCGTAGAAGTTAGTTTAGTTCTCAGTTTTTAATCAATGTTTGCTACCAGTTATTGTCTTTTAAGTTAGTAGTGTCAGTAAAAAGGGCTGCTCTGCGATACAAAGCTAAGTGTATTTCTTTAAATTAAAACTGATGTCTTTTTATTATGTCGTAATGTTAATTGCGTGTTATTTGTTTTTATATTAGGTGCACTGTTTACTCGTCTCTCCGCTAATTTCAATTAAAAAAGCTCCACTTGAAAGGTTAGATAGGTATTTATTGCGTTCGACTTCTGAAATATTTTAGAAGAGATTCTGGACGTTACACTGATTGAAGGTCCGGAATAAAACAGTTATTTTGCTAAGCTTACTTAAATGTGAAATCGATTCAAAATGCTTTTTAATATACACCGTTTTTAATAAATACTAAACACCTCACAGCAATATTTCTCATTTCAAAATTAACAACGACCCAATGCCTTTTGAAATAACGAGGCAGTGTCGCTGCTTTTTACAATTGCTCTAAAATTAATAATAGGTACCTATGTATGTAATTTATTTTTTATTTATGCACCTCTTAAACTTAAACTAACATAGAAATAAAAATTAATATTAGTACACAAAGGACACCTTATCCCTTAAAAGGAATCTCTTCCGGGAAATCTAAAAGTGGGAGAATTTAAAAGACAAGTGGTATAGCTGCGATATTTTCGAACAACATAATAATGTTTTATATAATTACATATACTTAAATATATATATGTCGGAGTGCAATAGTCTGTGGAACGCTGGCGCCATCTGTCTATCGGCGTTGGGCAGAAGTAAGTGGCAGTCTGGCGCGTCTCTCGGGTGACGGCCCGCCAGTGCGGTGGGCTGTTGAAACTCTCGCGTTCCTAGCTATTATTGTTAATGAGTTTGTGTAAATTGATATCACGAACGCACATAGTATGCAAATTATGGATACCATTAATGACAATGTTGGCGAAGAGCCCTACGCCCCTTCCTTTCTCTCTTATTCTCCGATATATGTATGTAAATAAAAAAAATTAAGAAAGAACGAGATAAGCAAAAGGCATGGGCATAGGGTTCTCCGCGGACATCATCGTTAGTGACATCTATAATTTAATTTCCATACTGTGGACGTTGATGGGTAATGTTGGTGCAATGAAACACTTTATTAATTAACTTAGATTATAATGTTCAGTCACTTAATGTTCCCGATATCAATTTACACGAACTCATTAATAATAATAGCTAGGAACGCGACAGTTTCAATAGTCGACCGCTCTGGCAAACTGTCACCCGAGAACCACCGAGAGATGCGCGCCGTATTGTCACTATATGCACTCCGACATATATATAGATGAAATACATAATAATACTATAAATACTTTATTACGCATTAGACAATAGATACTCTTGAAGTCTGATTTTGAAAAGGGTATGTCCAGGGTCATCTTCAAATAATTGGACAGTGAATTCCAAAGTCTCGTTGTAATAACTGTCTTAAATTTGCCGAGAAAAACTTCACTTTTTGCACTATCACTTATCCCAGTTATCTTAGTTTTATCCCATTGAAAACTTGTGCTGCAGTACAAGGTAATATTATTAAGTTAGGCTGCTGCTGAAGTTTCCAACGTCAAAAATAGAACTATGAACGAACAAACATCTATGCCCATTTACATAAATGTCACACAAATGCATACTAATATAAATACGCACAATATTGTGGGTCTTATCCCAGAAGCTCGCAAACAAATATCTAAATTCAGAATTTTCCATCGAATATTTTTCCACATTTAGAAAATTTATAGTAATCGGAATAACGTGTTACCTATAAACGAAAGTTCATACGAGATTACCAATTTTTACATGGATTATCGATTCTAATATAGAAGAGGTTATAACATCCACGCTCTCGTGGGTATAACAGCGTAAATATTGTCCAAGATTCAGTTTCTAGAAATTTGTATTAAGATTTTAACTGTGATCACGTGTGGTAAGCGTCAATAACGTGGCAGAGTGTCCAGGGTGGGCACCCCAGCGGCATATCTTGTTGTCGCTAGTTAGAGGAGATCTTTCACTGGAGAGCATAAATGGGGTAATGCTCTCCAGTGAAGTTGGGTAGAGGGTGGTTGCCTTCTTTTGCGAGACCGTCATCTCGCTGAAGGAGGCAAATGAGAGGATAAGGGAGCAAGAGGCTGGAGCTCTCCCTCGCCGTCGGAGGAGGTTTGGTGGCAGAAGTTGCACTTATGCACTTCATGCCTCACTCTATTGAGTGGTAGATCCTCATAGTCGGTACCATCCGGGTCATTAGAGTGAAATACAGTTAGGGAACCTCTAGTGATCTCACTCATGGATGAGGAGGGATCCGCTGGGTTTTAGTGGGTATTCTGTTATCAGTGAGTCCCACACTCCCGATGGAATAAATCTTTCATCGGGGTGCGTAAGCGCATTTTCCAGAGCAAAAAAAAAGTGTCAATAACGTGCCGTCACCCTAGCAGTTTAAGCAGAAGTTCGTTTGGTTTTACGTATTAGATCGTAGGATACTAACTAGCAATGATTGAAATCTTCTACCAGTCTTAACTACGAATATTTATGAATTATAGGTTTTCAAATTGCACATATGCAATTCGGATTGAAGAGGATTTTACCTGAACTACTTAATCGTATCAAATGAGCAAAGTTTATAGAATAGAATGAAATAAAATTGTATTCGACGGAAGTGACGTTTGTATTAGGGGTGCTATAAAAGGAGCCGAGAGCACAAGTACGGTACGCAATTCTAAGTGACTGCGTCGGGGCATGGACCGTTGACTTTGTAATAACCAGTACTGCTAAATCGAATCGAATTTATTATCGGTGTAATTGTAACAGCTTACTGGTCTGGTGTAAGCACTGATAAAAGAGGCTGTCAGGGAGTTGGTATCATACTTTCCGAAAGAATGGATGATTGTGTGAAAGAAGTAAAATACGTGAGTCCTAGACTCATCTGGATCAGGCTAAAAGTTGGACTTACTCGGATCTTTGTTTTGGGTGCTTATGCTCCGACGGATCTGGGCACCAGAAAGTCCAATAAAGCCCAAAAAGAAATAGATGAGTATTGGGAAAGTGTGAGTGATACGTTGAATGAATGTGAACCGAATGAGCGAATAATTATGTTAGGAGATTTTAATGGATGGGTAGGTGTGAAACGTGATGGATATGAAAGGACTCTTGGTATGTTTGGTGACAAACGGGTGAATGAAAATGGACGAAGTTTGCTTGGAATATGTGTGGAACATAGTCTTTTTGTGGCAAACACTATGTTTGAGCACAAGGGGATTCATGTGTATACAAGGGAAGAAGGGAATGCTAGAAGTATGATTGATTTTGTAATTGTGGACGAAAAACTGAAGAAGAAAGTTCTAGATGCTCGAGTATACCGCGGGGTCGACATCGATACTGACCACTACCTGGTTGTTGCCCGAATCGGTGGTCTTTTTAATCGGTGGCGCCATAGAAAGAAGGAAACTTCGAGCATTCTTGAACGAATAAAAGTGGAGAGATTGCAAGAAGAGGATGTTAGAGAAGAATATCTGAAAAATTTGAGTGGGCGATTCAAGAGTGAAGACGAAGGAAATGAGATTGAAAGTTTATGGAATAAATTTAAAGATGGAGTGGTTGGTGCTGCTATTGATGTATGTGGCGTGTCTAAAAGGAGGAAAGGTAAGAAAGAGAAGAATTTGTGGATGGACAAAAATGTTCAAGCAGCTGTGTGTGAAAAGAAGAAAGCTTGGTCCGATTGGTTGGCTACAAAAGCGAACCAACGAATGCAAAAGGCAACGAATGATGACGTAAAAAAGGCAAGAATGGAATACAAAAGGGTGAAAGTAATCGTGAAAGAAGCTGTAAGAAAGAAAAAAGAAGAATACAGTGATATGTATGATAGGAGACTTTCTGATGATTTTCAGTCAAACAAAAAGTTTTTCTGGAAATCAATACAATTTGCCCGAGGGAGATCTACTTCCTCGGAGCTTTGTAAAATCAGAAGTTTAGATGGAAGTTTAATAAAAGGAGAAGAATGGATATTGAAGAGATGGAAGGATCATTTTGAAAGTTTGTTTGAAAGAAATGAAGCAGAGGTAAATATGGCCTCTGCGGATAGCAATGAATGTAAGACAAGTGATAGCGAGATTAGTATGGATGACATCATGAAAGCGATAAAAGGTATGAAATCAGGTAAGGCTGCTGGGTATGACAGAGTGTCAGTCGAGATGCTGAAGGCTGGCCGCGGGATTGTGGTAGCTCAGCTGTACTGCCTTTTCAATATATGCTGGGAGAAAGGTCAAGTCCCAAGAGATTGGAGCAAGGCCGTAATTGTCCCTCTATATAAAGGAAAAGGGTCACAGCAGGAGTGCAAAAATTACCGCGGTATCAGCCTTCTTAGTGTCGTCGGCAAATTGTATGCAAAGATATTAATTGAAAGGGTGATTAATGAAACTGATGGGAAAATATGGGACGTGCAAGCGGGATTTAGAAGAGGAATGGGATGTACGGATCAGGTCTTTTCTTTACGGTGCTTAACTGAAAAATGTTTGGCTAAACACCAAAAAGTTTATTGCGCGTTCGTAGATTTAGAAAAGGCCTATGATCGAGTGGTGAGGAATGAGCTGTGGTCAACGTTATCTACGTATGGGGTGAGCGGTTGTCTGATCCAAGCATTGAAGTCTCTCTATGAGGGTTCTAGTGCCTGTGTCAGAATAAACGGAGCGTACACGGAGTGGTTTCCTGTCGAAAGAGGTGTTCGACAGGGATGTGTTGCGTCACCATGGCTGTTCAACCTTTTCATGGATAAATGTTTGACAGATTTAAAAGAATGTATGTATGGGTTAAGAATGAATGAATTAGTCATCAAATGTTTACTCTACGCTGATGATCAAGTAATACTTGCGTCATCCGCTAACGAGCTTCAGGAGATGCTAAATATTATGAATGAAGCTTTGAAAGGGAAAGGAATGAAAGTGAATGTAAACAAAACGAAAGTTATGCTTTTTGAACGAGATGAATCTATGATGAATGGCAATATTTTGATAGATGGGGAACAAGTGGAAGAGGTGAAAGAATTTGTATACTTGGGATCTAAATTTACAAAAGATGGAACATGTGACAGTGATATCGAAAGGAGAGTGAATGCAGGGAATATGGTAAATGGTGCTCTGCATGCTTTTATGAATAGCCAGATGGTGTCTCAAAGGGCTAGACTGGCAGTGCATGCTGGAGTGTTGGTGCCAACACTTATGTATGGTAGTGAAAGTTGGGTATGGCAGAAGAATCACAAAAGTAAAATAAATGCGGTAGAGATGAGAGCGTTGAGAAGCATGAGTGGATTAAAACTGAGTGACAGAGTGAGAAATAGTGTGATAAGAGAACGTTGTGGTATAAAAGAAGACGTAGTGACTAAAATTGAAAAAGGTATGCTTAGATGGTTTGGGCATGTAGAGAGAATGAATGAAAGGAGACTGACAAAAAGGATTTATGAGTCAAGAGTGAATGCGAAAGTTGGAAGGGGAAGACCGAGGCGAACGTTCCTGGACCAAATCCAGGACATTTTAAATAACGGCCAGGTCAAGAGTACTCTAAACCGACGAACTTGTATGAAAGATTTAATGAGATTGAAAGAAGCGAAGGAGATATGCAAGGATCGTGGCAAGTGGAAGGATGTTGTCTCTGCCTACCCCTATGGGAATGAGGCGTGATGCTATGTATGTATGTATGTATAATTGTTTTTCGTCTAGACAAAGATTCTTGTATACGAGATAGAACAAACAAGTCATATCCTCAGAATTTTTCTTAGAGAACTGTTTACAAGAAAATGAACTAGTTCATAAAACAACGAACACTGCTATAAAATAAGACTTAATAGTACATAGTTCGAAAGCCGAGATTTTAATAAGATCTTTTATAGCTTTCTAACGGAATATTTTAACATGCTTACTAATATTATAAATGCGGAAGTAACTCTCTTTGTCTGTCGAGCTTTCACGTCAAAACTACAGAAACGATTTAAATGAAATTTGGTGCTCAGATAGTCTAGAGCCTGAGAAAGGACCTAGGTTACTTTTATATATAGACAACGTAGACGCTCACTAAGAGCGAATCGCTCACTCAAATCCTTTGTTAGAAGAAAATTAATTGAAATTATCTTACTATAATTTGAAAGATTACTTAGATTATAAAAAAAGTGTGGTCTGAAATGAATTGCTCTGATCTATATATAATAAATGAGTACTTTATTGTAATGATGATTGTAAAAAAACAAGATACCCGACTGTGTTTGTTGTGGTCTCTTCTCATAACAGGGAAAGACGGAACCCTCGTAACTTTAGATTGTAATTCGTTTTTTAATATCATCATCGTACATCGTTATGTGTACTTTAATATAGAATTTGAATTTGAATTTGAATTAGAATTTGAATTTGAATTTTAATTTTGAATTAGAATTTTGCATTTGAATGTTGAATTTGAATTTTTAATTTTGAAATTGAATGTTTATTTGAATTTGAATTTTGAATTAGAATTTAAATTTGAATTTTGAAATTTGTAATTTGAATTTGAATTTTGAATTATAAATTTGAATTTGAATTTTGAATTATAAATTTGAATTTGAATTTGAATTTGAGTTTGAATTTTTAATTTTGACATTGTTTGTTTATTTGAATTGTAATTTTGAACTAGAATTTTGCATTTGAATGTTGAATTTTTAATTTTGAAATTGAATGTTTATATGAATTTTAATTTTGAATTAGAATTTGAATTTGAATTTTGAAATTTGTAATTTGAATTTGAATTTTGAATAATAAATTTGGATTTTGGATTTGAATTTTGAATTTGAATTTTGAATTTGAATTTTGCATTTGAATTTTGCATTCGAATTTTGCATTCGAATTTTGAATTTATAATTACATACTATTGCTACTTAACAACGATAAAGAGAAATATTGAAGTAGGGGATGATTGTTTTAGGAAACTGTTATTATAAATACAATAGCATATTTTGTTATTTCGTAACGCAATCCTAGTTCCAGTTTCCATAAAACAGAAATCCCTAATGAAGCCGGCGCGTGAAGTGGTCTAAAAAGTTTTAATTAACTGGTTAACTTTTGCTCACATAGGCGTATTAACGTCAGAGCCAGTGTTGGTAATTAAGAATTGTAACCCGCCGAGGGCTGTAATTACTATGTTTCGATAGTGGATGTTTGTAATATTGGAAATGCCTTATACGAAAACCCTATCCGTATAATAATAATTTTATTATTTCAGAAAATGTCTCATTGGTCTAGTACTTAGATTGTACGGTAGCAAACACCAGGTCCTGTGCCTCGGAGAGCAAGTTAAGCCGTCGGTCGTGCGCCTGATCTCCGGCTGTGTCGGATTGTCGACACATTGCAACATAAGAGTGAAGTTATAAATAATGTACCTGTGTTAAGTCAAATACTTGTGTGCTATGCTCTAAAACCCTCTCTCCTATGAGTGATGTCTGCTATTTACATTTTAAATTAAGAAAAAATCCATTTCCTACTTCGTTAAAAACGTATTAAATAATTATATTTTCTATCCGTCCCTCGTACCAATGTGAATGAAGATATTACTGGAAGCACTGCTGGACAATAAATTCCGTTTAAGATCGTGTTAAGGAGGCTGTGGGACTGTCTTTTTAGTAATTAATACGGTTTGAAAACCATCTATCATACCCCATTAAAGATGAAATGTTCATAAGATAGTGTGTTACGCATCTAGGGAGAAAAATAGGAAATTTACATACATAGCATCACGCCTCATTCCCATAGGGGTAGGCAGAGACCACATCCTTCCACTTGCTATAATCCTTGCATATCTCCTTCGCTTCTTTCACTCTCATTAAACCTTTCATACAAGTTCGTCGATTTAGAGTACTCTTGACCTACCTCTCATTTAAAATATCCTGGATTTATTCCAAAATATTCGCATTGGTCTTCCCTTTCCAACTTTCGCATTTACTCTTGACTGATAAATCCTTTTTGTCAGTCTCCTTTCATTCATTCTCTACATGCCTGAACCAACTAAGCATACCTTTCTCAATTTTAGTCACTACGTCTTCTTTTATACCACAACGTTCTCTTATCACACTATTTCTTACTCTGTCACTCAGTTTTAATCCACTCATGCTTCTCAACGCTCTCATCTCTACCGCATTTATTTTACTTTTGTGATTCTTCTGCCATACCCAACTTTCACTACCATACATAAGTGTTGGCACCAACACTCCTGCATGCACTTCACTATTTAAATTTACACAATTCAAATAGTAAAGTATTAATAGTAAATAGCATTAGTTCTCCTAAAACATCTGCTTTACGAAACACAGCTAGATGTACTATGTTAACAAAATCCTTCGGTTCGTTAATATTACCTCGTGTTGCATAAAATTTCGTAATATTGCACAATGTTTTTTTTTGTATTTTTAAGTGGTACCACTATATTACCCAAGAACTCCCAACATTTCAGAGCTATCCGTGTTGTCACCCAACTATCTGTAGTCCAACATAAGTTACTGAAAGGAAAATAGAGATGAGCGCATGTCCACCAATAGAATCTAACCGGGGGAAAACGAGGCACTTTTGTGTCTCCTATAGGGGCTGAAAAGCGAACTTTTCATCTCGCACTATATTACAAGATATCCGGCGTGTGTTACTACGCAAAAAAGGGAATAAATGTTATTTGCCAACACATAAGTGGTTGCTTCGCCAAAATATTTAGAAAATTGCATTTATGTAATCATAACAGGTAAATTACCTCTTACCAGGTGTGTCTCCAGTTTAGATTGTATTATCACTAACCATCAGGTGCAATAACAGTCAAGCACATCTCGTCAATAAGAAATAAAAAGCTGTATACGCTTTCACCAAAATGAAAGCATGCAGTGTGTATAGTACTTAAATATTCTACGTCGCACACTTGAATATTTCAGAGCTTATACAGAGAGCGAACATTAAGGATTCTTGGCATTTCACATAAAATATAAAACTAAATTATCTAGGCGAATGGTATTCTGGCACATTGCGAGGTTTTTTTAATCCTATCATAAGAATAAGTCTCAGGTTTAATTACTAACATTATCTATCATCTTCGGAATGACAATGCTGGCAATGACTATACTTTTATAATTACAGATATCGCCAAGGCTACACAGTTACTGTTAAATTGCTTATTTTTGTGAGACAATATCTCTCTCTCTCTCCCCCATGTCTGAGGATCGTGGTCAACATTAGGTTTGTGTCTGGAGCGAATGATTTGCTTTCAACTACTTCTGCCCTGCGTCTCTTTTACTATTGTGTGGAATTTGGTGGACAACAAATCTTTCAACTGATCAATCCATCTAGTTGGCGATTGGCCGCGTGATCGTTTGACGTCAGTGTATCCTACCACAATCAGTTCTTCCAGACTTTCGTCGGCTCTACGAATTGTGTGTCCTATGCGTAGTCGGCATAGGGTAGACAAACGAGGTGCTGACCTTTCAACTTACAGAGATCCTTTTGAGATATGGTTGTTTCGGGAGGTACCTGTGTCGCGTCGCAAGGAGAAAGATGATGGAGGAATGTCACGAGTGTGGCGGGGTGGAGGACACCGCGGCACACACGCTCGCTGCTTGTCCGCAATGGGCCGACCGCCCTGTTACAGTTGTGGGGGAAGACCTCTCTCTGCCTGCTGTGGTTAGAACCATGGTGGGCAGAGAAGCCAACTGGAACGCTATGGTCTCCTTTTGTCAGGACGTGATGTCGCAGAAGGAGGCGGCAGAGCGTGTTAGAGAGTTGGACGGAGATGCTTTAGCCATACGGCGACGGTTAGTGCACGAACGTTGTTTGCTTTCCTAGAGGTAGCCTCTGGGCAATGGGTGCGGGACTTATTGCCCCTTTAGAATAGATTCTGAGGGAGGACAGGTTGCATGCCACCGGAATAGAAGGAATACAAAGAGAGGAGCCCTGTTGGAATATCGTTGACGCGGATGTATTCCGATTCCGTGCTTTCGCCAAAGGATGTAGAGAGGAGCACCGTCGGGCTTTAGCCGGTAAGAGTCCGGCATATCCCGTGACACCTTTTCTCCGTGGCGTTGCGGGTATCCATGAGGATTTCACGACGAGAAAAAGAAAGAATAGACAAACGAGTCTTTACTCTGAGTTGATATAAGATTGATGCGTTGGTGAGTTTCGACGTCCAAAGTATTCTTAGCATTCTTCGCCAGCACCACATCTGGCTGGGATTATTTACGTTACATAGCGATCGACAATTTTAATACCAGGAATATTGCAGTTGACATTCGTTAGCTTTCCGGCTCGATCCACTATCATCACCATAGTTTTGGGTCTGTTCACTATGAGTCCGATGTTGGCACATTCTGACTCGAGTCTTTGGAACAGCTCGCTCATCTCTTCCATTGATGTTGCAAGAGGAATGGTCAAATAAAATCTTCTTAAGTGAAACAAAAATCTGCCTTGTATAGATTATAACGTAACAAGAAGTTTTTACTTGACAAAATTCACGACATTACCCAAAGTTATGTTGTTGTTCGAGCACGTCTTGTATGCAACGATGATAACTTTACTGTGAAGTGTTGGAAATATTTGGAATTTCAGATTTTCTTCGAGATGCAAGGGATTAAAAGCGCTCTGCTTTCTCAAGTATTTAAGGTACACCGCTGAAGAATTTAGAATTTAAGACGATGGAATAAAATTTTCAAGGAAGCTTTTCCAAGGAGCGAGGTGAAAAATTTAATCTCAACTCTTTATGACGTTAGACAATAGTACTGTTTTATAACATACAAAAACTCCCTAAGGATAATAAACAAATAAAGGATTATAAAAAGTAAATGGTGTGGTTTTATGGAAGCTCCTTGCAGGTGAAGCTTTTTTTAGCTGAGAGAGGAGAGAGGAGAAAAAAATAAAAGCTACACGGTTAGCTGATTAGAACTATGAGCACATTATTTGGCCTTCGTTCCTGCACTGACCCCTTTCTATATTCAAGTAGGCTCAAAAAGCACTACTGAATCGTTAGTAGTCTGCCCGTCAGTAATAAATCTGTTACCGGGTCGGAAAGTTGATTCCACTGAGTAAAAGCAGGCGCCGAACTGTCAGCAGTAAGAAAATTTCTTGACCCTTAAACTACCCCTCTCTACAACTGGTTGTAATGCCGATTTGAAGAAGATTGCCCGTGACATCAACTAGTTGACATGATACAGTATACCGTGCAATCAGAAATATAAGCATTTCTTTCTTTTTAAGTCATAATGTTTATTATCTTTTTCGCTTCTCCGTAACTGTCTTAACAAAATATGCGTAGATATTACTACAAAGAATAGAAAAACAAAAAAAAATGTTGCAAAGTGACCGTCACTAACGTCGAAGGTCGTTAAGTTAATTTTGTGGTATTTTATAAACTGTGAGTGTTTATTGGTGACTATTTGTGTTTTTTTATTATATAAGTGATGCGAATAACAATGAAACCCTTGAGGTAAGTTTGGATTTTTGAGATTTGAGCCTATATATATAAGACGGATATTTCCCTATCACGAAGTTTAACGCAACATGACGCTACTCCAGTCTAAATTTCAAAAACAAAATATAACGTTGTATAGTTTAACAATTAGCAAACATAAAAATCATATGATTTGGTAGTCTTTGATTTAAATTCCAAGAGCCACTTTAGCGTGAGAGCCAAAAGAGCCACTCGACCCGCGGGGCAACTGACGCGTTAACGTCCATGCCGAGCAGGGCAGGCGACGGTTATTTTCGTTTAAAAGCGCAGACAAATTCCGCGGGCCAATAAAACATTGCCGGGCAGTCGAAGGGTTAACATACCTGCAATGCCATAATTAAAGGTGAACAAGATTCAGAAATCAGTTGTCGAATTGAGCATATCCATTTTTAACAAGATACTGCAATCAGTTTTAGATTTATTTCTTTGTAATTTTAATAAATATGTCTAAAGCATCCTTTTACCAAAGGCATATTATAATATTGAAGATTTAAGCGATAAAAATGACTGACCTCGATTGCAGTGGCATACAGTGTAACTGAAAGAAAGAAGACCCGTTTCGTTTTGACCCTGTGTTCGAAAATCTAATATTTTAATATGAGATTTCGAGTTTAAGCGATCGATTTAAATATTTTTTTATTATAAACTGAAACTTTTGCAGTTAATAAACAATAGTAAAATTTCGGATACATACCGCTATAAGATTTAATATAATTTGATGCTATTTCAATCTAACTTAATGGATTGTGGCCGATAGACACATCAATATATATGTTTTTAAAAATGATTGTTATAATTCTATTAATAAACTTTTTATCCCAAATATAATCGTTCCATAATTGACTACAAAACAAAATTATTTTACGCCCGTTAGACTTTATAAACATAATATCTTGGACCGTATAGAAGTGTTCGGGTATTTTGTAATACAGAGAGAAGTTTCCGGGCATTGTTTTACTTAAACATTCAGCCGGAGTCAGAAACTTGTATAGGAATTTGAAAATAATTTCCAAATCCAATTAGTGGCCGCAACAAATTGAAAATATGTCTTACGTAAGAATATTTTCTATTTCAATTTTGTGTTTTCAATACCGTTTTATATACGTACGAGCTGTGCCTGCGACTTCATCCGCATGGTATAGTGTTTTTGGGTTGCATTTGTTTTCCTCTCTCTCTCTATAAATGGCTTATTGTATTTTTGGAAGCTCTAAACTATCTGTGTACCAAATTTCAGTTAAATCAGTTTAGCAGTTTTGGCGTGAAACCGCTGCAAATAGACAGAGTTACTTTTGCATTTATAATTCAAGTTGTACACCCTTGAGGGCAAAACTTTTACAAACTTTAATAAGCTCCTCTTTATAAAATTAAACTTACGTGCTTGATTGTTCTTTTCACATCAACGTTGTGCTTTTCCGTAAAGTAAAACAGCGCAAGGAAACCTGCATATCCCGAGAGTAATTCTGAAGTGTATCCATGTAGGCAATCCGCATTGGAGAACCGTGGTAGGTCTATAAGCTAAAAATCCTGTATCCTATAAGATGGAAGGCATGTGACCAGCAGTAAGATATTTATAGCGTGCTACTTACTTTTTTGAATAAGCACGCACGTTTTTTCTTTATAAAAAAGGATTTCAGATGTTTGAAATGACTTTCTTATTCATTAATATGCTTTTCTATAAAGGACAACATCGTAAGGAAATCTGCACATCCCCAGCGTAATTCTGGAGTGCATCTAACAAACCAACCTGCTTTGGAGGAGCGTGGTGGGTCTCTGCTTTAAAATCTCTCTCTTCTTTGAATGACAAACCTGTGCCCAGTAATGGGATGTTCATAGGCTGCTACGTTCATATACATAACTATTAGTTGACATAATACGATATTTCTGTCTCAACTCGGGCAATCAGAAATATAAGCATCTCTTTCTTTTGAAGTCATAATGTGTTTTATCTATTTCGGTTCTTGGTAACTGTAGTAACTAAATATGCTTAGTGATAATACCAGATAATAGGAACACAAAAAATAAATCAGTTACAAAGTAAACGTTACTAACAGTGCGTGTGTTGCATCGAAGGTTGTTAAGGTTTTTTGTGGTATTTTATAAACTGTGAGTGTTTATTAGTGATCATATAAGTGATTTGCATAACAATTAAAATGCAAGAAGTAAGTTTTAATTTATAAGATATGAGCCATTATATACAAAACAGAGCTTTTTCACTATCTAGAAATTTAGCGCAACATATCGCTACAGCAGAATCTTAATTTAATAAACAAAAGAACTATACAATGATAGTTTAACTATTAACAAACATAAAAATCATATCTTTCATGAACTTTTAAGTCCCAAGAGCCATTTTAGCGTTATTCGACGTAAAAACGTCCGTGCGGGGCAGGTGACGGTTACTTCCGTTAAAAAGCGCGGGCAATTTACGGGGTCAAATAAAAACGTGGCTGGACAATCTATGGGATAATAAGATGTATTTCAAATGTAGATATATTATATTTAAATCTAAATCCACATATTCGACACATGAGACTGTACTGTAAACAAAACAATTGGGGAAGCGTGATGCTCCATAAAAACCTCTACCCTAATGAATTAAGAGTTAACTCCATCAGTAACGTGCTAGTTACCTTAAATAAGTATATAGAAAAATTCATAGCGAGGTCTAGCGATAGTTACAATACAAAATCAGCCATAAATATAAATAATCCAGGTCCCCTAGGTTTAATAATCCTAGATTTCTTCCGTTACATGGAATTTTAAAACGGAATTTCGCAATAACTTGAACTAAATACGGACGATGAAATATTCATAGAATAAGCCCACGGGATTGGATTGTAGTATCTATGTTCAATTTTTTTTAGATTCATTCGAATTGAACTATTATATAATCTTACTTCGCTGGCGAAGTGGTTTGACTAATAGCTTTTTTAGTAGAGATCTCGGGCTCCACCCCTGGAAAGGTGGACGCAAATACATTCATGTTCTTAATATGTAGCATAAAAAAACAAAAAAGAGAGTTAATATAATACGTCATGGAAACTTATTTCTAATACACACCTTGAGATTTTGCTTGAACTTGTTTATGCTTAGATGGTTTGGCCACGTAGAAAGAATGAATGAAATGAGACTGACAAAAAGGATTTAAGGAAGCGGAAGACTAAGGCGAACGTTCCCGGACCAAATCCAGGACATTTTAAACAAGGGCCAGGTCATGACTACTCTAAACCGACGAATTTGTATGAAAGGTTTAATCAGAATAGAAGAAGCGAAGGAGATATGCAAGGATCGTGGCAAGTGGACGTGGTGTCTGCCTACCCCTATAGGAATGAGGCATGATGGTATTTATGTATGTAGATCTTTCTTAAACTTGTTTTTATCGTTGTTCCGTTTCAGTGCTTCTGGTAGATTAATGTGTAGATTTGCTCCCTGGCGTAGTACATTTCTTTGGCCATAATTTTTTTTATTAGAATGCACGTATTATATCTATAGATTTGGCTTATGTTTTAATGTTTGTATTATATATAAAATTTTTATCAGGTCTTAAATAATTAAAATTAAATAAAGCTTACGTCGTCGTCGTCGCTTCTACCGATGGAGGTTCACTGCTGAACATAGGTCTCAATTAATGACGTCCACAAGGCCCGATCTTCCGCCGCCTGGCTCCAGCGGCTAACGGCGACCCTCTTTATGTCGTCGGTCCACCTTGTGGGGGATCTCCCTACACTGCATCGCCCGGTGCGGGGTCGCCACTCCAGCACCTTCGGGCCCCAATGTCCATCGGTCCGTTGGACTATCCACCCCGCCCATTGCCACTTCAGGTTCGCGATTCATAGGGCTATGTCGGTGACTTTAGTTCTGCTACGGATCTCCTTATTTCTGATTTGATCGCGTAGGGAAATTCCGAGCATAGCCTTTTCCATCGCACGCTGAGTGATTCTGAGCTTTCGAATGAGGCCCATAGTCAGCGACCACATTTCGGAGCCGGAGGTCATCACTGGCAACACGCAATGTTCGAAGAGCTTCGTCTTCAGGCACTGAGGAATATCGGACGAAAATATCCGGCGTAGTTTCCTGAACGCTGCCCAACCGAGCTGCATTCGGCGGTTGACCTCCTTCTCAAAATTGGACCTACCTAGCTGGACTATACGTGCCCGGTATGTATACTCGTCTACAATTTCGAGTGGTGAGTTCTCAACGATGACTGGGCGGAGCGGAACATGGATATTGGACATAACTTTCGTCTTATCCATGTTCATTTTTAGGCCCACCTGTTGAGAAACTCTGCTGAGGTCATCGAGCATTGTATCAAGATGTTCGAGAGTCTCTACCATAATGACCACATGATGACGTGGTCACTCATCTACGGCTTGCCCATCGGCAGTGTGCATCAGTGATGTACTCGCTACTGATGTTGCAAAAAAGCTTTAAGTAGTTTGTTTTGTGTTATTTGTAATTTATTTAAATAGTCTTAATGTGGTTTTGCCAAAGTATTATATAAAGTTGATTTTATCTGATGTGGTATGCAATTTGACACTCTTCATGTTGTTAGTTTAGAGTTCAGTTGGTCAATATGCTGATCCCATATAAGTTTATCGTCTACTAGTAGTCCTAATTTTTTTTTTTGGGTTTTTTGTAATATTGTATTATTAATTTGAATTAGCGGAAGGATTCGGCTACCGTTGATTACCACGCTACCATCAAAGACGTACCGACAAGCAAAGATTTTGTATTCGGGTACGATGCTGTGTAGAAACCATAGCAGGAGTATTTCCTCTTACCAGATTAGCGCGATCTTAAACTGTATTATCACTTGCCATTAGGTGCGTCACATTTAGGCGCTAAACTTAAAAAATATACCGATTAAACTTGGCACGGTTATTTTTTAAATGAAACTTCTTTAGGCTCATGATTCGCGTGATTAGCGTTACGAAGATGTGCAGCGTTTTTATGCCAATTTGTTTAAAGGTTAGTTATCACTCGTCATTTAATAACTTAATATACTATTACTACTAAATTTTCTACATTATGAGGTTATGCGCTTGGAATTTCCTATTCCAAGATTTAATTTAAATAAAGTTATTCCGACTTTAGATATAGTACATAAAGGTAATAAGGAGCAGCAGCTGGAAAATATATATTCCTAACAACTCAATGACTTTTTCTTCCCTGAAAAACCCTTTTATTACGCGGTTAACCTTACTTTTGTATGGAAAGTGTTTTTTTTAGTAAAGTGTAAAATGGAATCCGCACCTTTAAGCGCCCCGGGGCGCATTTAAAAACCTTCAACCAACCTTATTTCGCACATTAATTAAACGAACCGCCCAATTTCTATTCAACCTTTTAAGCTAATTGAAATAAATGTGGAATTTTAATCTGGGAATTTATGGTCTATGTCTGCATCTCTCCGCCTTTTTTTATTTGTTTTGTTGTATTTTTTATAGGACACTTACTTTTTACCCGTTTCTCTTACTGCTCGATAATGAACTTACAGACATTTTTCAATTTCCTATATTCCAAATTCAAAATTTCTTTATTCAAGTAGACAAGTAGGTAGAGTAGTAGGTAGACTAATTGGTAGATTAGTAGGTAGACTAATTGGTAGATTAGTAGGTAGAGTAGTAGGTATATTAGTAGGTAAACTAATTGGTAGATTAGTAGGTAAACTAGTAGGTAAACAAATTGGTGGATTAGTAGGTAGACTAGTAGATAGACTAATTGGTAGATTAGTAGGTAGACTAGTAGGTAGACTAGTAGATAGACTATTAGATAAACTAATTGGTAGATTAGTAGGTAAACTAGTAGGTAAACAAATTGGTGGATTAGTAGGTAGACTAATAGGTAGACTAATTGGTAGACTAGTAGGTAGAGAATTGGTAGATTAGTAGGTAGACTAATTGGTAGATTAGTAGGTAGACTATTAGGTAGAGTAATTGGTAGATTAGTAGGTAGATTAGTAGATAGATTACTAGATAGAATAGTAGGTAGACTAATAGATAAGCTAGTAGGTAAGCCAGTGGGTGGGCCGCTGGGTATGCTGGGGGGTAGACCGTTGGGTAGACCAGTAGGTTGGCCAGTGGGTAGGACAATGAGTAGTGGTTAGGCCAGTTGGCTGACTAGTTTTGGTAGGTAGGCGGTAGGTAGACCGTTAGGTAGACTAGTGGCTAGACTTTTACAACACTTTGGCTAGATAATAATGACTAGACTTCTTTTTCAGGTATCTTGCCATCGTCCATCCATCTATTCCATTCGGCTCCTGGATATCCGATACGTTAATGGTGACAAGGGGCCTTCTGATGATGCCGTTGATGCCAGCTTATCTCGGGAGACGACCAGCGCGACGAAGACAAGACAGATCGTGGCGACCAAGTGAATCCACCCACTCACCACATTTACAACAATTACATAAATATAATAACGTAAAGTCTTCAAACAGTGTTGCCAGTGATGGGCTACGCTTCTGAGACTGGTCGCTGACTATGGGCTTCATGCGGAAGCTCAGAGTTACTCAGCGTGCGATGGAGAGGGCTATGCTCGGGAGTTTCTCTACGTGATCGAATTAGAAATGAAGAGATCCGTAGTAGTACCAAAGTCACTGACATAGTCCTACCAATCGCGAACCATAAGTGGCAATGGGCGGGGCACATAGAAGGTGCTGGAGTGGCTACTCCGCGCCAGACGGCGCAGTGTAGGCAGACCCCCCACAAGGTGGACCGATGATATAGAGAGGGTTGCCGGTAGACGCTGGAGCCAGGCGGCACAAGGCCGGGCCTTGTGGTAGTCATTACGTGAGACCTATGTCCAGCAGTGGATGTTCATCGATTGAAGCGACGAGAACGACGAATAACGTAAAGAAACAGGAGGGAGGGGAGCCCTCTCTTTGAGATTCTTTTTCGTATATTATTTATTTACATCTACGCTTTTTTGTCGTAAAAGTTATCCTTACATAATAAAAGATATAATTATGTGAACTTTGGTAACTGATTTTTATCCCCTTTTCTATCGCTATATTGTTGACATTTGACACAAATCTACACTAATATTATAAAGAGGAAAGATTTCTATTTTTGTATGTAACGAATAAACTCAAAAAGTACTGGACCGATTTTAATAATTCTTTTTTCATTAGAAAGCTACATTATCACTGAGTAACGTAGGCTATACTTAGTACTAGATAACTATAGAAGTTAGTGTAAAAAAATTAGCCATAAAATGTCTTTCGCCGCATAGGCTGTGAAGAGTATTAATGATAGGACAAAAAAATGTTCGACAATATTATAGAATATATCAATATCTACAAAAAACTTCGCGAGACCATATGTCTAACTATTGTAGTTACGTCACTATAACTACTTTTTTACATTTAACAAATTGATAGAAATGCCGATCAAAATCAGACCATGTTATCCATACCATTTATAATTTTTTTATCCAAATAAATAATTTTATATTCAAGACTGTCTCAATACCTGATGATTACTTTTTCAATTATTGAAACCGGATATTCCATTCAAAAGATATCATGAAATTAAAATAAAAATACATGCCGGCGGCGGCATTTTTAACACATGATGTTATTTTAATTTAGTGATTCATGGTCGTTTTAATTATCATGCTTATAACTTAAATATCTGTACCTATTTATGTCTACCCGTGCGAAGCCGGGACGGGCCGCTAGTATAATATAAAAGGACGGGATTTCTACCTTATTTATTGCAAAGATTTGATTATAAACTATTATATGTAAATATCCGTTTCTAGATGAGTTTTTGTATGTTGTCATTTCGAGTTCCCATAATTCTTTGTATATCATAACATTTCATCAAGTGAGACCACAGTGCGATCGTACAGTAAACAGGTGGACATAAAAAAATATGTAAAAGCCTTGCTGAAGCCCAAACAATTACCTTAAACAAAGGGAAAACATTGCCGGCTTGGTTTTATTTCACACCGAAGTACACCCGTGGTATAATCAACAAAATTTTCACGTGGAAAGCGCCGCCTGAAAAATTATAAATGAATTTTACACCTTTGAACACCTCGTGGCTCATTCAAAATCTTTTCTCAAACTTATTTAAAACCTCAATTAAATTTATATAAAACAAAAATCGTTCCTATTTATGACCACAATAAAGTATGGAATCATTCAACTGATTTGCCCTAAACTGGGCATATTAAAAAGGCCATAATGCGAAGATGGTTGTCTATATGTGAAAAACAGACAGTCCATGACCATAACACTTTTAAAACCATTTCAGATTTACTTAAAATTAAACATAGACACTCTGTTCTTTATAAGTACGGATTTTCTCATATTCCCATGAAATACGCGGATTAAATTAGAACAACAGGTAGAATAGTACGTATCTAGGTAAGGTAAGTAGCAGCCTATTAAGGTTCAACTGCTGGGCACAGCCTTCCTCCTTTACATAAGAGAAGATTTTTAAAGCATAGACCCATCATGCCGCTCCAGTACGTGCCTATATATACTTTTTAGTTGTAATTATGTGTGACAAAAGTAACAGAAGGTTATCTATTTATTATTTATAGAAATAAAACGGGGAAAGGATCACATGGCATATCCGACTTTAAAGCCTTCCTGTTGCCTCTAGACATTTGCAATTAAACAAACATAAAAAAGCTAAAATAACAGATATGTATCTGCTTGACAATGAGATAGGAAAGGAATGTATTCCTTTCCTATCTCATTGTTTTTTCTCTCGTCCATCTTCATCCATCCTTCATCCATCCAGTCTTCCCTCTCGTCTCTCATTCTGCGAAGCTGCCATCTTGTTGAAGGATGTAATAGAGAGAACGGGAAGCTGCAGCAAACGCCCTTCACTTCGAAAGAGGACGCTGGGTTGCATGAGGTTTCTTTACGAACTTCTCTTGTCTTCTCCTTGAATGCGTAATGGAACCTCTGATACCCCAAACTCTGGTTTAAGAGGTTGTCGCTGCATTTAGTGGATATTCTGGCCTAGCTGGAAGTACTACATACCCTGCCTCGTGTGAGTAAAAGCATTTCACTGTAGATAAAAAAGAGAAGGACTTTATTTTGCAATAAGGATATATGGTTTGAAAGCAAAGATTTTATAGAAAAATACGGAACAAAATGACACATTAGAACAATCCGAAGAAAAAGTAAGTTATCGATTGTTATATATAAAAGCAAGCTAAAGCATTAGTAATCCTGTTTGACGATGCTTGAAACGTAACATACGTTTCGACGGATTTGAAGTATTTCTTAATGGATTGGGTTTGATTCTGAACCCGCTGAATTATTATCGTAATCCTTCTAAAAGCCTTGTTGGAGGAAAATGCTATTATCGTTGAGAGCTTTTCTTTATACGGATGTGGTCTATATGACGTGTCGGTGTTAAGCCAACGATTGGTTAAGTAAAGATTATTGATGTCAATAGATAGTAGGAAGTTTTATAGAAACCTGTCAGTTTTGCCTGAGGTGTCCACGTAACCTGTTCCTGTGGGAATAAGTGGAAATATGTACTTAGTGTACAAAATATAGAGATAGGAGTCACGTACGTCGCGAATATTTTTGAGGATTTATTGATACGTGACAGATCGATTTTCCTCTACACAAACACTCACATATATCGGAGCCGCAGAGTAAACACAAAGCAACCCGCAAATGCAAATTGTTAATGGGAACCGAGAAGCTTTATGTGGTAACAAAATGACTAGACTTTATATGAGCGACCCAAGTCTTCTGTATAACAATTCCTCTAAGTAAGGATGGATCGCCCATACTGTGCTCTCGCCAGCTACTCCGTAGCTCCGCAGTTTTTGACCAGGCTTTTGGATGCTTCGGAAATTTTCTACATCGAATTGGCACCAGCTTGCCATCAGTGTGACGCAGCTATTGACTCAGCGCATCACGCTGTGGCATATTGTGCATCCTCAGGGCCTCCTGGTGGCGCTGATCGTTGGCTTCCTCTCACTGGGGAGTATTATAAGTGCGATGCTCTTCAGAGAGAGGATTTGGGCGGGACTTCTTCTTTGAGACCGTAGTCGCGCTTAAGAAGGCCGACGAGCGAGATAGGGAGAATATAGTGGATGCTCCTCCTCACCACAGAAGGAGCGGGGTACTAGGTGACGCATGTTTGCGCACCTTCTCCAGGCTCCGCGAATCTTCAGTCGGACTCATTCGAGACACCAGGGACAAATGGAAAAATTGAATACCTAGTTCCTCACTCCTGGACGAATAGGGTTCCGCTGGGTTTTAGTGGATATTGCGAGGTCTCCTCCCTTGCCAAGTACCACACTGCTAATCCATAGGTAGAGGCTCGTGTCTAAAAGCATTTCCCAGGTAAAAAAATCCTACTGTAGCACTGAAAACTTTTTTTCACCATTTAATCGAAGCCCTGTCTGCTAGAACTCCGATCCTTTGAAAACGATAGCCTCCGACCATTTTCATTTTACAGCCATCCTGCAGCATCGAGTAGATTGATCTAATGGTACAAAAGAAATCTCCAGCAATAAAGGTTTTATTTATTAATTAAAAGTTTGTAACATAACGAAGGTTTTATTCACGCCTTAATCTACTTACCCACAGTAGAAGCTTAATTAACATCATGCGTCATTGCCAATAACAGGACGTTCGTAGGTGTACCTATAATTGAATCGATTACCCCATAATTCCTGTAATGTTACCGATACGCCTCAAGGGTGAAAAGGGCGAGCTTACTCGGAACAATCATCCCTTATTACCGGTTATCTTTCTTTATCCGCGAGTAATTTCGTTACATCGACAGGGTATGAAGGGTGGAGGTAATTTAATCACATATCCTCAAGATCAGCGGTATATCTACACTAATATTATAAAGAGGAAAGATTTGTATTTCTGTATGTAACGAATAAATTCAAAAGTACTGGACTGATTTTAATCATTCTTTTTTCATTAGAAAGCTACATTATCACTGAGTAACATAGGTTATATTTAGTACTAGATTACTATAGAAATCTTTAGAAATTCCTATTAAAACCAACCAAAGGTGTAAAAAGTTAGGCATAAAATGTCTTTCATCACATACGATGTGAAGAGTATTAATGATACTACAAAAAATGTTCGACAATACTATAGAATATATCAATATCTACAAAAAACTTCGTGAGACCATATGTCTCATTATCGTAGTTACGTCACTATAACTACTTTCTTACATTTAACAAATTGATAGAAATGCCGATCATAATCAGACCGTGTTATCCATACCATTTATAATTTTTTATCCAAATAAATAATTTAATATTCAAAACTGTCTTAATACGTGATGCTTACTTTTTGAATTATTGATGTCGGATATTCCATTCAAAAGATATCATGAAATAAAAATAAAAATACATGCCGGCGGCGGCCCCCACGCAGCGTAACTAACTAGACGAGAGAGGGGCAGTGCGGGAGAAGGGGGTGCAGCATTATGAACTAGGTTACCTTACGCAGTGGACGCAAGCAATTTTTATAACATATTTTTAAGCTTCACTCAAAAAGATCTTTTCAGAGCTACTTGGTTTTAGTATTAGGAATCACATTTTTTCATAATATTTATCAATTCATGGTCGTTTTAATTATCATGCTTATAACTTAAATATCTGTACCTATTTATGTCTACCCGTGCGAAGCCGGGACGGGCCGCTAGTCTCCTATAAAGTCGTGGATTAAATTACTTGTATATTAGCAAACGTATAAGACATTTGGGGTTTTTAAGTAAAACTTTTACACACGTTTAACTTAGGGAGCCATTAAAAATTCACATATAGTTTACTTGATGTTATATAACATAGCAGAATATTGTCGGCAACGGTATAAAATATAGTACGAACTATAAGTAGGAAAAGATATCCAAATATTGTTTGATCGTCTATCAAATTTGCAGGCAACAAAAAAGTCACCATATTTTTTCCTTTAGCGTAAAAAAAAATATAGCTTTCGCGGAAAAATATATCGATAATACTGTTTACGCATGAAAATAGGATTACAAAAAATATAAGGTGCTCTACGGCGTATAATATCAGATGACGACAGTGTTTGAATTCGTGAGTAGATAATGTCATGCCCCGAGAAAAAATATTCGTAATGTTTACTATTTCTCTTTGGATCAATCAAATTTTACTTGTTATAGTGGCGGCAGAAATGAACCGAAATATGGAAAATTTTAACACTGTAAATGCTCATATATTTTAATACATTACTTGTGGACCTCAGATGAGTTTCTCAACAAGTGGGTCTGGAAATTAACATGGATAAGACGAAAATTATGTCCAATATCCATGTACCACCCCTAGTCATGGTTGAGAACTCAGCACTCGAAATTATTGACGAGTACACATGATATGTATTGAATGTAGCAGCCCATTAACGTCCCACTGCTGGGCATATACCTCGTCACTTATAGAGAGAGAGTCCACTGCGGGTTGGCAGGCATAATACACAAGTGCACTCTCTATTCCATCACTCATAGACTCATAGTCCGATGGAAGAACAATCCGACACGACCGGAGAGAGATCAGGTGCAAGACTTGTTATGAGTCAATAGTTAATAACCCGTAACCCTCCTTGCGGATGGAATTCCGTAAAACCCGTCCTTAGCTGACCTTTACTTGTTATTAGGAATATTCCTACCAAATTTCGAGTATCTACGCCTTATGTTTCCAGAGATATCGTGATGAGTCAATAGTTAACACCTCCGCAACCTCCCTTGTCGGTGGAATTTCGTAAAATCCGTTCTTAGCTGACCTCTACTCGGTAAATGGAATATTCCTACCAAATTTCGAGTTTCTACGCCTTATGTCGTGATGAGTCAACAGATACCTGGATATCTCTTATATATATCTGAGTTAGTTTATTAACTAACTCAGATTATTATGTTTAATCACTTAATGTTCCCGATATCAATTTATACAAACTCATTAATAATAATAGCTAGGAACGCTTCAATAGTCGACCGCTCTGGCGGAACGTTCCTCGAGAACTACCGAGAGACGCGCGTCAGATTGTCACCATTGACTATGCCTCACGCCGATAGACAGATGGCGCCAGCGTTCCATAGACTACTGCACTCCGAAATATATATAGATGTATGACAAAATATTTCAAGTAGTGTGCGCGTAAAGCTCTACCATTTACAGAACTTGTATGCGGAATATTAAGCATATTCTAAATATCTTGAGTATTCGAGGCGGGTCACAAATGTATTTATATAAATAAAAACTTTGCATGTGACCCTAATTTATATAAAGAAATACTTGATGGACAACTGTAGTGAAAAATTTAGATTTCCACCGCAATTAAGATCACTATAAACTCACGATTTTCCATTTCCACCGTAAATAATGCTCAATTGAAAAGCCCCGAAGGAACGAGTGGTGTGCTTTGTAATATAGGTCAACAGTCAGAGTTCAAAGTACATAATTAACCTGAACAGCTTACGAGCTGGTACTGATTTTTTAAAATTCTTTACAACGAACATATTGTTGCAGATGGATTTACTTGCATTTAATTCTTCATCATCACCCTCTTGACAGTTCTTCAGATCAGACAGATGATTGCTCGGGTTGATCTGCAACAATTGCTACCAGTACAGTACAATAACGCTACAATACCTTACTGTGCCACTGTTAAAGATTTAGGTCTGCACGTGGACCAAACATTGTCGTGGTCGCCACATATCAAACATGTTAGTTCCAAAATCTTTGGTGCAATTCGGTCATTACGGAGATTGCAATCTTTTCTGCCCATTCCTACTAAAATTATGTTGGCACATTCTCTGCTTCTCTCCATTCTTGATTATGCTGATGCAAGCTTTCTCAATTTGACCGAGGACTTATTAAATAAACTTGAGCGACTTCAAAATCTTACAATCCGGTTCATATTTGGCTTGCGTAAATATGACCATATATCTTCCTTTCGTCAGCAGCTCAAGTGGCTTCCCATAAGACTTCGCCGGAATATGCATATACTTTCTCTTCTGTACTGTGTCTTATTTCATCCCAATAGTCCTAAATATTTAAAAGACCGATTCGAGTTCCTTGGGACACATTCCAGGGTGTTGCGTTCGTCCGAACGTCTAATACTGAAAATACCGGTTCATAAAACCAAGTTTTATGAGCACTCCTTCACTGTTCGGGCGGTAAAATTGTGGAATGTGCTACCATACAACATACAGAAGGCAAAATCGTTGCTTTTATTTAAAAATCTATTGAAAGAGCACTATCTCCAAAATACAGATAAAGGTTAGATGACATATATTTAGATAGTTTTATGTATACTTTCCATATATGTAAGTATATTATTGTATAATACATATATATATATATATATATATATAATATGTATTTGTATGTGTGTATTTATATATGTATATTGCATTATGTGTGTAATAGTGTGTAAATATTTGTATGTATGTTTATTTTATTGCCCATCCAACATTTTACTTACATCTTTAAAACCCAAAGGTTGTCTGGAAGAAATCGCTATCTAGCGATAAGACCGCCTTTTGTACATTTGTTTCTATTACTTGTAAGTTTTTGTTTAATAATGTGTGTATTGTATTAATGTGCAATAAAGAGTATTAAAAAAAAAAGGTGTTAGTATATATTCAATAATTGAATGTAAATAATAATTTGAATAAAGGATACGGTTCGTCATTTGACTAAATCGTATTCTTAGAAAGAATGACCTTCACAATATCGTTCCCATTGGTGAATTTGTAAACATTGTTAACGATGGCAATTTTGGGATATAATGTTTCATTAACGATTAGAATTACTTAAATTATATTAATTGTAACTATTAAATACTAACGGGGAATGTTAGTTACTTAATAAATATATTTGCCGCCAAAAGCTGCCGTTGGTGGTTTATGCTAATGGCCTCATTAACGACTAATATATAAATAGTCCTAAAAGTTAGTCGAAACGGCAGTTTTTAATCAACGTTAGCTACGAATTATTGTATTTTAAGTTAATGGTGTCATAAAAAGGGCTGACCTGCGATACAAAGCTAAGTGATGTCTTTTTAATATGTAATAATGATACTTGTGTGATATTTATTTTAATAGTTAATGATAATGGATGTTGATGATGTATTTTACTGTAATTTATATTAAATATAACATGGATAAAAACAAAACAGTAAAAGACTTTGGAGTTTCTTGCCAGATTCATCTCCATCTAGTCTGTAGGTTGTGAACCGGTGGTAGAGTCATTGACAAAAAGACTACTGGAAGTAAAAAATATTTTAGTTTGAATATCGACCTTTTATTGTGAAAATCCTACTTATTATTATTTTTTTTAATAATTTTCATACAATAGTTAAAATTAATAATTATTAGTACCCTTTATCGTATTGTTTCTTACACAGGCTTTGAAACTATTACTTAAATATCTTTGAAAAACCCCTTTTAAATTGATGGTGTAAAAGATCAAAATATTGTACATGAAATGCTTAATTTAAATTGATAATGGTTAATCTTTTATCTGTCTTTATAACTTTCTATTACCGCATTGTGCATAATCATTTTTTGGGAGATAAAATGAGCATAGTGATATGCGTAGGAGTTGCATATATGTTATCGTGGACATATTTGTAGATCTACAGAAGAGATATTATCTCACCTTACATTATTTTGTTATATCTCTAATATATTGGACTTTGTTTTCAATAAAAGCTCCAAGGTGGCCACTATTCAACAATTATCGTTGCATATCAACCAATTCACATAAGCCATGACAGATTAGATTAATAAACCTCCCCGAACATTACTCCATTTATTAATGAAAATCGAATAAAACTCCGATCAGTTTTGGGTATAACTACTATCATTTTGCATTTATCGACAAAATCTGTCTTTTTATTTGTATAGAAAGACGGACGTCGTAATAGCCTTTTATTTTCAAAACTGAAATTGAAAAAAAAAAGGAAACTTGTGTCTTCTAATGTAAGTTTGTAACGTTGTCACATAAAAACTACTGGACTTATTTCAACTTATTTTTCACCATTAGAAAGCTGCATTTTCACAGAATGGCATATTACTTTCTCAAAACAATAAAATCAAATCAAAATATCTTTATTCAAGTAGGCCTATTACTGCCGATGCTGTCAAGTGAGAGATGTTGGGCGGAAGTGGTCCTCTTCTGCGAGACTGTAATCTCGCTAAAGGAGACCCACGAGCGAGAGAATGCAGTAGAAGCTCCCTCTCACCGCCGAAGGAGGCGGGATACTAGGCGCTTGTTTGCGCACGTGCTCCCACCTCCATGAATCCTCAGTCGGACTCATCTGGGGCACTGGGGAACAATGCGCAAGCTGAACCTCTTACTAACGGATGAAGAGGGTTCCGCTGGGTTTTAGTGGGTATTGCTAAGTGTCCTCTCTCGCCGCGTCCCACACTCCTGATCCATTTAGGTCACGGTAAGTGCGTAATAGCATTTCTCATCGCAAAATAAATGTCTATTATTGCACTTTTGAATCGTCAAATATGTTTATTTCCACACACTGATTCTTATGTATGACGGATGATAGTAAGTTAAAAAAGTAAGTAGCAGCCCATTAACGTCCCACTGCTGGGCACAGGCCTCCTCACTCCAAGGAGCGAGGGTTTTTAGAGCATAGACCCACCACGCTGCTCCACTGCGGATTGGCAGGCANTGTCTGTCGTGGAACATGCTAACCACTAGACCAATAAGGCAGTTTGACGATAGAACAAAAAAAATGTTCTACATTATTATAGAAGCTATTAATATCTACTAAAAAAATCCGTGATGCCATATGTCAAACTACTGTAGTTATGCCACTGTGTCCACCATTTATACCTCTGTATTAATCGTTACCCTGTTAAATTATATTTTATTAAAGGTCATTTTAATACATGTAAAATACTTTTTAAATTTAAATGAAAATTGGACATTCTATTAAAAAGATATGAATTTCTGAATATCCAGATGGTAGTGAAAGTTGGGTATGGCAGAAGAATCATACGGTATTAAAATAATTGCGATAGAGATGAGAGCGTTGAGAAGTTTGAGTGGATTTAAACTGAGTGATAAAGTAAGAAATAGTGTGAGAAGAGAACGTTGTGATTTAAAAGAAGATATAGTCACTAAAATTGAGAAATGTATGCTTAGATAGTTTGGGCATGTAGAGAGAATGAATGAAAGGAGATTGACAAAATGGATTTATGAGTCAAGAGTGAATGCGAAAGTTGGAAGGGGAAGACCAAGGCGAATGTTCCTGGACCAAATCCAGGACATTTTAAATAACGGCCAGGTCAAGAATACTCTAAACCGACGAACTTGTATGAAAGGTTTAATGAGAATGAAAGAAGCGAAGGAGATATGCAAAGATCGTGGCGAGTGTAAGGACGTGGTCTCTGCCTACCCCTATGGAAATGAAGTGTAACGCT
Source organism: Elymnias hypermnestra (assembly GCA_015832385.1). Taxonomy (NCBI): domain Eukaryota; kingdom Metazoa; phylum Arthropoda; class Insecta; order Lepidoptera; family Nymphalidae; genus Elymnias; species Elymnias hypermnestra. Next base: position 259,137 of record JACTOM010000933.1, read on the forward strand.
ATGTGTGTATGTATAAAAAAGATATAACGAATTTATAAATGTCAATCTAAGAAAGTAAGTCCAAATTAATATTGCCACGAGATCGGATTGATGAAATATTAAATTAATATGTTTTTATGTAATCCGCAACAAAACTTATGTTATACATAATGTTCAAGAGGAGCAGACAAACTGTTACTATGTTTCTCGAATCTGTAAAAGCCCGAGTCTCAGTTCATTCGCCTATAAAAAACAATTCGGGGGCATTTTTCACAGTTCAAGTGGCCGATGCTATCGAATATCGAGGAAAAACTTGGCAAAGGGAATTACGGGTAAAAGGAAATCTTCATGATTAATTGATGGAGATTGATCGAAGAGGTTTCTTGGTTGATTTTTTTTTCCTTCTCGGTCACATGCTCTAACGCCTTGGATTTAAAAAACCTTGTTTTTTTTTCTTTCTTTTGGAGTAAATGATTCTTTAGAAACTAAGAATTCTGATTGGAAATTAATATTTATGTTTACATAATTTATTTATTTATTAGGTTTCCAACAGAACATATTACTAGATACATGGTAAAAAAGAAATATAATTACAATAACACAAGGTGAGTAATATTCTAATTAAAGGAAACAACGACATGATATAAAACAAAAAAGTGCATATGCAGACTACTATTGAAAAAATTATAAAAATATAGAAAAGAAAATTACAATATTATGACGAAACTAATATAAAAAGAAAATATATTTAATTATAAGACCTAATCTAATCTAAGTGCAAGCTTCCTTTTAAATATTGGTAGTGTGTCCCCAAATATATCAGCTATATTGTCATTATGTAAAGTTTTATGTATTTACTAATTGTTTGATTGGTGCAAACTGTCCTAGGTTTGTGCGTGGAGTACATGAGGTAAAGATATTAAAAGTATTTTTGCGTGGGAGTCTGTTAAATGAAAATTAATTTTAGAGAGGAGTTCCGGCGCATCGAGTATCCCATTAATGAGTTTAAAAAAGAACGTGATATCTAACAACTGTCTTCGATTGCTAAGAGATTGCATTTTTTAAAAATTTTAGACGATCATAATAGGTAATTTTTTGCCATATTTACACCATATGACAAATGCCAGACAAATCGTTTTTGAACTCTTTCTATGTGCTTAATGTGTACTTTAGAATGTGGACTCCAAGCGACGCTCCCATATTCTAAACCAGACCTTACGAAAGAATGATAGAAAATAACGTTAGTCCAAGGATTTTTAAAGTCTGTTTAAAGGTTTCAATGTCTCTCGTGTACGTCTCAACTTGCATCGAGGATTACGGGCCTCGGGGCTTTTGTCCCATTACCCTGCCTAAGCCTCGAGCATCGCGCGGATGCTCGGTAATTTATTTTTGCCCGTAGTGGCAATCGGGCTGGTTCCCGCCGGCGCCATCCAGGTCTAGTTTAGTGAGGTCAATCCGGGTGTAGCCACTGCCGGCACGTTGTCTGTGCCGTCATCACCCACGTCTGATGGTAGTGACAGCAGAAGCTCACGAGGTAAGGGGCGCCCAGTGTTTGCCACTCTGGATGGTGGCTGGCAATCCCAATTTTTCAATGTGTATGTGAAAACGCAATTTCTTATCGAGAATATAATCAAAATGAAGTCGCATCCACTGTTTACTCGTTTGGATCTTTTAATATATTTAACGGATTTTAATGCTATGTTCAGTAATAGATAGCTTGATTTAAGAGGAATAGTTATGAGTATAATGCCTACATATCGTAGAACACAAAAACCGAATAATTTGAAGAATGATCACGTGACATCATGATATGCCGCAACAAACTTTACGAGATAGATCAAACTAATGTGCTACATAATTAAGATCAATAAAATTTCGCGATGGTATACATTTATTTCTAAAGAATAACACGCAGTAACCATTTTTATCTTTTACATATTAAAAAAGATATTGTTTTATACAATACTATTATTGCTAGCTGACCCAGCAAACGTTGCTTTGCCATATAATAACTATTATCGCTATTAAAACATAGGGGTTACGGATATCCGAAATACAATAATATCAATATCGATATAAATATTTTTATTAAAAAATATCGATTTATTGGGCTACAGAATTGAAATTAAAGTTGAAATTGTCAGACAGATAGCTGCCAACTTAAAAACCAAATTATAAAACAGTCGACTAAAACTAAAAAATACATAAAATAAAGTTTGTAACAAAGAAGGGAGTATGAAAAGTATTCTTTCTTAGGATTTTTTATTCTTAATATTATATATGTTTTTTGGTCTGAAAAAATATAGATTTACATACCTTTTCGATTCTTGGAATTTTATATCGATATTTATTTAACAAGCCTAATAGGGATAGACTAAATGTATTTCTAATTCACCACCAAAAAAAAATAACCAGCCATAACACTTAGGGATGTAAAAATTTCTTATAAAACTAGTCTCATACCTTCTGCATATACATACTCGTATAAAGTTTCATTAAATTCGGTCAACTTTTGGAGGAAGAAACTAAAACTATGACAAAAGATTTTTTTATATTAGATTTATCGAATGAAAAATATAACACAAGTATTATTTTTCATGTATATGAAAAACTGTCCTTAACAGCGTTTCATTAAAATTGATATGATAGATGATTTAAAAAGCGGCGATACAGCGGTTGGCATAACTTGGAAATGTTTTCCACTAGTGTGTATAATTTTATTTATTATTGCTGATAAATTAGTGCCTGACTGTGACTACACTTGATGGTAAGTGACGATACAGTCTAAGATGTAAGCGCGGTAACCTGGTAAGAAGCAGTTTACTTTTTTTTTAATTATTTTTTTTTAAGGGGCCTTTGCATTTTTAATAATACTTGCCAGCTTCATCGTAAACTAAAAACTAACACACAAAAATTTAACAATAAAATGAAATATACATATAATTACGAAAAAGAAAGACTAACATTTTTTGAGAGAATTATTAACAAATTTATATAACTTAAAAGCCAAATAAATCAAAGGTTCACTTAAGATTGAATTAAAAACACCAATATTTCTCAAATTTAAATGTTTCTCTCAAACTTTGATTCCGAACACATAAGCAGTTTACTTCTTATGAATTCTACACAGCATCGTACTTAACACAGGTCTTTTTCCTTTGGCGACACATGTTTGCTGGTGGAGTGGTAGCTAGCCTCGGCCGAGGCCTCCCAGCAGTCCAAAGTCAGGCAAAATATAAAATATAATTTCCTAAATCCAGCTTACCAGGGATGAAACCTGGGACCTCTGATATCAAAACGGGTCCGTCAAGTAAAATACATAATATAGCATGGTTTTGACTAACGATTGTAATTTATCTAGAGATACTAATGAAACTCGGCTGTAAAGGAAGTTCGATTTAATCAAAGTGTATTGAGCAACGGAGCCTTTGCTCATCTACGCGAGTTCCACGTAGAGATTCCAATTACGTTTAATTAGAAACCTATTTTCCCCAAATTAATTGTGGTTTGATAATTAAAGCAACACTTGGACCAACAGACATATATCAGAGATGTAATATAAACAAACAGGCTGACCCGGTAAACTTCGTACCGCATTCCGATGGTGGTCCATGGTCACAACTTAACTTGAACAAAAAGTGGCATGAAAGTCCGGGTTCCCGCCAAGATATTATAATAATAATTTTTATTTCAATCAAATGGATCATATCTGTTAGTAACAATAATCTTAGCCTAATATACACTAACCTACTTAAAAGTTATTTTTCTACCTAGTAACAGCCTTGATTTGTCAGTACATGTACCATACAGAAATGGTTCAAGAACCGGCAATCAAGTCTGTCAGCAAATGCCTACAGACTACTGTTAGTGCTGCCTCGAACCCTGCGCACCAGGGATGCGCACCGTTTGCTGATGGTAGTGTAGAAACAGTCTACACCCGCCCCAGTGAACATACATGAAGCGCTGCAGAAACCAAGCAGCCCCATCAGAATCCTGAAAACATTATTGTACTACACTCGCAAAGTATTGTACTGTTTCCGAGTGTAATCAATCTACAGGATGCTCGTGTAAAAAGACGTACAATAAGCTTTGAAAAGGGTCATTTTATCCTGAAAAGTACAACGAGCAAACCTGCGAGCGGTCATCTTTGCTCTGACAGACAATGGCCTGCGCTCTCTCTCTCTCTCTATATCTGCATTGTCTTTCAGATCAGAGGATACAACAAGGCCGAGGTATTTAAATCTGAACACTCTGTTTAATGGAGTACCATAAAGTTTAGCAGATGGTATGGTCCCGGGCAGTGCTTTTCCTTTGACTTGAAAGACTAGATTATAGTTGCGAGCAGAAATTGTTGGTTGTCAATGTCAAAAACAAAGTATTCTTTTAAATCTAATTGATTTCTAAATGACGATAAGAACATTCAAAAGATATCATGAAATTAAAATAAAAATACATGCCGGTCGGCTCCTTACGCAGTGGACGCAAGCGACATTGAATATTTCGAGTTTTTTTTAACACATTTTTATGCTT
>JACTOM010000933.1:266577-286055 GCA_015832385.1 Elymnias hypermnestra
TCCAGCTTTGCTTTAGTGTTCTGGAGGAGCTGTCCGGCCAAACGGGGCATGTCGTGAAGAGCTCCTCCTCCTATATCTGAAGCGTCAGATGGCGCTGTTTTGATCTCTCCCTCGTTATCATCTGGTTCAGGAATCTGCTGTAGGCTGTTTTCTAGATTGGCTTGAGCAGCTGCTCTTACCTGTGCTTTGATTCGCAAAAGAGCAGATTCGGATCTAGGTCTTGTTGGGTGGTCCAATTCTGGAGTAGATATTCTGTCTCTTCTTCCGCCTTCACTCTGCGTGTCTGCAGAGAGAGTTCCGTTATACGCCTTGATTTCTTCTTCGCGGCCGCTGCTATTCGATGTGACCTCGATATCAATTTTAGCAGGTTGCTCCTTTACGGCAGTAGGAAACTCCCTTTCTGATGCTGCCTTTGGTTTCTTGGTCCGTACAGAGGGGCCGTTTTTTGCTTGGTTGCATGGTTTCCTGGGGCCCTTAATTGAAGCGGCGGAGTTTGAACTATCTGACATTGTTGTTGGTTCGTTCGTGTCGCTCCTGTAACGGCCGCACGAAATCGTAGCGCATGCAGCGTCGTAGCGTATAGGTCAGATGCCCCGCCTCCTCGCGTAGCTAACTGTAGCTGTGCTACTCGTTTATGTAGCCGCCAGTTGCTGTAAGAGATCCGGTTTTGTGCTTGCATTCTGAGGTCAATGAACTGTCACACGAATGAGTTCCTTTGTTTTGAGAATTCTATTCAAATTTTGTAATATCTTCTTGGATCTTGTCTCTAGTTCAAATCTAATTGCTTCAATTAAAACTGTGCACTTATAATATTGATTTGATAATATAAACTGTCGAGAACTGTTTGTTTAACATCAATAACTTTTAAAAATAACATGGACTCAACGGAAACAGTGTCGACCGGTCGAGCGCCGCGGCGAAACGCAAGCGACATTGAATATTTCGAGTTTTTTTAACACATTTTTATGCTTCACTTAAAAAGTTCTTTTCAGAGCTACTTAGTTTTAGTATTAGGAATCACACTTTTTCATAATATTTGTCAATTCGTGGTCATTTTAATTATCATGCTTATAACTTAAATATCTATACCTATTTATGATACCTGTGCGACGCCGGGACGGGCCGCTAGTATAATATAAAATAAAAATATATCATAAATAATTTTCTCAATTTTAAATGGGGAAACAAAATTTAGTTAATAATTTCTAATATTGACAAAAACACGTGGCATTTTTATTTACAATTTATTTGTAGTAATTTTCGACACTTTTAATACTTTAATGACAATTAAATTCCTAACATATCTTTCTTTCTTTAGTTTTAGATTTGTGTAAATATAAACAAGACTTAAAAATTAGTTTACCAAAGAAGTTTCACTTCTGACATGTATAGTTTGTACGCACGCACTTTTTACTTCAAAAATAAAAATTTTATCAAAAAAAAAACCGCTTTCCAAACAAACTTATAAATATATTAATACGCTCTAAAAAGTAAGCAATAATTGCGTATTCTTTTATAGTGTTTTTCGTATTCTTATATTTGGAGTCGGTGTCAGCCGAGGTAGATGTTCCCCGCGTCCACTTGGCAGCTCTCGCGTCTCTCCCACCTATAGCTATATATGTAGGCACCTCGGCTGACACCGACTCCAAATATAAGAATACGAAAAACACTATAAAAGAATACGCATTTATTTCTTACTTTATAGAGCATATTAATATATTTGTAAGTTTGTTTTCTTTCTTTGTTAAAATTTCTATATATTTTTGGATTTTTAGTGAATCTGAAGTAAACTAACAAATTTTTCTCAATATGTGTACACTTAAAAACGTGTTGCTCATTTGAGATAAAACCGTTTACATGAAACAACTTTACAAAGTTAAATTTACATTAATATCGCCACACCCGGGATCGAACCCGCAACCTTACACACTACAGATCGGCTATTTTGCTACCCCGCTATCACCAGTCTTTCATATGGTGATCAAGCAACACTAAGACTCAAAAGTTCCCCCCGCCCCCCAGACTCTACTACCACGGCTTCACACATAATTCACCTTTCAAATATTGCAATGCATCAACAAACGTAAGGTCATTGCCATTTGATTACAGACAGTTAAATATTTTGCCAAAAATCGCACCCTCACTGTAAGCCGTTTTGAAGTTCCATTGATCTTCAAATTTAACTCAGACTAGCACTTGACTATACCGAAGTTACGGTAGGCAACTCAAACATCTGGATAGCTTATAGAAGATTCTGCCGAGTATCGTTGATTTGCTCCTAAGAATTGAAGAGTTCCGTCACTTCGTCATGGATTCCATCATTAGAACCTAACCAAACTATCACAAAACAACCCTTTATGTATATCCTTTCTAATAAAAAAGAATCATCGAAATTATTTGGCGATATATATTATCGATCTTGTTTTATTTGTCCATTTGTCCCGCACATGCTTAATACAAATTTAACACTTAATGAAACACCTAACTTGGCTGACGCCGACTCCGAATATAAGAATACGAAGAACTCTAAAAAAGAATACGCAATAATTTTTTACCTTTTAGAGCATATGATTATTTGTAACAGTTTGTTTTGAAGGTGGTTCTTTTTGTGCTAAAATTTTTATTTATTTATAAGAGATCTCGTTTTGTATGTGTCGTGATTTTATACCTAGTATCTGTTAACAGAAGTGCCACCTGCGTAATACTCGGTTTCTTGAAAATGGACGAAAATCCTCTGTTAATTGAAACCTAGACATATATTGAAACATTTCTAAATGAGACCCTAACGAGTTTTATAAACTACATTACCCAATTTTTACTACAAAATTTCGTTTTAATCCCCGCGGAAATTATTCATAGGCCTTTGAAAATGTTATGGCTACATTATTGGGTGTGAACTGAAAATTGTGCGGAATAGCTTATTCATCAGTTTTGTATAAAATCGTTTTTTGAACCACTTCCAGAGTAATGGAGCATTAATGGCTCATTTGCATTCAATAATGAGTATATTCGCTTACAAAAGGCGCTTTTTAAACATCCGTGTACAGTTCGCTTTAGATTTATTTGAAGCTATTTAAAACGATTTTTGTTAGGTACTTTAGTTCTCTATCCCGTGTAAATATGAGGCACGTCGTTCTTAGTGAGAGTTTACATCGCAAAAGGAAAGTGAGTAAAAAGTGATTCTTTTTTCATTTGTATAAACTAATTCCGTGGGTATATAGATATAAATCTCTAGATATAATTCGTCTCAGTTTTGTCGTTATGAGTTTATTTATTTTATCTATAAGTTTTTGCACTTTATTGCACCTTAAAAGTAATACACTTTAATAAACAAGACAATGGTTGGTCTTATCTTTTAATAATGATTTCTTCTAGACAACCTTAAACAGGGTTATTGGTAATTCGACGTATTCCCGTTGGGAGGCGATAGAAGTGACTAGAGGCTTCAAAACTTTATTACATAAGAAGTAATTTTAGTTTTACTTTATCTTATGTTTATTAAAACGATTAAAACTTCTTTATTTTAATACTAAAACAATAACTATCGTTTAGATGTAAAATCGACGTGATTTCAATATTAGTCTGAGATTACCCTCCACTAAATTGCTTTAAAATTAAAAAATAAAACGTTGTGGAACTTGGCTTGGATTATATTAAAAACATAACCGTTTTTTTAGCTTTATAACAATGTAAGGATGGAACAAATTTTAAAGAAACGGTAAAAAAAATTATCAGAAACAGTGGCTTAACGTACTCTCCGAGGCACGGGGGTAGAGCACACCAAGAACTACACAACACAGGGTAAATATTGAGAATTACTTATCGAATTCAGTAGTCGAATCTAGGACCTTAAGCTGAACAAGCAGACCACTAGATCAATAAGACAGCTTATTTATGTAGATATACTATAATTACAGAATATCTGCAGTGGACTGTACCAGCGCTCAAAGGCTATCTAATACGTAATGACAGTCCTATTTCCCGGCAAAATTAATCGTTCTGAATGGAAATTAATGGAATCGAATTGGAACAGTCAATTACGATAGGTGTATTGAAATCAAATTGAAACCCATCATCATAAACATTTACCCCAAAAACCTAAAATAGCAGTATAAAAAACCAAGCTTTAGGCTATATTCGAAAAGAGGTTGGGAAAAAAATTGTGATCAATATAAAAAAAGGTTTTTTTTTTTTTCGGAATGTGTTTAGCTGTTAGCCCTACTGGATTTTACAGCGTATCAGGAAAGAAGGACGTGCTCTTAAGGAGGCTGCCACTTTTCAAGTACGAAAAGGGCTCGCTCTCATGGGAAACTTTGCTCCAAGGTTATCGTCTGCGAGGCCGAGCCTCGGCTTGGAACGACGTTATCTTTAACATCATGTCGTGAATTGGGGGGGAGGGAAGAACTGATCAAGAGCGTCCTTGGGAGCGTGAGTGGCGTCCACGTCCGGGTGACGTCAGAAATCGGGGGCCTCGACTCCACCGGCGGTGTGTAGCATTTGTGTATGTGTCTGTCCCTATCTGATAGATGGTCGACAGTTGTCTTGTCATCGGGGTCGTTAAGGACATATTTAGGCCGTCTCTTCCTGGGCAGAACGTTGAGACGGATCCTATAGGAGGACACGTTAACCACCAGTGGGTTCCTATGATTAATGGCTCTTTATCGTAGGGAATTCTAAATCCATATGTGTTACGACTTTACGGAAGTATCAGGGGCATTTCGTGACCATCCTCATAAACTTGTTAAAAAAGGTTACGTGTACATGTAAAACTTCCTTAGCTTTTACTATATTCTTCTTATCATCTACGCGAGTTACGCGGGTTTATGTATAAGTTTCTGAAATATAAGCTGTAGAAGCTTCACTTCTTCCTTGTGTACATACTGATACAGACACTTCTTGATATTGTAACTTCTTATGACACGGTAGGGAAAAAATCGCTACGCGAGGTACGATAGTATGAGTATATCTTTTGGGTCATTACTTTACTCAGTTGGATATTATTTAGTAGAAATTACGACGTAATTCTTATAAATACATACCCATATGAAATGTTTGTCCTATCGTGTAATAAGAAGTTTCACTTCGAAAGGTTTCAATGACATAATGGTATAAAATGACCACTAGTTTAATAAAGTCACTCTTATAAGTATAAAATTAACCTGGTTGTTTTACTTTTTGAGCACACCTTAGTACACGCACGTGATAGTATATATAAAATAATTATATATATTTCAAATAAAATAATATTTTAAATAAAGGGTACGGTTTGTCATTTGACTAAAGCGTTATGTCGTTCCCATTGGTGGATTTGTAAACATCGTAAATGATGCCAATTTGGCATTTTATTATTGTAATGTTTCATAAACGATTAAAATTACTTCAATTATATTAATTGTAACTATTAAAAACTAACAGGGAGTGGTAGTTTCTTAATAAATAAAATAATTAGAAAATGTATTTGGCGCCAAACGCTGCCTTTGGTGTTTTGTCGTAATAGCCTCATTAGTGAGAAAGGTATATATATTCGTAGAAGTTAGTTGAGTTTTTAGTTTTTCATCATTAACTACAAGTTATTGTGTTTTAAGTTAGTTGTGTGGGTAAAAAGGGCTGCTCTGTGATACAAAGAAAGAAATACACTTTCTTTAAATTAAAACTGATGTCTTTTTTATGATAATTGTGTGCTATTTGTTTTTATATTTAATGGTAATGGATATTGATGATGTATTTTATTAAATATAACATTGATAAAAAAGTTAAAGTTTATTGGAAGTAAAGAATATTTCAGTTTTGTTATTGACTTTTATTATGAAATCCGTTATTTAATAGTTTAAAAAAAAATAGTTAAAATTATGACCATATTATTATGATTATTATTACTAATTATTGCTCTATTTCTGACACACGCATAAACCTTAGTATTTGATTGAGTACAGTATCAGGCTGTAAGATATAAAGAATTCTTTAGCTACCTACATACTAATGAAAGCGAAACCTTTGAAATCAATATTGAGCACTTCCAACCATTCTGTTGGATAAATTTGAAATTTTACATTAACAAGGGTCTACGACAATACAATAGTTTAAAAATATAATAAAAGTTTATTTCTTATTTTTAGAAAAATCATTAAAATTGCGTGTTCCCTGAGAATATGCAAACTCCTTATACTTTTAACCTAAAATAAATAACAATTCTAATCATAAATCATTTCTACTCGTTAATTTGATCTGCTATTGAAGCATGTATTAGCGGTCATTATTATTTTATTTGTTGAATTGCTGTTAAATTACTATACTTGTTTCTTATGCTGAGGTCTTTATAATTATATCAGTAAAACTTTCACATGTGCTACATCCGGTTTAACGCTATTCCGGAAATTGTCTCAAATTTAATTAAAACTTCTGTTTAAAGTCGTCGTTTAACATGACGACTGTGACGGGTAGTCTTATTATTTTTGGGTGGGGAGTTTTACAATGCGGGGTATACAAAAGGAAGGAGGAGAATGAAAAAATATTTACCTGGTTACAGTTCTCAGTTTGTATCAACGTTATTTATTAATATGGTGTTTTAAGTCATTCTATGTGTGTAATAAAATAACGAAGAACCTGAGAATAGTATTACTTAACTTACAAATCAGTGAGCGACTCTAAAACGTGTTCATTACATTTTTCAAAACGTTATTTACTGACTAATATTATCTCATCAAATGAAATCAACCTGACAATTTTACACCACAAATAATTACTCTTAATTGAAACCAATGGTCAATTATATTGGACAGATATTGAAGTGCCTTTTAACACATTGAGTTGTCATATCAAACAATTACGCACGTTCAAATGACGTCATGGTTTAAATGTAGTTTATCACCTTGTGTTGGCAACATTGGAGAACATCCGTTTCCGATGACTGCAGTGATATCACGTCCAGTTTTGATGCGTCAGTGATTGCATTGATATCTGGTGTCTTTATTATCACTGGGAAATGTATTTGTACACCCTGAGTGTGGGGGAGGGGGTTGGAAATGTCTATTTGAGGAACATTGATGCTGTCCAGTTAGAGTTGTTGGGCGGGAATGACTTTCTGCAAGACCTCAGTGTCACAAAAGGAGGCCTACAAGCGAGAGAAGAAGAATGCAGTGGATGCTCCCTTCCATCGCCACAGGAGGCAGGATACTTGACGGCGTATGTTTTCGCATCTGTCCCCGCCTCCATGAATCCTCCAGTCAGACTGATACTAAGGAGGAATACGTAAGTTAGGGTATTTTCGTTTCGCATTTTCCAGCTTAAAAAAAGGGACGGAATGGGAGCTCACAATATCCTGTAAAACCTAGCATAACCATATTCATTCGTTATTGGGACAGCTGACGATCAGTCACACCTTTTTTAACCAACTTCAAAAAAAGGAGCAAGTTATCAATTCGTCTGTATATTTTTTTTATGTTTGTTACCTCATATCTCCCGACTGGGTGGACCGATCTTAATGATTTTGTTTTAAATATAAGGTGGTGCTCGTCATAGGGCCCCTTTTTTTAAAACCAGTTCTGATGATTGTATCCATGAGAAAACCGGATAAGTCTTAAATTTTCATAAGCATGTGCGCGACAAATGGACGGATAACTCAAGATCACGCCAACCAATTTCGATGATTCTTTTTCATTAGAAAGGATATACAATGGTTGGTTTTTAATCGTTTGGTTAGGTTATGATGATGGAATCCATGACAAAGTGACGGAACTCTTCAATTCTTAGAAGCAAATTAACGATACTCGGCAGAATCTTCTATAAGCTATCCAGTTATTTGAGTTACCTACTGTAGCTTCGGCATGGTCAATTGCTAGTCGTAGTTAAATATGGATGATCAATGGAACTCCTCAACGGCTTACAGTAAGAGTGTGATTTTTGGCAAAGTCTATAACTGTAATCAAATGCCACCTTACGTTTGTTACTGTATTGCAATATTTGAAAGGTGAATTATGTGTGAAGCGGTGGTATAAGGTTGCGAGGTCGATGCCGGGTGTGGCGATATTAATGTAAATTTAACTTTGTAAACTTGTTTCATTTAAACGGTATTACCTCATATAAGCAACACGTTTTTAGGTGAACATATATTGAGACAAATTTGTTAGTTTACTTCAGATTCACTAAAAATTCAAAAATAGATAGAGAGAGAGATAGTTTGAAGGCGATTCATTTTTAGTTAAAATTTCTATTTTCACTGATGTCCCGGATAAGTACGACTGAGTGTCCAACATGCGCTGTCTTTTACCTCTTTCGACGGTTGAAAACAGAACGTTGAGAAGTCATCGAGTCAATGCGAATACAATATAAGGTAAAGTAATCAAAATATTCTTTTTCAATAGATAGATAGGCTCAAAAAACACTTTTGAATCGTAAGTTTGGTAAGTTTATTATACTTAGAATAAATCGGCAAGAAACTCGTTAGTTATTTTCTTAATACAATTTTCATAGATTACGATTTTGTAAAAGGACGTTTTTAATATATTTGTTAAAATTATGAGCTGGTTAATCCCAAAGTAATTACGGTTTCTTAGAAAAAATGCGTATGCTCAACCCGATAAATGATTTCTGAACCTTCATCACCCTAAAATATGGCATTACAAGTTTTATTTCTTGTCTTGTGTATTTCATTTTTTAAGTGTATAAGTGAATGTTTTTTGAATATACTCCTATAAAATGTTATTCAATATATATTGCGACGGTACTGTTAGAATTGATGATGGATGTTTTTTTGGATTCACTACCAGTGTATTATTTATATAGCTCAAACGTGTTTATTTATTAGCTACTGATTATATTTAATTTGGAAAAAGGTTCATGCAATATCTCTCAAACCAATGGATAAACTTGTACGGTACATATATTCTTGTAGGAAATTGAAGGACAACAAAAAGTGTCTTATTACTATATTTTATTTAGTCCATTTGTAATTTATTTAATGTATAAGTTAAATTTGAATCATAATCAGTTTTTATTCTTGAGTATCCATATTACGTATATGCTTTTAATCTATGTCAGTAATGTATCCTTTTATATTTGAAATGTTAATAAAATAAATCAGATGCAGTATAAATATATATATCTTGTCAAATAATTACATTATCATAACAAGCACTGTAAGTTAATACTGTTGTGGACGTCGTTATTCACTTGAATTTCCGTTAATTAAATATTGTTTACACTATTTGGTTTAACGAAGTAGGTATCATAAAGTATGATGATATGGTTTAATAAAATAAGGTGCTTTTTATTGATAATTGGTTAGTGCTTGACTGTTTTATTACCTGATGGTAAATGATAATACAGTCTAAGATGTGTGAGGGTCATCTCACTGATGGAGGCCTATGAATGAAAGAGGGAAATTGCAGAAGATGGTTTCTGACACCGCCGGAGGATGAGTACAAGGCAGAACCTGTTTGCGTATGTCCGATTGAATCTTCAGTCGGACTCATCCGAGACACCAAGGAGGAATGCAGAAGTAGAACCCCTGGTGATTTATTGCTTAGGTGCTCGGCACGTCCCACACACCTAACGGGTCGGGGTTAGTGCATAAATAAAAAGGTAAAGTAAGTAGCAGCCCATTAACGTCCGACTGCTGTGCACAGGCCTCCTCACTCACACGCTTCTACACTGCGGATTGGCAGGCATAGTATACAAGTGTACTCTCTATTCTTTCACTCTCATAATCCTATGTGACGGGCATCCGACACGACTGGAGAGAGATCAGGCGCAAGACCGACGCCTTAATGTGCTCTCCGAGGCACGGGAGTGAATCACACCGCCAACTTCCCAACTTCGCGCAAATATTGAGAAAATCTTAATAGAAAACTCAATATTGAGTTTTTTAATTTGGCCCGACCCGGGACTCGAACCCAGGACCTCATATCTGATGTAACCTGTAGTAGAAGATGCTATCCACTAGACCAAAGACTGTTGTGATTCGATGTTTTTTTAAAAAACAAATTTAATGAAATACATTTTTAACTTCAAGTTTTCGGCTACCTTCGCCAGTTTAGTTATATGAAAGTATTTAAATTGACCAATAATTTTTAAATAATCATATATTATAATTGACCAATATAATTTATTAATCATAATTGTCGATACAAGTACAATAAAATCATTAAAAAGTTCTTAACTAAATAATAAATGTACTGTGATGAAATAATTGATTAAATGAGTTAATAGAATGTATAACAAGTTTAAATATGTTTGCGTCATGACAATAGTTGTTGTATTGATTAAGTTAAGCGGCGCGAACGTTGACGAAAGATGACGATTGTTTGTAGAGTACGACAGTTGTAGTTTTTATATTAAGTGGAGCGTTAAAAAAGTAATAATGCATTGAATTTAATGTTTAATAGAAATATGTATATAAATCAGAATTAATGGAATTATATTTATGAATAAAAGAATATGTGTTATTAATCTCAACAGTAGTGTACTACAATTAGCCACCAAATATCAATATCAATACTAAATTTTATATTTTGAGAATATACTGAGAAATTCTTTTTCTTTTTCTCCCTCTTATCCGAATTGTTTGGGGTGGACTTTTTTTACTTTTAGGTACCAAGAGCTGTCTGTCAAGAGTGTCAAGAGTCTCGGGTTTTCTGTAAAAATAAACTGGTCCGGACCAAATCTGTAAACACGGTTGTCCACCACGTGGTAGGCGTCTTCCTTCTCCTCTCTTCTTATCCAAAAGCGCTAAGGACGATTTAACGGCATGGTCGTCTCTGAACCTCATCACATGATAGAACCATCGCAAGAGTTTTTCCGTCATCTTTTCTATAACCGTAGCGAGTTTAAAATACCCTCTCAGGCGTGATACTCAGGCTGCCATACGAATACTATCATTTCAGTTTGTGCTCATGATGTTTCTTAGTAGCCCAGCATTTTGAACCATCATCGTGGGTCTTATTGCCTTTTATATATCTATCGTTTGAGTTTATCAGCATTTTGACGTCACAAATTGCTGATGATAAAGTTTTCCATCTTAACTCTTTGCACAACATAACAAACGAAGAAATTCTTAACAAAAAATATAATAGGCTCACAAAGTTTTGAATGGTCACTAATAACCAAAGGAAGTCAGTTATGAAAGTTGATTTGATTAATAAGAAACTGACAAGAAACTCAGTAGTTAATCTTCTAAATACAGTTTCACTGAGTTACATTGTGTAATATTGAACTTCTATGTGCAACTGGAACAAAATAAAAGTATTTTATTTCTTTTGATATAGAAAAAAACCCAAACTACAATGATTTCTAATTTATATCTTCTATTATGTGATCGAGGCGAGGCGAATAGAAGTTGAGAAGGAGATAGAATTTAGTGAAGATATAAAGAGAGACTATCCGCTGTGGTTAACGCCATAGTAGGTAGGGAAGCCCGTTGGCAGGCGATGGTCTCCTTCTGTGATAATGTCATGTCGCAAAAGGAGGCGGTGAAACATCTAATAGAAGAGTATGGAGGCGCTTCCGCCATGGGGAGCAGACGGGCCATGATCGACGTCTGCCTCCTTAGGGCTCGGTACGAGGCCTGTTGCCCGAAAGCGAGGGAAGATAGGTGACACGTAAGGTGCTCCTGACATGCCATCCGAGTGGAAGAATTTTATCGGGGGGGGGGGGGGGGCTCGTAAGACACACCGTAGGTGGGAGTGCGGACGTATTCCGATCCCGTGCTTTCGCCAGTGAACATAGAGAGGAGCAACGTCAGGTTTTAGCCGGTAAAAGTCCAGCATAACTTGTTACACCTCCCCTGGTGTTGCAGGTATCCACGAGGTTTTCCTGACGTTAAAAAAAACATATAAAGAGTCTCTCCTTAGAGATATGTTTTACTTCAGTCTTCTGATCCAAGGCACATTCGTTTTTTTTATTAAAATTGTGTTTTTCGCTTTTTTTGCTAAGAGAAAGATATCTATTTGTTATAGTAATCCAGATTTTAATCAGACGCTTTTGGAACTGCATTCGACCATACTAAACACTTGATCAAAGAAGCTGTCAAATATAACTAGTAATTCAAACGCAATGACAGCGTTTCAATACATATGCTAATGCATTGGCTTGACATTCCATCGGGTGATGGAGAGAATTTTAGCCACATAATGGAAATGTTCACAGGAAATTGTCTGTTTCAAATATCCTAGAAATAATTAAGGTCCACTATGAACTCTCATTGGTTTACAGATCTAAAATGCTTGCCACATTATCTTTCTTTCCGTATAATATAAAACAAGATGTTTTTTACATATTTAAAAAGATCGCGATAGTACGAGTACATGTTTATCTTTTAAGATTGACTCAATAAGTTTTTATATGGTACTGCAATTTATTATCTGTCTCTTCGTAATTCTGTATATATACAGAATTTAAGTAATTAAGATACTTTAGCATTTAGATTCTGAATGTTTTTATTTCTTTTAAAATGTAATTCAAATATATATTATTCAAGTATAGGCTTTTAAAACACTTTTGAATCGTCAAATATAGTTTTTTTCCGTCAATTCAAGTACAATTGATGGTGATATTTAAGACGACTCAGAATGTAAACGTTACGAAGTTTCCTTCGATTAGAGCAGTTCATTCTCTCCCACGCTTTTTTATCGTTTATGTAATGCTTCAAATTATAGTATGTTTTCTAAATAACTAAGATCCCCAATCTGGTAACCTTATGTAAAAGAACGGGTAAGCTTTAGACCACACGACCGAATTACTTCAGTTTTATGATTCCCCCAGATCACAATTTTCGTAACGCTCTCGTCACGAATTCACCAGCATACTCCCCAAGTCAAGCGTGCGTAAAGAAATTTTACTTCAAAAAAACATTAAAGTTACGTTTTTTAAAATTAATACTGTTTGTCTGGTAAATTTACTCAGAACCGTCGTCTTCGGTAAAACGGGTCTGAAAAATTAATTAAATGCAAGCATGTAGGACTTATACTTTTTCTACGTGAGTTAGGGACATAATTAATTTTTCTCTTGCTTGTATGTATAAACAAGCGATGTTTTGAAGGTTTATATATAAAAGAAATTAACTTCAATATTTACTATCTGACCCGGCGAACTTTTTCCACATTAGTAACAATAAATGTGCAGATTTTTTATTTTAATGATTCTTTGTTGTTACACTCTTCAGTGAAGCACCTTTAGGTGGACGACATTTTTCGTTTTATTATCAGGCACTAGAACAAGAAACGCAGGGGACTTCCGTCCCATGAATATACCACATAGACCATTGGAAAAGCATGGATACTTTAGATTCAGACCACAAACATAAAAAGATTGGCATTGTGATTTGTTAATGGTGATGGCGAAAGCAAGACGGATCGGAAATTGAAGTCGTTTAAACTCAAAAACCATGTCGGTTGGGATCATGACTGTTGTGGACGGGAGTACCGAGCCAAGCGCGTCGTCAGCGGAGACTAATCCTGATTGGTCAACTGCTGCCGACCCCCCTCCCACACCTACCTTTGCACCCGCGATTGCCCACTCTCCCGCTCATCACAGCCGTCATCTCTCGTGCCGAGTGGGAGAGTTGTTTTAAAGGCCTCTCCCAAACAAGTTGTTAAGGTAGCTTTCAAGCTGCGGTCCGCGCATTGTCCCTCAAATAAATATGCCTATTTGATAAATAAAGTAGCTATACCGAATTTCATTCTAAACGATCAATTAGAAAACGTATAGCATATTTTTTCGGAGTGCACCCTAACAATGAACGAAAGACAATCGCTGATAAACCGCCACAGTCTAAATTGTTTTGATGTCGGCCTACTGCAGAGCATTCTAAATAGTGCAACGTCAGAAATAGCTGTACAATTTTACAATGTTATAGTTGCGGGTTATTATATATTTATATTAAAGCTAAGTTACGATGGCGCTGACGTTTCTTGTGGACAAAAGTCCCTAATATCCTTTAAATTAAAAAAAAAGTTTGCAAACACTTCGACTTTAAAATCCGATCGGAGTAGATCCTAAGCTCGACTTGTAAATATTGAATCGCACGGAATCCTGCAGAACCGAACCCCGAAAACCCAAGCCCGAATACGAAGAAGCGAACCCTGGAGACCCGAACGTCCAAAGCATTCAATCTAGAAAAGTCAAACCACTGAAGACCATAGCTGTGAATATTGAAGAACCATAAACCCAAACGCCGCACAACTGAATTTGCAAACCTGCTAGAACTAAAGACTTATCTGAACCTGCAAGAATCAAGAACCGAAGGTCAAAGCCCCGAATCTCATACAGTCCAGAGAACCCGGAAGGATTTGTCTGATCCTTAACCCCTCCCCAACAATCATGATCCTCGGAATGATAACTTCCTTACCTTCGAATATTCTTTTAATTATTGTGGCGTAAATCACATTGTACATCAATTTACTTACCACGAAACGTGTTACGTTGTACAATTTTGGTTGACTTTTGTTTCGAGGCATGATTACTACGGAGTCACCCTTTAGTCGTAAATTGTGCGGTGGTGAAAAAAGTATCCTATATCCTCTTGGTTCTAAGCTACCCCTCTCCCCAGGAATTCTCAGCCAAATCGTTTCAGCTTTTTTAACTTATTAATAATGTAACTCAAACTTTATTTTATAAATAGATATATAAAAATAGATTACATAATCAACGTTTAACTCAAACAGGAAGCGTAATTTACAAAGGGATTTCACAAATTAATCGAATGTCACTACACTACACAAACGACCTCATTTTCTAACAGCATTAATTAATTACGATGAATTTACATTAGTGGCGTAGAATCAAAACAACCAAAAGTCCAATTAGAGCAAATTTATATAAACAGTAGCCAAAATAATTTTATAACACTGCATTATAATTATTAAAATATAATTAGTTAAAAGTAATATTTAATTTTAGAGACTTTAAATATTTATATAAATATTTTACTTTAAATATTTAATTTATTAAAAATATAATTAGTTAAGAGTAATATTTCAAATAAGAGACTTTAAATATTTATATAAAATACCAATATCATTTAGCAAGAACTTTTAAAACTTATTATGTATAAATAAAACCTCAGGGACTTATTGACCTTTGCTTCATATTGATTATCAGGAAGACCGAATAAATAATATAAAAACATGATAATTTAACAATCCATAACTTTCAAGAGCTGTATCAAATATTCATTAAATACTCTTCCACTGGTTCGGAAACTATTTATTGTTCAGAAGAATCCGGCAAGAAACTCAATAGTTCAGCTTTTCTATTCATTTTATTATTAACATAGAAATAAAATTGCACCAACATCAACTAACACAATTATCATGACAAGATTTATAAATTAGAGAAATAACTTTGCATCGCAGACCAGCCCAATTTACTAACACAATTGACTTAAAACACAATAACTAGTATCTGACGTTGATTAAAACTGAGAACTGCGAACTGAGATTCCTTACTTTTATAACTTTTCACAAATTGAGTAATTAAGTCTAAGCGAGACTGTTTGCCGGCAAATACATTTGTTAATTATCTTCTTTATTAAGAAACTTCTATTCCCTGTTAGTTATTAATAGTTACAATTAATATAATTTATGTATTTCTAATAATTTAGGAAACACTACAAGGATTCTATAGCAAATTGGCATCAATTATAATGTTTAGAAATCCGCCAACAGGAAGACCTTTATTTCTAAGAATACGATTTCGTCATATGACGATCCGTATCCTTTATTTAAAATATTATTAAATATGTTATACATTATTGATGGCCATTGATGAGAATCTTATTAAACATTACACACCTTTATGACAATCTTATTTGAAAATATGTTCGCAACAACACCGATACTTCCGTAATAGTCAATGTACATTGTCTCAAATAATTCAAGTCTTCGATAATAATATAATCTACACGGTTGTTTTGGTAAATACCTGCATCAGATTGTCGGCTGTGAGGACACGGCCGCCTGCCACGAGTGTGGTGCTTCCACAGATTCGGTGCATCACACAATGGCAGAGTGTTCCGCATGACGTGTCGCTGATTGGAGGGAACCTCTCGTTGGTGAGCATAGTTGGCGCAATACTTGCTAACGAGACGGGCTGGAGGGCAGTCGCTACCTTCTGTGAATCCGTAATGTCGCTGAAGGAGGCTTCAGAGAGAGCGAGACAAAATGTCATCGGCGCTCCACCTATACGTCGGAGGAAGTGGAGAGGCAGGATGCGTAGATTTGCGCATTTTCTTCCCCCTCCATAAACTATTGATATGAGACGGCTACATCCGGGGTACCAGAATGGATTGTGTATTCGTACCTCTGGTTCTCCACTCAGGGATGTCGAGGGTTCCGCTGGGTTTTAGTGGTAACCAACAAAAGCGCAATAAATATGAGAAATGGTAGCCGACTCATGAATTAGATCAACGTCTCAAAACCAAGTCAATGCCAAAAAAAGGTCACAAATTCCTAAAACTTTAGACAGGCGGTAAACTAGGGGGTGCACAGGTTTAATATTTATCCCGCAAACAAGCTGCGATTGAGTCGCTTCAACTGATTGACGTCCACTGCTAGACATAGGTCTCACGTAATGACGTCCACAAGGCCCGATCTTGCGCCGCCTGGCTCCAGCGGCTATCGGCGGCTCCCTTTATATCATCGGTCCACCGTATGGAGGGATCTGCCTACACTGTGCCGTCTGGTTCGGGGTCGCCACTCTGGCACCTTCGGCCCCCAACGTCCATCGGTCCTTCGGACTATGTGCCGCTCCCCTTGCCACTTCAGGTTCGCGATTCGTAGGACTATGTCGGTGACTCTGGTTCTACTACGGATCTCTTCACTCCGAGCAAAGCCCTCTGCATCGCACGCTAAATGACCCTGAGCTTCCTCATGAGGCCCATAGTCAGCGACCACGTCTCAGAACCGTGGGTCATCACTGGCAACACGTACTTTTCGAAGACTTTGGTCTTCAGGCAATATCGGACGAAAATATCTGGTTATTTTATATATTGGGGCAATTACATCAACATTAATTACAACATTACAAGCATTCCTTTAATCATTTTCTTGATGTTGGAATCATTATTTATTGTGTCTACCTTCACATCTATAAGTATGCTCCCCACTCGTAGACTATAAAAGTGAGTGTTCGTTGTTTCTCGAGACATTCAGGCGGGAGTAGTCGACCGGAGCGGAGCTACATACTACTGTTATTATTGTGTGTTTCAATTAAACGAAATAAAGTGATTCAAAGGCAAACAAGTTATTGTTTATCGTTACTATGGAGAATTACGACAATAATTAAGAGATTGACATCAGCAGTGCTGACTTCATTGTGCTGAAAAACCAACAATCCACCAGCCCCATCCGTTATATATTATAAGTGGAAAATATCTTTGATTGAGTGCAATTACTCAATTCATAATAAGTAAAACCTTAGTCTTTGGTTACGAGTGTATTAAATTCAGTAGATTTAATCCTTATTTTGTAATAATAGAACTTTTACGTGAAATTTTAATTCATAACACTGCACACAATTGAACTTGAGTGGAAAAATAGAACGTGTTTTATTTACGATGAAATATATCCGGAACAAACAAACAATCAAATCTTTTTTTTAAATATAATAAAGAAGAGACAAAACCCGTGTACATATTCATATAAAAACAATAACATTATTTCCATTTATTATTAAAGTTTAATTAAAAACTGCGCTTTGAAAGGATATCATAATTTTATATAACAGTCACTATCACGTATTCCTATTTCCACCTGATTCAATTAAAATTTAACGATGTCAAAACTTCACAAAGGTAGACCCATTTATAATGAAATTTCATTTGTTGTGTCTGTTTTGATAGATTTTAGGAAAAAAACAAATATACAATACAAAAATGTAACTTATATTACATCTTTTTCTATTATTTTGTTAGATTGCTAATATCCTTACTAATATCATAAATGAGTAAGTAACTCCGTCTATCTGTCGCGCTTCTATTCAAAAACTACTGAACCGATTTAAATAAAATTTGGTTTACAGAACAGTGCGTGTTGCCAGTGATGACCTACGGCTCCGAAACTTGGTCGCTGACAATGGGCCTCATTCTAAAGCTAGCTTAACGATATAGCCCTAGGAATCGTGAACCAGAAGTGGCAATAGGCGGGGCACATAACCCGATGGACGGATGGATGTTGAGGCCCAAAGGTGCTGGAGTGGCGACCCCGCACCTCGCGGCGTAGTGTAGGTGGACCCCCCACAAGGTGGACCGAAGATATAAAGAGGGTCGCCGGTAGTCGATGGAGCCAGGCGGCGCAAGATCGGGCCTTGTGGACGCAATTACGTGACACCTATGTCCAGCAGTAGACGTCCATCAATTGAAGCGACGAAGAGGACGAGATCCTTAGAAAGGATAGGCTACTTTTCAATATGAAAAAAGAGTTGTAAGAGACGAGGTATCGTCATTTTTAGAACTAGAAGCTTGAATCCTATTTCTTAGGCTGTTAATTTGATATAAATAAATATGGCCTTCGAACTTTGTTAAAGTTTTAACCCCAAGGTGTAAAATAATAATTCGTAGTAATATTACAAATGCGAAAGTTACTCTGTTTGTCTGTCGCGCTTTCACGTCAAAAGTTTTCAACCGATTTAAATGAAACTTGGAACACAGATAGTCTAGATCTTGAGAAAGGTTATAGGCTACTTTTGAATGAACAAAAAGAGTTGATTTATTTATAGACATTCTTATTAATTTATAACATAGATTCGCTCAGTATGTCTCGCCATTACAGGTGAATACAACACTATATAATATTAAATTAAATTAAACAAAAAGAAAAAGAGAAATGAGAACATTCAAATAAAGTAAGGAAATGAATAACAAAAATATTCAACTTGATCTAAAACTAAATCTAAGTACGGATAACGTTCGTGATAATTTTGACAAATTTTAAATAATCGTCACTACCGAGAATGTCAATATCACCTTTACGTTAACTAATTAATATGTAGAAAAACAAATTTACAAATCTTATGTCAATTACAGATTTTTCTCATGTTTACAGTATTTTGAAAACAGTCACAGCTAATACTCCGTGCGTATTTGCGTGTGTATCTATGTGTGTTATTAAACTTTAGATAAATTAAATTAAATATTCAGGATTTTATTTCTGACCAATGTTTTAAACCTATTTTTGGATGTCGAAAAGATATTGCTTATAAAATTTGAAATTCTTTTGTAAACGCTCCAGTGTCTGAGTATGAATAGTATAATTTGGGTTCCAAATTCTTGACCAGTAATCCAAGCCGCTTCGAACATAGGCGAAAAAGAGGACTTTTATGCATTCTACATCTTTAAACGACTACAAACTTCTTAGAGTAAAACCAAGCTGTTAGTAGGCCCTACCAGTTACCATTTCTTTATGTTGTCTTAAGGATCTATGTCGTCTAAAGGGCTAGACTGGCTGTGCATGCTGGAGTGTTGGTTTTTTTTTTTTTTTTTTTTTTTT
>JACTOM010000933.1:286372-352716 GCA_015832385.1 Elymnias hypermnestra
AGGCGAACGTTCCTGGACCAAATCCAGGACATTTTAAATAACGGCCAGGTCAAGAGTACTCTAAACCGACGAACTTGTATGAAAGGTTTAATGAGAATGAAAGAAGCGAAGGAGATATGCAAGGATCGTGGCAAGTGGAAGGATGTTGTCTCTGTCTACCCCTATGGGAATGAAGCGTGATGATATGTCTAAAGGATAATTTTGAATCTAGCATGACACCAAGATCTCGGACAATTTGTTCTAGCTTAACAGGGCAATCGTTTAGAGTATATGTATAACTTATGGGATTTTTTAAGCGCCTAAATCTAACATATATACATATAAGTACATTAACACTGATTTGAATTTGAGCATAATAATCATATAGACGATTAATATCTTGCTGTATCTTCCAACATTGGTTCTTGAGTAATTTAAATTACATATATGTCGGAGAATAAGAGAAAGACAGGAGCACATAGCATAAAGGCGCAGTGTTCTCCACCGACATCGTAATGAATGGGATCCATAATTTAATTTCCCATACTGTGGGCGTTCGTGGGTAATGTTGGTGCAATCAAACCTTTATAAATTAATTCAGATTATAATTTTCAATTACTCAATGTTCCCGATATCAACTTAAACAAACTGGTTAACAATATTAGCTAGGAACGCGACAGTTCCAACAGTCGACCGCTCCAGTCGAGCGCTACTCGAGAACTGTCGAGAGACGCGCCGAACTGCCACTTATTGACTCCGCCGCACTCCGACGGACAGATGGCGCCAGCGTTCCACAGACTATTGCACTCCGACATATATTTATATGGTTCCTAGGGACAGATTTTGGGGCATTAATGTTAATTTTCTCATTAATACCTGAACATTTAATTTGGTCATGTAAATTTAATAAATTGTTTTTACATCACAAAATTTACGCCGTGTTTCTAAAGAACTAGGTTTAAAATGAGATAATCTAGTATGATAGTCTGCACGGTAGGAATGGCTTTTATCCATAAAAGCCAGAAACCTGGTAAAGCTACGTTGCACGCGTTCCATTCTATCGCTGTGGGTTTTATAGACAGAGTTCCAAATGGGAGACGCATACTCGAGACTTCGTCTTATAAGGGACTTATACAAAACTAGAACAGACTTAGGATTTTTGAACTCTTTACATATCCTTTTCACAAATTCAGTTAACTTCCACTGACATTACATATGTCATTCTGTCATTTCTATAAAATCCAACATTTTATCCATGACGCCGCACAAATCTTTTACAGATGATGATGATACGAGAGTAATATTAAATAGCTTCTCGTGGTAAAGTATTTCTTTTTAGAAAATTTTATATGTAGGCATTTTGCGACGATCATGTCCACTTTATTGACCTTGCACCATTTAATTAACGAATCCAGATCAGTCTGCAGCAACTTTACATCATCATTGTGGTTTATTGATTTATATAGTTCTAAATTGTTCGATCGAATCGAGTTGTAAGGGATGGATTTTATTTGTGAGTTATACATAACACATTGAGTTTCAGACGCAAGAAATAAGCAAACTATCTAAGTAAGTTAGTGAAGTCATCGCTTGGAAGTTCACTCTGCGATGTAACTCTGGAGTTGGATGAGAGCTAATTATAACTAAAGATTAATTATTTTCTGTGTCATACTGAGTTCTGAAGTATGTGACGAACTTCGTGTTAGGTAATTTTATCTATATATACACAAATTAACAGGTATATGCTTTAACGAAACATCATTATCTTTGTTCATTTCGTCTAACCTGAAGCAACTAGGCTGGATAACTCTCGAAATGTATTGCATACCAGCTGGTCCGCGCTACTTCTGCATAACAGAGACGGAAAAAAAACAAATTTGGTTTGCATAAAAAAGCTTATAGTAAGCCAACTTTAAGAGATAAATATATGCTGCTAAAGAGATTTTGTAAGAACTTTTAAAGGAAAACAATTCTGTCATACATGATTTTTGTGAACAGCAGAAGCTTTCAAAAGGAAACAATTCTTTTGAACCAGTATTCTTTGATACACCGCTCCAATTAGCTATTCATAAAGGCGTGCAGAGCACCATTTACAATATTCCCTGAATTCACTCTCCTTTCAATATCACTTTCACATGTACCATCTTTTGTAAATTTAGATCCCAAGTATACAAATTTTTTCACCTATTCCATTTGTTCTCCGTCTAGCAAAATTGCCATTCATCATAGAATCATCTTTTTCAAAAAACTTAACTTTCGTTTTGTTTACATTCACTCTCATTCCTTTCCTTTTCAAAGCTTCATTCATAATATTTACCATCTCCTGTAGCTCATTAGTGGATGATGCAAGTATTACTTGATCATAAGCGTAGAGTAAGCATTTGATGAGTAATTCATTCATTCTTAATCCATACATACTTTCTTTTAAATCAGTCAAACAGTTATCCATGAGTAGGTTGACAGTATCCAGCCATGGTGGCAGCCTCTTTCGACTGGAAAACACTCCGTGTACGCCCCATTTATTCTGACAGAAGCACTAGAACCCTAAATAACGTTGACCACAGCTCATTCCTCACCACTCGATTGTAGGCCTTTTATAGCCTTTCTCGATAAATGGGCTATCTAAAACAGAAAGAATTTTTCAAATTGAGTAGTTTATGATATAAGCTCATTCAAGCAAACAAACTTTATAATAACAGTATAGATGATGCAGTATTTCATGTGTCTCAGGCGATGTACTGGTAATTTCTTGTAAGGAACACTTAATAATAACTTAATAACCTCCCAGAACTAAGTCGTGTAAGTTGAACTATGTAGCACTTTAGTGCTGAGCTGCTTTCGACTTGTTTATAGCTTGAAGCTAGACGAAACAATTTTATTGTACATTACATTTTACAGTCCAATCTACTGAGTGTAATAAAAAAAATCACAATATTTTTGGAATAACGCTATATAATACTATGTATACGTAATAACAATGGTACTTTTAGTACTACTATGTACTAGAAAACTTTATTTCTGCACTGTTTAATCAAGTTGACGGTCTTGCTTTTGCTGTGATGAAAAACATGCTAGCAGAGGTCCCTCCTAGAAAACATTTTAGCGATGTCACTTAATAAATTCAAATCCTTGATCAAAAGAATAGTAATTGAGAAATCATATTATAATCTTACTTAGACGATAATAAAACCATAGGTGTGAATTGTTCTAATCTAGACAAAATAAATGAATACAGTATTGTCTCTTCTTGGTCGTATTCTTCAAGTTTGAAGGTCGTGTCCTTATTTAAGCGCCTGCGTCAGTTTTTTCACCAGTGGTTTCCACCCTATTCGGTCATCGGTCCTTTACTTGGTCGGACGGCTAGGTGACCGGCCGCATGGTCTTTTGCCCCCTACCCTGCCAGTAACTATTAACTTGTCTAAGTTTTTGGGCTGGCTGGGAAATGTGACCAAAGTAGCCAAGAATATTTTGGAAACACTTATTCGAGAGTCTGGTGTCAATACGGAACTGCTCCAAGATAGACTTATTCATCCTCTTCGCAGTCCATGGTTTACGCAACATTCTACTCCAGCACCACATTTCGAATGCATCTATCTTTTTCCTCTCTGTTGCCTCGATCGTCCATGCCTCTGCTCCATAAAGGAACATCTGTAATGAATGATGATTATAAAGAAAGGATATAAAATTGAGTTTGTTGTGGGTCTTACTCTTTCTATTTTTCTGAAATTCCTATAACCTACAGGTTGCCTGGAAGAAATCGCTGTATAGCGATAAGGCCACCTTATTGTAATATTTTGTTTTCTATTTTTCGTGCTTTATCTATGTATTTTTCTTGTGACGTACAATAAAAGTGTTCTCTCTCTCTCTTCTCTGGTGTACTGTTGTTCTGCTAAGGAATTAAAAACGCTGTAAAAGTTAACTAAGAATCTATATTTGACGATTCAAAATTGTTCTATAGCTTTCGCAGCTCACACGGTAATAGATTTTTTGTTTAACACCTTCGATTACATTAATGCATTTTTCTTAAGAATCCCTATTTTTTTGAGAAAATATTATAGCCTATGTCGCTCAATGAAAATGCAGCTTTCTAATACTGAAAAAAGTATTGAAATTTGTTCAGTAGTTTTACATACATTTATAAACACAAATGTTTCCTCTTTATAATATTAGTTTAGATTAGTGTGGGAAATTTCACACTCCTCCGTCAGCCCAATTTTCGTAAAAACATGTATGAATTTTGCTTCATGTTATTTTATATATAGAGAATATTCAAAAGAAAACCGATACCTAGAAATAGCTCATTGTAACTTTGTTCAACCGCTTCTGACTTCTCGTGTGTAGGAGGTTTCATTTCTCAATAGCGCTACAAACTTCAAGTGTGTATTGTATAACGGTAATTACGTAACAGCTAAGTTTCAGTTGCGCTAATCTTCCAAGTATTCAAGTACTCTAGAACACTATACATCCATTAAAACTATTGATAATTGCCAAGTAATGTAAGCTTCTCTACAAAATATTTGCTGAAATTCACCTATGTAAACAAATAATATATACACTAATATTCACTTATACAGCAAAAAGAGGGAGATAAACAATTTTAACACAAAAAACATAAAAACAAACTAGTAATGCCATATTTTATAGAGAAGAAATCATTTGAGTTGAGCTTAAGTATTTTTAATAAGATACCGCTATAAATATTTTATATGCCTTTAAAATAATATTAAGAATTATGTCAAAAAGATTTTACAAAACGGAATATTGTACAGTTGCACACAGAAGCAAAATATTACATACAAAACTATATGTAAACGAGTCACGGTTTAGTTTCTTGTCGGTTTCTTCTCAGCGGATTAAACATTCCGAACCGGTGGTAGATTTGTTACCAACGAATGGGCTACTGACGAGCCAAAGGTGCTTTTTTAACCTATTTAAACACGGAATATTTAGACTTTTATTTGAAAAGTATAAAATAGTTTATAATATATTGTATATACATATTTGCTCTTTCATTCATTTATTAATACTTCTGTATTCATATATTCAAGTTCAATACATTTCTTTCTCTATCTTTTCAGATATTAATGCTTTTATTTGCAAATAAATTTATATAACACTCCATGTAAAGCTTAGGCTTAAAGGTCATTTTTTATATTCCTTGTATTTTCTTATGTTACTTATTTCCTTGAAATTAATTACGTTTTCTCTTATTATAATGTATTCAGATACTTTCCATAAGCGAAGATCTCGAATAAAATGAATAAATCAGTAGCCGAACAAACTTCGCCGAACTTCTGTACTGTGTTCGTTAAAGATTTGTTTCACATAATTAAATTATGACGATATCACTTATAAAACGGTTCAATTTTGAACCCTATCTAAAAAAATCAATACCAGGCATGTGCTCCTATGGTGAAAACAACATTTTATTTATTATCTCGCTAAAATTCGGGTATATTATTATATGGGAAAAATGCAAATAAGTTTGTCGGAGAATAATAGAGAACGGAGAAGCATAAAGCACAGGGGCGTAGGGTTCTCTGCCGACATCGTTATTAATTGGATCCGTTATTTGATTTCTTATTCTGTGGGCGTTCGTGGGTAATGTTGGTGCAATCAAACACTTTATTAATTAACTCGGTTTATAATATTCAATCACTTAATGTTCCCGATATCAATTTACACATACTCATTAACAATAATAGCTAGGAACGCGACAGTTTCAATAGTCGACCACTCCGGTCGACCACCGCTCGACAACTGCCGAGAGACGGGCCGGACTGCCACTTATTGACTCTGCCCCCACGCCGATACACAGATGGCGCCTGCGTTCCATAGACTATTACACACGGACCAGCGATCCACAGACTCTTGCACTCCGACACGTTATGAATAGGCTATGGTTGATGCATTGTTGTAATGGTCTAAACCATCTTCACATTATTCCCTATTTAATTTGCCCAGTTTGAAGTACTTCGATTGGATGGTTTCAAAGTTTGTAATGTTTATTTTACTCTATACGTAAATATTCTGAACCAATCTTGATAAAATATTAAATTTAAGAAAGGTTTGATACGACAACTCAAATGACTCTAAATTTTTACGGAGACGAGAATTACGCGGAAGACATTGCGGGATAAATGTTTATAAATGTCGGATAGGAAAACATAGGGTTCCCGCCGCCATCGACATAAGTGGGTTCCATAATTCAAGCTCCAATGTGTGGGCATCGGTGGGTAATGTTGATGCATCCAATCACTTAATGTTCCCGATATCCAATTACACAAACACATTAACAAGAATAGTTAGGAACGCGCGAAAGTTTCAACAGTCGACCACTCAGGCGGATCGTTACTCTAGAAATGTCGAGAACACCACCGGTCTGTGACTCATTGACTCTGACCAGCGCCGATAGATGACACCGGCGTTCCGGAAACTATTTGACTCCGACTAATATTTAAATTACCTATCACTATCCCACCCTGACATCTTCATGACTAAAACTAGAATTTGAAATTTAGCAGATTATTTTCATGATTCTTTGATTTCTGGTGGTCTAGGAGGAACGGCACCTCTTTGTTTAGACTAATGCATCTTCTGACCGGTTGCTTTGGCAAGTGCCTGCACCCACTAAGGGTGTTCCCGCAAGGTTATGATGCAGATAATTTCAGGAGGCAAAACAACTCCTACTTATTAGGCTAGCCAGGCATAAGGAGTTTCTATGGTGCTGCAGATGTCAGATCACTTAACTTCAGATGACCCGCCAGTTCGTTTGTCTGCCATAACTATAAAATAAAATAGTTGGCTGTGAAGTGTTACCAGCCTGTAACAAGCGTATTGCTCTAGTTGATACTGTATACTCTGATGTCACTGGTTGGCCGGAAACTCTCGTTGTTAAACATCGTCAGTTATGTGCTCAGGAGCGACATTATTAGGAAGGTTGTTGTCTCCTTTTGTGAAGTCGTCATTATACAAAAGGAGCCTGTGGAGAGGGAGACGGAGACTGCAATAATCTGATCGAAATAAAAAGCAAGACACAGGCTTTTGCACCTCTTATATCTTTACCCATGTCCAAGGTCCCAGAGAGTAGTGTCCCGTTCCAACTTCTGATGCCCCAGCTCAGGCTGCCACGAGTCCCGTTGAGTTTTAGTGAGTATTGTGTCTGTCAGTGAACCCACACTCTTGGAATGGTTTCAATTGGAGTGCATAAATATCCCAGCGAAAAAAAGGCTCTTTTTTCCCTTTTTAATACTCTCTATTGCACATTAATAAAATACACACATTAATAAACCGAAACTTACAAGTAATAGGAACAAATGTACAAAAGGCGGTCTTATCGCTAGATAGCGATTTCTTCCAGAAAATCTTTGGGTTTAAAAAGATGTAAGAAAAATGTTGGATGGGCAATAGCATAATCACACATACAAATATTTACACACTATTACACATATAATGCAATATAATGAAGATTTCAAGAGACGACAAGGGGATAAAAACTCATTATATTAATTTAAATTTACCATTGATTTTGTTTAAATACGTTAGTCTTAAAAATAGGTAATGTGATATGACAAATCTATGTAAGTAAGACCAAAGAGCTAGTGAAATATCAAACGATTTTTTTGAAAATCCTACTCGATAATTTCTGAGAGTATATTCTCTACAAAGGGCCTTCATAAAAATCATTCAACCAATATACCTGCAGACTCAAAGTGCGAAATTATTAAAATTTCATTATTCAAAATGCAAGCGAAAGATTTGTTGAATAATTGAGGAGCAAGGCGATGACAGAATTTCTAGGTAGGTGTCACTTAGCGTTTTGCTCGAGTATGCTGCCTTCGCTTTTAGGTGGCGTCTCAACTTCACATTTTAAAATCTAAAAGGATCTCGAATTTTCTAGATTAACCCCTTATTCAAGGAGTGTTATCCTACTTATATTCAATATCGGTTGACCATATTTTTAGCAGCATAAAACTAACACACAGCTTTGTAACGCTTGTCTCTTTACTTTTAACAATTAGGTTTTTGAAAAAAAAAATTGATTTTGAATTAAATAAAAACCACGTGATTACAAACGCGTCATGATTGGTCTCCACAGTTGTGACGTCGTAATTTTATAACAGTACAGCGTTTACGGCTATTACACGTGACTAAACAATAATAATAGAGCCTGACGACCAAAGTCTTCGAACAGTGCGTGTTACCAGTGATGACCTACGGTTTTGAGACGTGGTCGCTGACTATGGGCCTCATGCGGAAGTTCAGAGTCACTCAAAGTGCGATGGAGAGGGCTATGCTCGGAGTTTCTCCACGCTTTCGAATCAGAAATGAAGAGATCCGTAGTAGAACCAACGCCACTGACATAGCCCTACGAATCAAGAACCTGAAGTGGCAATGGGCGGGGCACATAGTCCGAAGGACCGATGGACTCTAAGGCCCGAAGGTGCTGGAGTGGCGACCCCACACCGGACGGCGTAGTTTAGGCACACCAATGATATAAAGAGGGTCGCCGGTAGCCGCTGGAGCCAATCAGCGCAAGATCGGGCCTTGTGGAGGTCATTACGTGAGACCTATGTCCAGCAGTGGACGTCCATGTAATAAAGGATTTATTAAGGCATAGTCTTATAATATTCCTGATGTATTTATGATAACTATTTTTTTATGACTTTCGGTTTAATTCTGCTGAAGTTCGAGGCGCCAAGGCATCAAGGTAAGTCTGTTAAAAAATAATATAATAAATGAAAATATTTATGTATTTATTCTCCACTATATTAAAGATAGAAATTTAGCAATATTCTACATTTATTACAAATGTAATAGCAGAATCTATACCGCTAGATACTGCCTCGCACTACCTGAACAGGCGGAATATAAAGCAGTGCATGTTTGCATACGTCCTCCCACCTCTGTGAATCCATAGTTGAATTTATCCGGGACACCAGGGATGAATACNCAATGGGCGGAGCACATAGTCCGAAGGACCGGTGGACATTGGGGGCCGAAGGTGCTGGAGTGGCGACCCCAAACTGGACGGCGCAGTGTAGGCAGTCCTCCCACAAGGTGGACCGATGATATAAAGAGGGTCGCCGAAAAGTCGCTGGAGCCAGGCGGCGCAATGTCGGGCCTTGTGGAGATGACGTGAGACCTATGTCCAGCTGTGGATGTCCATCGGATGAAGCGACGAAATAATAATATTGAAAATTAATTGATAAAAAACGAGTTCTTAGTGAGTTCCGATGAGCTGTATGTAATAAAGGATTTATTAAGGCATAGTCTGATAATATTCCTGATGTATTTATGATAACTATTTTTTTATGACTTTCGGTTTAATTCTGCTGAAGTTCGAGGCGCCAAGGCATCAAGGTAATTGTGTTAAAAAATAATGTAATAAATGAAAATATTTATGTATTTATTCTCCACTATATTAAAAGATAGAAATTTAGCAATATTCTACATTTATTAGGAATGTAGTAGCAGAATCTATACCGCTAGATGCTGCCTCCCACTACCTGTACAGGCGGAATATAAAGCAGTGCATGTTTGCATACGTCCTCCCACCTCTGTGAATCCATAGTTGAATTTATCCGGGACACCAGGGATGAATACGAAAGATGAACACCCTTCTTTTTTCCGCTGGGAAATGGAATTGGCGCACCCCTGCCACGAGGCAGGAAGTGTGGGACTCACCTGCAAGGCCAGAATACCCACTAAAACCACAGTGACACCCTTTTCACCCTGAATTGGGAGTGTCAGAGGCTCCCTTGCGCCTTCATCCTGATACTCCCGGATGAAATCGACTGAAGATGTTCAAGGAGGAGACAAGAGGCTTTCGTAAAGACGCCACCCAGCCTCCTCCTCCGAAAGGGAGCAGCATCTGCTGCAGACTTCCGTACTCCTTTCATTGCCTCCTTCTAAAAATTTACGGCTTCGCAGGAAGAGGCAACTGCATTCCTTCCTATCTCACACTCAAGCATGGTGCCCACTATACTTGGCAGTGAGAGATCCGCTACAATGAGGGACACCAGAGGATGTCGCTGTGCTCCCCAAGCCGGACATTCTGCCACAGTGTGGGCCGCCGTACCGACAGGCGCACTACACTGATAGCAGATAGGAGACTCTTCACGTCGAGCTATCTGATGCAAGTACTTTCCGAAACATCCGTGTCCGTTCAGTACTTGCACAAGCCTAAAAGTAAGTGATCCGTGTCACCAAAGTTGAACCCACTAGTGACTCACTCTTGGACGTAAAAGGTTCCACTGGGTTTTAATGGGTATTCAGGGGTCAGGATTTCATTTCCCAAAGGAAAAATAACACAGCACGAACCAACAACATATTGTTTAAGGAAATTACGATAGGCCAACTATAAATTAGCCGTAGCCCATGTAATAACTCGGTGTTGCCGAGTAAGTAAAACACTGTAATGCGGGCATCATTCCCGCGATCACGTAACCGCCGTTAATTTAGTTAATCTCCGAGGGGCGATAACGCTGAAATTTCTTTTTCTCACAATTACGTAACTGTTTAAAATGAATAAAAGAAAACAAGGACAAGGACGGCGCGTGACGCGCATAACTATTAATTTGATTTCAGTACTTTGACTTTTTTATCGTCTAACACTCCTTAGAAATATAATTAAAAACGCTTTATGCTCCCTTTTTTTGCGAAATGAATAATATAGATGGTTTCTTTCTTATTTCACAGCAGACTTAATATTTTTGAAATGCTTTTTAATACTTTTTCCTTTAAAAGTAAACTGCAAGTAACCTGGGCCTTGTTGAGATCTTTGCAGAGATGCCGCATTGTGCACCGGTATATACACGTGTTGAAGTGCTTGTATGAAAACGCCACCTTGTCAGTCCGTATACAGGACCATAGCACTGAGTCTATCCAACTGCAGCGTGGAGTACGACAGGGAGATGTAATCTCCCCGAAGCTCTTTGCTTTTCGTTAAAAAACCTCTTTAAGCTTATGGAGTGGAACGGACTGGGCATTTACATCAATGGCAAGTACATGACTCATGTACGGTTTGCCGATGACGTGGTCATTATGGCAGAGACTCTGGAAAATTACAATGCAATGCTCGATGCGAAACCTCAGCAGAGCTTCTCAACAGGTGGGCCTAAAAATGAACATGATTAAGACGAAAGTTATTTCTTATATCCATTTTCCGCTCCACCTAATCATTGATGAGAACTAGACGCTCGAAATTGTAGACGAATATACATACCTGGGACACATAATCCAGCTAGGTAGGTCCAATTTTAACAAGGAGGTCAACCACCGTATCCAACTCAGTTGGGCAGCATTCGGGAAACTACAGCAGATATTTTCGTCTTATACTCCTCAGTGCCGGAAGACAAAGCTCTTCGAACAGTGCGTGTTGCCAGTGATGACCTACGGCTCCGAAACGTGGTCGCTGACTGTGGGCCTCATACGAAAGCTCAGAGTCGCTCAACGTGCGATGGAAAGGGCTATGCTCGAAGTTTCTCTACGTGATCAAATCAGAAATGGGGAGATCCGTAGCAGAACCAAAGTCACCGACACAGCCCTACCTGAAGTGGCAATGAGCGGGGCACATAGTCCGATGGACCGATGGACGTTGGGGCCGGAAGGTGCTGGAGTGGCGATCCCGCACCGGGCGACGCAGTGTAAGGAGACCCCCCCTTCAAGGTGGACCGACGACATAAAGAGGGTAGCAGGTAGCCGCTGGAGCCAGGCGGCGCAAGACCGGTCCTTGTGGACATCATTACAAGTGGACGTCCATCGGTTGAAGCGAGGACGATAACGACGAAGCTGCAAGGGTCTATGGTTAGAAACTTACGCTTTATGAATCGTTTAATTTCGAAACTACAAACTCATCAATTTTAATTCTTTTTCTTATTTTTGTTCGTCTCCAATTAATCTCAGCGAATTGTTATATATTTAATAATTTCCTATATAATAAGCGATTTTAAACGTATGATTTATATATTTCTTTTGCAAATTTCTTTGCATTTTATATAAATATTTTCTACAAACTTACTTGGTTTGAATGGCTTCTTAAGCTTAAAAAAATTCTCCACTAAAATAAGCCTGTTCAAAACCTACATTTTATATATCTTTTTCATAAATACGAGTACAGTATTTATCATAGGAATAGAAGCTGTTCCCCGCCGTGTCACCTACGTATTTCAAGAGCCCGTGGAAATATAGGGAAATTAGTTATTTGTCGGATCGAATTGTGAATCTAAACGATTCTTGAATCCACCTGAACAGAACTTTTATAAAAATCAATTCAGTCTGACAGACACCAAGTTCTTTTACATGTACATCAAAAACTTAAGGCTATTCTGACAGATACAGCTACAACTAAGCTACAACGCATGTGGGTAGTTGAATGCTTTTGTACAGTGTATGCCTCATTGTTCTAGTGCTTAGCATGTTCGACTACAGACATGAGGTCCGAGTCCCGGGTCGGGCTAATTCAAAAATCAATATTGAGTTTTCTATTAGGATTTTCTCAATATTCGCCCGAAGTTGGGAAGTTGGCGGTGTGATTCCACTCCCGTGCCTCAGAGAGCACGTTAAGCCGTCGGTCCTGCGCCTCATCTCTCTCCGGTCGTGTCAGATTCCCGTCACATCGGGCTATGAGAGTGAAGGAATAGAGAGTGCACTTGTGTACTATGCCTGCCAATCCGCTCTAGAAACCCTCGCTCTTTGGAATGAGGAGGCCTGTGCCCGGCAATGGGACGTTAAAGAGCTGCTACTTATTTTATTTATTTTTTATTATACAGTATATTTAAAGCTCAAACTCACGACCCTTTCACCTGACTACAATTGCTGCAAAATAACAAGGTAATCAGTATATTTTATAAGACTTTGCTAACATAAAAGGCTATACCGAGCTTTATATCATAATATTACAGACACGCACATTGTTGGCAGCGGCGCTGCCATGTTTATGTCTTTGCTAAACATAACCTTCAAGCTGTTTCGTATTTTCCTGTAACGAAATATACTTTTTTTTCTGATTTCAAAAACTGTTAGGCTATCTTTATGTGTGTATACGAATATGGTACAAGCATAGTGTGGCCAGGACACTCGCGAATTATCAAAAGTATAACCACTTGGTATACAGATTTGAGATTAACCTTTATAAGTTTTAAGAATACTAGCTGACCCAGCAAATATTTTTTCCGTATAATAACTATTATTGCTATTAAAAAAGACTGCCTCATTGGTCTAGTGGTTAGCATGTTCGACTATAGACATGACCTCCACGGTTCGAGTCCCGAGTCGGCCTGATTCGATAAATTCGATATTCAGTGTTCTATTAACATTTTTTCAATATTTGCCTTAAGTTGGGAAGTTGAGAGCGTGCTCCATTCCCGTGCCAGAATACGTTAATCCGTCGATCCTGCGCCTGATCTCTATCCGGTCGTGGCGGATTGCAGTCACACTGGACTATGAAAATGAAGCAATAGAGAGTGCTCTTCTGTACTATGCCTGTCAATCCACAGTAAAGCAGCGTAGTCTAAAAACCCACTCTCATATGAGTGCTGTGCCCAGCGGTGGGACGTTAAAGGACCGTTGTCTTAGTGATAATCAATACTGCTATAATAAATCCACCTGACTTCTGGTATATAAGCGAACTCATTATCATTTATAAAATATATTCTGTAGATAATTATTGTCATATTCAAGCTTAATAAATATATTCCCTTTAATATCTCACACTAATTAATTAGTTTAATTACTATATTTGCCTTCTAATATCTCAGTTTAGATAATTGATTAATATATTCCTATTGTCTTATAATGTTTCCCTCTGATGTCCGGCCCTTACTCTCTTTTAAATCTGACAAATACTATATTGCTTATACAGATGGAAATATTGTTTAGAATGTTATAATAGCTTTAATAAACAAAACCTCCTGATGGATACAATATAGAAGTGAATGGTATTATAAAATCAATTGA
This sequence comes from Elymnias hypermnestra, assembly GCA_015832385.1. Lineage (NCBI taxonomy): Eukaryota > Metazoa > Arthropoda > Insecta > Lepidoptera > Nymphalidae > Elymnias > Elymnias hypermnestra. The sequence continues at coordinate 300,311 of JACTOM010000933.1, forward strand.
TATACTATTTTACTTTATTTTCCGCCAAAAATATAATACAACATACATACATACATAGCATCACGCCTCATTCCCATAGGGGTAGGCAGAGACAACATCCTTCCACTTGCCACGATCCTTGCATATCTCCTTCGCTTCTTTCAATCTCATTAAACCTTTCATACNATCACGTCTTTTTACATGTAAATCAAAAACTTTAGGCTATTCTGACACCAAATACAGCTACTACTAATCTACAACGCATATGGGTAGTTGAATGCTTTTGTACAGTGTATATAAAGTGTATGCCAAATTGTTCTAGCGCTTAGCATGTTCGATTACAGACATGAATATTGAGTTTTCTATTAGGATTTTCTCAATATTCGCCCGAAGTTGGGATGTTGGCGGTGTAATTCCACCCCCGTGCCTCAGAGAGCACGTTAAGCCGTCGGTCCTGCGCCTGATCTCTCTCCGGTCGTGTCAGATTCCCGTCACATCGGACTATGAGAGTGAAGGAATAGAGAGTGCACTTGTGTACTATGCCTGCCAATCCGCTCTAGAAACCCTAGCTCCTCGGAGGTGACCTGTTCCCGGCAATGGGACGTTAAAAAGCTGCTACTTATTTTTTATTATACGGTATATTTAAAGCTCAAACCCACGATCCTTTCACCTGACTACAATTGCTGCAAAATAACAAGGTAATCAGTATATTTTATAAGGCTTTGCTAACATAAAAAGCTACACCGAGCGTTATATCATAATATTACAGACACGCACATTGTTGGCAGCGGCGCTGCCATGTTTATGTCTTTGCTAAACATAACCTTCAAGCTGTTTCGTATTTTCCCGTAACGAAATATACTTTTTTTTCTTCTGATTTCAAAGGCTCTTAGGCTATCTTTATGTGTGTATACGAATATAGTACAATCATAGTGTGGCCAGGACACTCGCGAATTATCAAAAGTATAACCACTTAGTGTACAGATTTGTGTGTAATAACTATCATTGCTATTAAAAAAAGACTGCCTTATTGGTCTAGTGGTTAGCTGTTCGACTACAGACATGAGATCCACGTTTCGAGTCCCGAGTCGGGCTGATTCAAAAATGGGTATTCAGTTTTCTATTAAGATTTTATCAACATTTGCCTTAAGTTGGGAAGTTGGGGAGCGTGCTCCACTCCCGTGCCTGGCAGAGCACGTTAATCCGTCGATCCTGCGCCTGATCTCTATCCGGTCATGTCCAATTGCCGTTACGCAGGAAAATGCAAAAAAAGCAGCGTAGTCTAAAAACCCACTCTCATATGAGTGAGGAGGCCTGTGCCCAGCGGTGGGGCGTTAATGAGCTGCTACTTACCTTTATTTGCCTATTTAAAATAGGTGACGGGTGATAATAAAAGAAATAAGAAATAAAAATAAAATTGCTATTAATTCTAGTAAGCTACATAAAATTGACAAGTCATTCAAAGGTAACTGTATACGTTTCTACAACAAACTCCCAGAAGAAGTTACAAAGATGTCTATGAGTAAATTTAAATCTTTCGTTAAAAGAAAGCTAATAGAGAAATCAATTTACAATTTGAAGGAGTATTTAGAAGACAAAAAACCGTGGCAGTGAATTAATTGCTCTATATGTATCTTGATATAGAATAATTTAAAAATATATATTGTAAAGATGATGACAAAAAACGTACACCCGACTGAGTTTGTTGTGGGCTCTTATCAGATCATGGCGCGAAGGAACCCTCGTAACTTTAGATTGTAAGTCGTTCTTTAATGTAATCATCAGCCATGCATTTAAATAATATATGGAAGAAAAAAAACCTATATTTGACGATTCATAACTGCTGTAATAGGCCTATTTGAACAAAGATATTTTGACTTTGACTGTGACTTTAATTTAGGGTTATATATATTTTTAATGCCACATCATAAAAAATATAAAAACTTGTCCCAAAAAAAAAGGGGTGAACAACCCTCATCTCTAAGGGGTATGAAAAATAGATAATAGCCGATTTTCAGACCTAGTGAATAAACATAAAATTTCATAAAAATTGGTCATGCCGTTTTAGAGGAATATAGTAACTAATATTGTAACACGAGAATTTTATATGTGAATTTAAAAACTTTGCTGTACGACAATAACTTGTTAAGGACACGTGCGTCCGAAGCCGCACTAGGGGTGCTATAAAAGTAGCCGAGATCGCGGACCCGGTAAAAGCTAAGTAAGTAGCAGCTCATTAACGTCCCTCTGCTGGGCACAGACCTCCTCACTCGCATGAGAGCGGGTTTTTAGAGCATACACCCACCACGCTGCTCCACTGCACTTCGCGGGCATAGTGCACAAGTGCACTCTCTATTCCTTCACTCTCATAGTCCGGTGTGACGGGAATCCGACACGACCGGAGAGAGATCGGGCGCAGGGCGGACGGCCTAACGTGCTCTCCGAGGCACGGGGGTGGCTCACACCGCCAACTTCCCAACTTCGGGCAAATATTGATAAAATCTTAATAGAAAACTCAATATTGATTTATTTAATTGGCCCCTCATTGGTCAAGTGGTTAGCAACCACTAGACCAATGAGGCAGTTCGCGGGTCCGGTACGCAGTTCTTATTGACTGCATCAGGGCATGGACCGTTGTCTTAGTGATAATCAGTACTGCTTTAATAAATCCACCTGACTTCTGGTATATAAGCGAACTCATTATCATTTATAAAATATATTGTGTAGATAATTATTGTCATATTCAAGCTTAATAAATATATTCCCTTGAATATCTCACAATAATTAATTAGTTTAATTACTATATTTGCCTTCTAATATCTCAGTTTAAATAATTGATTAATATATTCCTATTGTCTTATAATGTTTCCTTCTGATGTCCGGCCCTTACCCTCTTTTAAATCCGACAAATGTTTATACATATGGAAATAAGGTTTAGATTGCTATAATAGCTTTAATAAACAAAACCTCTTCATGGATACGATATCAAAGTGAATGGTATTACTTATAAAATCTATCTATTGATCTTAGTGATCTTATCGCTAAATATTTTACTGGCGAATTTATCAATATTATTTAAAAATAAAATATCAAAGTTAATTCACTTCGTTCTTGTACTTGTAGATGCATTTTTCCTCTACCCTCATTTGTTAATATCTCAAGGGACAACGACAAGTACCATCATTTAATTAATTTGGCGTAAGTTATTCTTAGAAACAATTCTCTTAGCGCTTATTAAACAGAGGATGATAATATGATATTTATCTATAGCACATTAATGAAAGGATAATATTGTTAATTATAATAAAAAGAAAGCAATAAAATATCTTTCGCCCAAATCTGCTAAACCAATATATCGAATATTTTTATTCATTCTATATTGTCCTATTTATACTAAATTTCATTATAATATATATTTTAGTGATAAAAAAATGATTACCCAATTGGATTTATTTATGAGATGCTATTAAGTATATTAATAATTTAGTAAATAAATAAGTTTTCGAGAGAGTCTTACTCTTTCAGATTTGTGAAAATGACATTGAAAATTGCGTAGATAAATAATAAAGGCATCTTAAAAAATATCCAACAGGGAAATCATTTTTTTATCACTAAAATATATAAATTTAAAATCAAATTTATCAAAGATCCGTTGTCGATTATTTTTCGTAAAATTTATTATGGCAAGATTAAAGGGCAATTTGTTCTATTTCTGTTTTAGCAGGAAGCGTTTAAAAATATCGAAAGGTTACAATTACGCCCCTTGTAATTGTTTGTGAAGGTGGAATATATTTATAACAAACTTCCTGTTTATTTCATAAAAAATTCTGATTGACTATATTTTAAATGAATATAAAATTTTTTATGGCGTGGTAAAAAAGGGTAAGTAACAGCCCTTTAACGTTCCACTTAGGGGCATAGGCTTTCTTAGTTGTAGGAGAGAGAGTTATTAGATCACAGACCCACCACGCTGCTCCAATGCGGATTGGCAGGCAAAGTACACAAGTGCACTCTCTCTCTTCCCTCACTCTCATAGTCCGATGTGACAGAAATCCGACACTACTGGAGAGAGATCAGGAGTAGAACCGATGGTTTAACGTGCTCTCCAAGGCACGGGAGTGGATGACACCACCAACTTCCCAACTTCGGGCAAATATTGAGAAAATCTTAATAGAAAACTCATTATCGATTATTGAATCGGCCCAACCCGGAACTCGAAGCCAGGACCTCACGTCTGTACTCGATCATGCTAACCATTAGACCAATGAGGGAGTTAATGAATGTATATCAAATAGATACTCGAACAGATACTCGATGACTCGAACGAATATATTAATGAACTAGAATATGACTATAATTCACTACACAATATAATTAATAAACGATAATAAGTTTGCAACCGTAACTTGGAACGCTCTTGGCCCCTTTTATAGCACCCCTAATACGGCCGACGCACGTGCCTTTAACGAGTTATTGCCTTCTCTTTCTATTTAACTATCCAACTGCAATAGCAACAAGTACATATGTATACTTCCGTCATATATCATGTATAAGAAAACATGTTATACGACCATACAAATATTAACACTTTTAAGAAAAGTGAATACACCTCCTATAACTTAAAGTAAAATTGTTTTAAATTCAAGTAGTGTTTTGTGAGGATAGACCCGCCACGCTGCTGCGGGTGGGTAGGGTGACCGGTTGAGAAAATCGAGCGCTGGGCGGTCGACGATCGTGGCCGTGTCTCCGCTTCATCGTCAGTGGTTGTCTCGTGATCACGGCGTGATCACTTTTCACTTGGCGCAGATCCTCTCGGGACACGGGTGCTTCGGGAGGTATCTATGCCGGGTGGCCCGTAGGGAGCCCACTGAGGAATGCCACCAATGTGGATCCACACCAAGCACACGTTTGTGGTGTGCCCCAGTTGGAAAAAGCAAAAATCTTCCCTAGTGGCCGTATTATGGTCGACCGACCTCTCCCTGCCCACCCTCGTGAGAGCGATGGTGGAACGGGAGGTGTGTTGGAATGCGGTGGCTTCCTTTAGCATCGAGGTGATTACATTGAAGGAGGCCGCGGAATGGCGTCGGGAGACGGGGCCCGCCGCCCACGCCGTCGTGACGCCCGTGGCGACGACGCGTGGCTCACGACCGCCGTCTTCCCCCTTAGGACTCGCCTCTAGGACGGAGGACCGCAGAGGCCATTATCCCGCTGAGTGAGGCCCCGTAAGATGTCGGGCGGCTCGCTTTCGCGCTGCCCCATAGATATCTCGATCCTTAGGTTCATGGTAAGGGCTCCCTCACTAGGGAATCACGGGCGACGTGGCAATCAGTGCGTGGGATGGTGGTTTATTTTGAACCGGTAGGAGTCCGGCATAACCGGTGACTTCCCGGTATCCTATGATGGACTTTTTCTGTTTAGCCAAAAAAAAAGTGTTAACAAGTGTGTTTGTAGTAAGAAGAGTGTACTCTCTATTCCTTCACTCTCTTAGCAGGATGTAACGACAATCCGATACAGCCGGAGAGAGATTAGACGCTGAACCGACTTCGGTATATCGATTTTTTAATTCACCCGACCCGAGACTCGAATCCAGAACCTCATGTCCTTAGCCGAACATGCTAACCACTAGACCAATGAGACCTACAATGTTAAAATTGACAACTTTCACTCTATCGACACAACAGCCTGTTCAAACAACAAAGCGTTTCCATAACAAGGGCCATTGATGCGAGGCCTTGGCTTTTTGGTCGATCAGTTTGCCAAACATAGGTCGTGTGGAAATACAGTGAATCGAATGTTGTATCAAGCCTTGACGTTGTTTGTTGTTCTTTGGACAAATTGTTTGTAATGCAAACTGGACTTCAGAATAACACCGTTTTATTTGAATTCTTCTAGTAGGAGTCACTACACATACTTTTTACTATTCCGTGGCTTCGAAAGGCCAATTTACTGTTTATGGTTTCTACACAGTATCGTTCCGGAACACAAATCTCTTTACTTTGCAGCATGTCTTTGCTGTTAGGATGGTAACTCCCCGCGGCCGAAGCCACCAGTCCAGTTCAGACAAATTAGGAGATGCAATCTCCTAAATTCCGTCTAACTGTGATTAAACCCGGGACCTTTATTAGCAGAGCGCTTACTCTGTCTGTGATGAAAATCTTGTAGACATTACAAACAGACATATAGATTTCAATAGCATTAAATACGTAATGAATATCATCTTAACAAAATTAACTACCTTTTATATAGGGAATATCGAATTAAACGATGTCGAATTGAAAAATAGCCGCTGAAATTCAGGAAAGTTTCGATAACCTAGAAGCGATTGATTCATTGCATTTGCCTTTTGACCGACCGGTGGAATTTAATCGAATGCTTTATGGAAGTGACTTCAAGCACTAAAATTGTTTAAAAACCATTAATAAAGAAATTAAAATATCGACTGGACCAACGTAGCCTGATAAGGATGAAGTACAACATCTCAATTTTGTAAGACAGTCTCACAAAGATAAACTACTTATTACTGTACCACCTTTTAAAGTATTGCTATGCTTTTATAAGCATTATGTATTGATCAACTCATCAGAGGTTATTGACGATATACATATACCACATACAAGGCACAAACAAGATTCTTAAGACTGTCTCTCAAAGATAAACTATTGATTACTGTACCATCTTTAAAAGTATTGATATGCTTCTAGAAGCATCATGTATTGATTACTTCATTAGAAGGTCATTGACGATATACATATACCACATACAAGGCACAAACTAGATTTTTAAGACTGTCTCTCAAAGATAAACTATTTATTACTGTACTACCTTTTAAAGTATTGATATGCTTCTATAAGCATCATGTATTTTTTTATATATTCAAGGTCATTTACGATATACATATACTACGTACACTGCACAAACAAGATTTTTAAGACTGTCTCTCAAAGATAAACTATTTATTACTGTACCACCTTTAAAATTATTGATATGCTTCTATAAGCATCATGTATTTTTTTATACATTCAAGGTCATTTACGATATACATATACCACGTACACTGCACAAACAAGATTTTTAAGAATGTCTCTCAAAGATAAACTATTTATTACTGTACTACCTTTTAAAGTATTGATATGCTTCTATAAGCATTATGTATTGATTAATTCATTAGAGGTTATTGACGATATACATATACCACATACACTGCACAAACAAGATTTTTGAGATTGTCTCTCAAAGATATACTATTTATTACTGTACTACCTTTTAAAGTATTGATATGCTTCTATAAGCATTATGTATTGATTAATTCATTAGAGGTTATTGACGATATACATATACCACATACAAGGCACAAACAAGATTTTTAAGACTGTCTCTCAAAGATAAACTATTTATTACTCTACTTCCTTTTAGAGTATTGATATGCTTTTATAAGCATCATGTATTGATTAATTCATTAGAGGTTATTGACGATATACATATACCACATACAAGGTACAAACAAGATTTTTAAGACTATCTCTCAAATATAAACTATTTATTACTGTATCATCTTCAAAAGTATCGGTATGCTTCTATAAGCATCATGTATTTTTTTATTCATTCAAGGTCATTTACGATATACATATACCACTTACACAGCACAAACAAGATTAATAAGCCAGTATTTCAAAGAAACATTATTTATTACAAGCCCGCCTTTTGTACAAGGATATACTTCTTTAAGCATCATATTTTTATTTTTAATTATATAAAGACTGCCAACCTAACTTTAAAAATCCTTTCTATTATTTATACTGCATTGATATAGTGAGATTTCCTTGAAAGATTCATATTTGCTGTCATTGAATTTTTGGAGATCTTTAAAAGAGGAATTGTCCTACGAAACATAACTTTTTTATATCATCAGCATTTGGACAGCATTTTCGATGAAAGCTCCCAAGTAGCTTAATTTTTTCCGACGCTTCCAAAACTTATCGAAATATTTCAAGATAATTTATACTAAACCTGGTCAAATTACACACTTAAATCATATCTTATCTACTGGTTAAAGGTATGAAAATGTGTTTTTTAAATTGCTTTTAGGTTGACTGTGATCACACCTGACGGTAACTGATTATGCAATCCAAGATGGAAGCGCGCTAATCTGGTAAGAGGCAATTTACCTCTTACGGTTTCTATACAGCATTGTTCTGGAACACAAATCTCTTTGCTTGGTCTTTCTGGTAGGGTGGTAAATAACCACAGTACAAACTCAAACAAATTAGAAAATGCTGTTTCCTAAATTCGACATTTTTATATATTCAGTATTATATTACTAGTATTTTAATGTGTTTCAAATTATACTAAGCAAATTTTTATTTCTGACACTGTTCTGCCCCAATTAATTTATTAAATAAGCATCCACTTTGACAAAGATTGTCTGGAAGAGATTGCTTGCAGCTATAAGACCGCCTTTGCACGCTTCTAGCTCTAGTTTTTTAATTCTTAGTTTTGTATTTCCTGTATATAAAGTAAAGTAAAGGTAAGTAGCAGCTCATTAACGTCCCACTGCTGGACTCAGGCCTCCTGACTCGCATGAGAGAGGGTTTTTACAGCATAGACCCACCACACTGCTCCACTGTGGATTGGCAGGCATAGTGCACCAGTGCACTCTCTATTCCTTCACTCTCATTGTCCAGTGTGACGGGAATCCGACACGACCGAAGAGAGATTAGGCGCAGGACCGACGGCTTAACGTGCTCTCCGAGGCACGGGGGTGGATCACGCCGCCAACTTCCCAACTTCGGGCAAATATTGAGAAAATCTAAATAGAAAACTCAATATTGATTTTTTTAATTGACCCGACCCGGGACTCGAACCCAGGACCTCATGTCTATAGTCGAACATGCTAACCACTAGACCAATGAGGCAGTATTCTGTATATGTTTGTGTGCAATAAAGTGTATCTATCTATCGTCCTACCGGGGATTGAACCTGGGACCTATGCCAGCAAAGATATCTCAAACAGAAGAACACATCTCCGGACTTTATTTTATAATATTTAAGATTACGAGAAATTAGTTAATGCGACGCAAATTTTGTAACGTTATTTAAGTTTGAAGAAACAAAAGTTTCCATTTTATGTGAAGTGTTCCTATGTGCTTTAAAGTTGAAAACTTAAATAATAAATGCGATAAAACTAAAAAATGTCTATAAAGTATCGGAATGAATCAAAAATTTGCAGGCGAACTTCGTCTCAGAGGAAGTTGGCAAGTTATTTTTATTCAGTTTTACAAGAGTACTTTGGTACGAGGTCTTGGCACGGCTGTAGAAAGTCAATAACGACATATTCACAGTACATTAAGACCTCCAATACATTTCAAACATATAAAGTACTAGGTTTCCCCACATCGCTATCGGTCCCGTAGGAAAATCGTAAAATATATTGAATTTAATATTGTGATAAATGCCGTACTATCAAAAACGCCAGCAAAAGCGGACTGGGACAATTAAAGGGGTCTAAGGCTGCAAAGATTCACTCAGCATGCGATGGAGAGGGCTATGCTCGGTGTTTTTCTACGTGATCGAATTACAAATGAAGAGATCCGTAGAAGAACCAAATTCACCGACATAGTCCTACGAATCGCGAACCTGAAGTGGCAATGGGCGGGGCACATAGTCCGAAAGACCGATGGACGTTGGGGACCGAAGGTGCTGGAGTGGCGACCCCGCACCGGACTGCGCAGTGTAGGCAGACCCCCACAAGGTGGACCGTTGATATAAAGAGGGTCACCGGTAGCCGCTGGAGCCAGGCGGCTCAAGATCAGGCCTTGAGGACGTCATTACGTGAGACCTATGTCGAGCAGTAGACGTCCATCAGTTGAAGCGACGACGAGCGTCGAAAGCTTCAAAAGCTTAAGTAGAAGACAGGTAAGGTATACAGTGGAAAAAGCAACGGGCCATTACAGCACAAAAGTTATGTTAAAAACCATGGGCACTGCAGAAGACTCTACTTGCAGAACCTGCAATGATGAAGAAGAGACAATTAGGCACTTAACTGTGTGAATGCAATAGGTTAGCCAGAATACGAATGAGTCTGCTGAGAGTGGCCTATTCGCAACCCGTTGACTTTAACGCTTCCAACCTCTCTCTCTCTTACTGTCAGACTTTTAGAATGGGTGTTTGAGTACATTTAGGGGAGACTAAAGGATGGGGCGCGTACAAAATCGTGAAATTAATGACCAATTCAATAGCGGAAGTAGTCACTTTGCTAAATTTTTAGTCTATATTGACTCATATTGCAAATCACCTAATGAGTGAGTGAGTTTAGTATCCTAAAACCATCTTTCTTTTGCCTTTATAATATACTGGGTTTAAGGTATATATATACGACAGATATTTTCGTCCGATTACCCTCAGTGCCTGAAGACCAAAGTCTTCGAGCAGTGCGTGTTGCCAGTGATGACCTACGGTTCTGAAACGTGGTCGCTGACTATGGGCCTCATGCGGAAGCTCAGAGTCACTCAGCGTGCGATGGAGAGGGCTATGCTCGGAGTTTCTCTACGTGATCGTATCAGAAATGAAGAGATCCGCAGTAGAACCAGAGTCACCGATATAGTCCTGCGAATCGCGAACCTGAAGTGGCAATGGGCGGGGCACATAGTCCGAAGGACCGATGGACGTTGGGGGCCGAAGGTGCTGGAGTGGCGACCCCGCACCGGACGGCGCAGTGTAGGGAGACCCCCCACAAGGTGGACCGACGACATAAAGAGGGTCGCCGGTAGCCGCTGGAGCCAGGCGGCGCAAGATCGGGCCTTGTGGACGTCATTAAGTGAGACCTATGTCCAGCACTGGACGTCCATCGGTTGAAGCGACGACGACGACGAGGTATATCGGTTGTATGGTTTCAAAGTCTATAACGGACATGTTTAGTAACATATTTTTGTTTTCCATGTATAGATTATACTTAAATTAAACACATATTCAATACAGTACCAGCGGTTGTTCGTATTGTTCTCAATTCCATGGGAATACGCGAAAACTCTTAGTGGCCGTTTGCATCGCGAAAAGAATTGTTTAGCTAAATTTAAAGTCAGTTATTCGTCGCTGTCCCCCGTAATTTTACTTATAAAATTTCTCAGCCCATGGGGAATATAATAAAACCGTTAGTTTACCTTTACTTACTAACTCATTGGTCTAGTGATCAACTCGTCTGGCTAAATACTGTTGTTACAACGAGGATATCAGAGTTCCTGAAGCCGGTGTCGGAATTTCTCAAGACGCTATCTTATCCCCATCGCCTTTCACTATTTTCATTCACCCTGTTACTCAGGAAACTTCTCACTATCACATGTATGCAGACGATATCGCTTGAAAATCTACTGAAAGCGGTAGTTGATATGAATGATGATCATGTAGCAATCTCCAAATGGAGTAAATACTTTGGCTTACATATAAATGCGACCAAATCACGAGTCATTATAATTGGAAGCCCGTGAATGATTTCTAGGGTTTACCAGCAACATCTCCTACCCATTGTCGTGGTCGCCACATATCAAACAAGTTGGCTCCAAAATCTGTGGTGCAATTAGGACATTGCGGAGACTGCAATCTTTTCTGAAAATTCCTACTAAAATCATGTTGACAAATTATCTGCTTCTCTCTATTCTTGTTTTCTTGATTATACTGATACAAGCTTTCCTAAAGATTAAATAAACTTGAGCAACTTCAAAATCTTGCAATCCGGTTCAAATTTGGCTTGCGTAAATATCTCCATATTCTTTTCGTCAGCAGATCTAGTGGCTTTCCATAAGGCTTCGCAGGAATATGCATACACTTTCTCTTCTGTACTGTGATATATTTCTTTCCAATACCCCTAGATATTTAAAGGACCGATTCGAGTTCTTGGGGACGCACTCCAAAGCATTGCGCTCATCCGAACGTCTCAAAAAATACCGATTGATAATACCAAGTTCAACGGGCATTCCTTCACTGTTCAGGCGGTAAAATTGTGGAATATGCTACCATATAACGTACAAAAGGAAATTTCGCTGCTGTCCTTTAAAAATTTATTAAAAGAGCCCTATCTCCAACATGTAGATAAAGATTAGATGACATATATTCAAATAGTTTTATGTATACCTTCTGTTTTTGTAAGTATATTATTGTATAACATATATTTATTGCATTATATGTGTAATAGTGTGTATATTCTAGTGCCCATCCTACATGTTACTAACAGCTTTATAAACGTAACCCAACCTGGAACATATTGCTTTCTAGCAATAAGTCCACCATTTGTACATTTGTTTTTATATTACTTGTAAGTTTTTCTTTATTTTATTAATGTACAATAAAGTGTAAAATTTTTTAGAGTGGCTCACTAATTTGCAGGTTAAATAAAATACTATTCTCCTATTCTTCATTATTATATTACATACTTTGAATGACTTAAAACACAATACTATCGTTGAAACGATCTAAGAACTGTCACTAGGCGAATATTGCTTCATTCCCCGGTGCTATCCCTCTTATACCAAACGGCCCACTCAAAATAATCGCCCCACTCAAAAATAATAAGTCCACCAATCACAGTCGTCGTGTTTAAACACGAAACACGACGACTTCTAAATTTGAGAATAGTATGTTTGAGAAGTGTATGTAAACGTTTCAATGATATAAGTATAAAGACCTCCGCATAATAAACAAATATAGTAATTTAATAGCAAACCACAAATAAAATAATCATGATCGCTAACAAAATAAATATAATAACTAAAACATTGGAAAGCCGTCAGGTCATAAAACTGTTTTAATATAAGTCATAAACTATTACAAGCTAATAAGTAGATTGTAGATTATTTGAGAATGCGAATACTAAAACAGTAAAGTAAGTAGCAGCCCATTAACGTCCCACTACTGGGCACAGGCCTCCTCACTCCGAAGAGCGAGGGTTTCTAAAACAGTAAATGTACAAAAATAAAATAACAAATCACGTTTGAGAGAAGAAATAAATATCATGAAAAGTTGGAAGCCGTTATTCATATTTGGTAGATATGGCTTAATCTAATATTATCCTGTCGAACAGACGCTTTGTCATACAACAGTATTTCATGAAACTTCTGAAGATCGCGATGGCCTTCTCGTCCCGCTACTTGGGAACTGTCATGAAACTTTCAAAATGCTAACTTCACAGTTCACTAAGTAACGTTAGGGTTGCCACGTTTACTTATATTTTATCAATTTCTTAATTTTTTATAATAACTGACCGGGAAACCTTCGTACAGAATGCTTCAACTTAGTAAAATATATAGTCAAAACTTTACCGGAACAACAATCAAAAAAATTAAACGTGTGTGCGTACACATGTCAGAAATGAAACTTCTTTGGCAAACTAATTTATAGGTTAAAAGTTTTTCTAATTTTAGAATCCGGTACAAAAATCTGAGTATCACGTATCTCGGAAACTTAATTAATAATAATAACTTTATTTGTTTGGGTATAATACAGAAAGGTACATAATTAAACTACGCTGGACCCCTAAACTTATATAATAGAAAATGAAAACTTAATTTAAAACTAATCCATAATATAAGATTCAATGCAAATTAGTGGGTGTGTGTGTGTGTGTGTGCGTATTTATGTGAGTGTGGGTGCGCGTATGTATTAGTGTGTGTGTGTGTGTGTGCGTAGTTAAATGAATAATAATTAAATAATTAAATTTTCAGTGTGTGGTTGTTTAATTTTATAATATGTTCTACTTTATTTATTTTACGGTACAGCAGTTGAGACACGTAAGGAAATTGTACAAAAATTTTAGATGTCCGAGACTTAGAGGGAGGGGAAAAAGAAAATATGTTAGGAATTTAATTGTCATTCGAACAGTAAGTAAGTAAGTAAAAGTTAGTAGCAGCCCATTAACGTCCCACTGCTGGGCACAGGCCTCCTCATTTCGAGGAGCGAGGGTTTTTAGAGCAAAGACCCACCACGCTGCTCCAGTGCGGATTGGCAAGCGTAGTACACAATTGCACTCTCTATTCCTTCACTCTCATAGTCCGATGTGACGGGAGAATCCGACACGACCGGAGAGAGATCAGGCGCAGGACCAACGGCTTAACGTGCTCTCCGAGTCACAGGGGTGAATCACACCGCCAACTTCCCAACTTCGGGCAAATATTGAGAAAATCTTAATAGAAAACTCAATATTGATTTCGAATTGGCCCGACCCGGGACTCGAACCCAGGACCTCATGTCTGTAGTCGAACATGCTAACCACTAGAACAATGAGGCAGTTCAGGCAGTCATTTGAACAGTAAGGGTCGAAAATTAATACAAATAATTTATTGAAAACTCAAAGATAAAAGTCACGTATTTTTGTCAAAATTAATTATTAATTAAATTGAATATTTGAATTGAGAATTTTATGAACAATAGTATAAAATGACGAGTGACAAATTAAAGTGCCACATGTAATTTGTAAATATTAAAACTACCTAACCTTCAAACTAATTAGCATAAAAACGCGCATAGCTCATCTTCGAGACAATAACCAGGCGTTTCATCCGTAAAAATTTTACCGTCATGCGTCTAAAGAAGATTCTCTTCAAAAACGCGACTTTTACGTACAGATTCTGACAAAAGTGCGTAAAATATTAAAGTCGCGATTTGAAATTGTTGGTTGTCTATGACATTAAATGAGAAAAGAATGAAAAGTGAACAAGACTAACAACAAACGTTTGACAAGTAGGAATAGTTTTTAAATGAAAGCGAAATTGTTGTTTTTACCGTATTCTAAGCATTTTTTTTCATATTTACTGACTCTTTAATACAGTACCAGTCCGTCCCTGACTTCCACAAATTACTCAAAACCAAAATTACCAAAATCAATCCAGCTGTACTCGAGTTTTAGCGAGGCTAAGTACCAGCAATTTATTTTTATATGCAAATTGTTAGGACAGCGCTACCGAAAACAAAAACCGACGACTTTATGAAGGACGGAAAGACATTGATTCTGATTTAAAATAAAATTTAAACGTTTTATTTTCATTATTTACTCTCCATCATGTTAGTATTGCTAAATGAAACGATTGTTTCATAAAAATACATTACTTCCCTAATGCCGCCGCCAGCTGCGGGCGCGCGGACAGCTAGAGGTCTTTGACCCGTGTTAGATGTCAAATGTTTTTAAATTTGTGTTTCAGTGCGGGATTTTTTTAGTAATGTACTTTTTATGAAACAACATTTGGATTTAGCTATACTAACATCATAAATAATTCTAATGAAACGTTTTTTCATCAGGATCGATTATATTTCCATCCCGTCTTCGTTATCGGGAGCGGTCTCCTAACACCTTGTATATAGATTATTTTATGACCAACATACTGGAGACTCTAGACCACAGATGAACCATTAGTTCCCTCTGTCTCTTCTATAGAGTATATTATGGGGAGTGTTCAGAGGAACTATTTAGGTTAGTACCGCCGTCACAATTCTACGACCAACCATCTCGTCTTCCACCCATACACTCTGGACGAATGGCACTCGTCAACGAGTCGGTTTGGACGATCCTTTTTTCCGCGTACCTGCAAAATGTGGACCCAACTTCCAGTTGCAGTGTTCCTCCAAGACTTCCACATGCAAACGTTTAACAGGCAATTGAACTTCTACCTCCTCGACCGGCAACGCATCGGTAGCTCCCCCATTTCTGTAGGTGTCCATGGGCGGCTGTGATCACTAACCATCAGGTGACCCGCCAGCTTGTTTGCCTGTTATAATTATATATACAAAAACAGGTAGATATACTTAAAAAACAAATAATTACTTCAACGTCGGCAACCTTGTTAGTTCAGGTGTAAAGCAAAGTACCCAAGAAAGCAAAGGGGTAATTAAAGTTTAAGAAAGCTCCTCGCAGCGATCTGTTCACTTCTATATTTACACCGTGTTTACTTTTGTACCTTCTAAAAGAAATTCATTTGCATATTGACTAATTAATAAAAATCTAATTACTTTACTTGTATATAGCTATATTTACACACTTATCACAATTACGAAAAAGATACTTCAAATTTGACAATAAAACTCATTTTATACTGAACACGCTCACTAAGAATAGGAATTGGTATATTCCCTATGTGCGCGCAATCTGGCGCTAGACATTGGTACTTCGGAAGCGGCGTACTCGCGCGATCTGTAAGCTTTCCGACGTACTAATGCACGGGTTATCGGGATTCGTGTATATACGACACAAGAGGGCGCCTCCGCGCTGCTCTATGAGCACAGAGCAGTAAAGTCTATAGATTATCGGTAGTCTGTAGTGGTACGTAATCATTCTTCTGCCAGGGCTCGTCGCCGTCGAGGAGATCGGCGCCGGGAGACCAAGTAGGTGTACAATTCATTCATATGTGTCCGACCCCTGTGGACTCTCCCTTTAACATTCTCCTCCAGCCGTCCCGGGATCCATTCGACCTGGACCTTTATGGGCTGGGTCCAGGGTCGAGTCCATGCCAGGGTCACGGCCGGCGTGAACACCCACGGAATAAGGAACTACGCAAAGAACTAAACTTGTGTAATCGCTGTTTAGATAAATAATCTCGTAATAACAAATTTTCATAGTATTAGATCAGGACACAGTTGATATTCGCAAAAATTACACCGTGGCACTACAAAATGTCATTACCTCAATTGTTAATGTAAATATTTTTAATTACTAAACGAATCACTGTAAAAGTACCTTTTTTGTATTGTGACATAAATGCTATGTCATATCAACGAAAATGATGTTGTGGCACTACAAAATATCATTATGCCATTGGTTAAGATAAACATTATAATTTTCAATGACTCTTGTTATTGTTATTTCGATTGTGTCTCTAATCTTCCAAAGAATCCAAAATAATCTATATTTTTGTATTAAAGACTACAAAATCGATGAAATCAAAAATATCTGTATCCAAGTAGGCATATTACAGCACTTTTGAATCGTCAAATTATATATTTTTTTCCACACTCTGATTCTAATATAAGTCTGATGATGGTACTCAAAATCGGCTTAAAATCTAAAGTTACGAGGGTTCCTTCGCGCCCTGATCCAAGAACAACCCACAACAAACTCAGTCGGGTATTTTTTTACCATCATCATTACAATAACATATTAGTTTACTATATTTTAATTAAAATTAGAGCAATTCGTTCACTCCCAGGCGTTTCTATCGTCTAGGTAATCTTGCAACTTATAATACGATTTTTCTATCAACTTTCTTTTAACAAAGACTTTGAATTTATTAATTGACATCTTTAGAACGTCTTGTGGGAGTTTATTATAGAAACGTATACAGTTACCCTTAAATGAGTTGTTAATCTTATGCAGCCTACTAGAATTTATAACAAGTTTGTTTTGGTTTCGTAAGTTATATGATGTACATTCACTCTTTTTATTAAAAGAGTCAATGTTTTTATGTACATACAACAAGTTTTCTAATATATAAATAAAATCAATATGAAATTGGATATAAACATTTAAATTTTGAAGTGGCTCTTTGTATATTTTGAATCATGTCGCTGATCTTCCAAAGCATTAAGAATATACTATTTTTTCTTGTGTCAAAAACTCATATTCAAATCACGTAAAACTATACTACAAAAGCACGACAAAAAGTCACTTTTATTTTGTTTAAAACAAACATTTTGTTTAAATTGCCTGTATGCTGTAAAATTCGTCCAAATATACGTAAATTTACCACTAAATTATTAAACATGGTGTTTGGATGACAATTCTATAAATTGTATATACGTATTCCCTAATTAAGTAATTAGTATGTATAATTGAAAATTCAAATTGGCGTTAATGACAACGTATCAGAGGAAATTGGTAAACCTGATTGTGAGACACCGAATCGCGTCTTGGAATTATGAATAAATTAATTTATTACCTAATTATAATTTAACTATATATAACGTTATTTCCTACGTGACTTGTGTTTATTTATTTAGCTGTTGTGAACGTCAGGTGTGGAGTTTCTCTACGCGATCAAATCAGAAATGAGGAGATCCGTAGCAGAACCAAAGTCACTGACATAGCTCTACGAATCGCGAACCTGAAGTGGCAATGGGCGGGGCACATAGTCCGACGAACCGATGGACGTTGGGGTCGGAAAGTGCTGGAATGGCGACCCCGCACTGGACGACGCAGTGTAGGAAGACCCCCCACAAGGTGGACCGACGATATAAGGAGGATCGCCGGTAGCCGCTGGAGCCAGGCGGCACAAGATCGGGTCTTGTGGGCATCATTTCGTGAGACCTATGTCCAGCAGTGGACGTCCATCGGTTGAAGCGACGACGACGAACGTCAGGCCACTATTTTTAACCGACTTCAAAAAATGGAGGAGGTTACCAATTAATCTTTATTTATATGTTTGTTACCTTATATCTCCCTACTGGGTGGACCGAACTTGATATTTTTTTTATATGAAAGGTGGTGCACGGCATAGGGTCCCATTTTTATTAAACCAGTTCTGATGATGGCATCCATGAGAAAACCGGATAAGTCTTAAATTTTCATAAGCATGTGCGCGACAAATGGACGAATAACTCAAGATCACGCCAACCGATTTCGATCGTTCTTTTTTTATTAGAAAGGATAAACTTCAAGGGTTGTTTTGTGATAGTTCAGTTAGGTTCTGATGGTGGAATCCATGACAAAGTGAGGGAACTCTTCAATTCTTAGGAGCGAATTAACGATACTTGACAGAATCTTTTATAAGATCTCCGGATATTTGAGTCACCTACCGTAACTTCGGTATGGTCAAGTGATAGTTGTAGTTAAATATGAAGATCAATGGAACTCCTCAACGGCTTACAGTAAGGGTGCTGTTTATGGTGGAATATATATCTGTCTGTAATCAAATGGCAATGATCTTACGTTTGTTGCTGCATTGCAATATTCGAAAGGTGACTTATGTATGAAGCGATAGTAGTAGAGTCTGGGGGAGGGGGAGCTTTAGCATGTTAGTGTTGTGTTTGGTCACCACATAAAAGACTGGTGATAGCGGGGTGGCAAAATAACCGATCTGTAACGTATAAGGTTGCGGGTTCGATCCCGGGTATGGCGATATTACAGTGTTATCTCATAGGAGCAACACGTTTTTAGGAGCAACACGTTTTTAGGTGTAAACATATTGAGACAAATTTGTTAGTTTACTTCAGATTCACTAAAAATCAAAAAAGTAAATAGAAATTTTAACAAAAAAAAAACCGCGTTGGAAACAAACTTACAAATATATAAATATGCTCTAAAAATTAAAAAATAATTGCGTATTCTTTTATAGTGTTCTTCGTATTCTTATATTTGAAGGCGGTTCTTTTTTTGTTAAATTTTACTTTTGTATTTCTATCTACTAAATCTGTTATGATATAAAATATAACTCACTCCCTTTAGGCGTTTTATTGTCAACTACTTTTCAAGTACTTTATGACCATAAAGTAGTGGTCGAAAATATTCTATTGTCAAAAACTATCCTTCCATCATCACAGATTTCGTCAAGGCTACATTCTGTGTAATATATATAATACGATTTTCATGTCAATTACTATTATTATATGCCCGCGAATATATTTTAAGGTAAAGGTAATATTTTAAGGTTTAATAAAAGTAGAAAAAAATGTATATGCTTTTTACGTATTTAAAGGAATAATATAAAAGACATATAAAACAATATCAATCTATTCTCAATTTTGCTACAGACTTTAACAATAAACAAGAGAGCATATATGTGTAGGCAATATCTATGTCCCAGTGCAATAGTCTGTGGAACGCTGGCGCCATCTGTCTATCGCCGTGGGGTAGAGTCAATAGTGACAATCCGGCGCGCGTCTCTCGGTAGTTCTCGAGTGGCGGTCTGCCGGAGCGGTCGACTGGTGAAACAGTCGCGTTCTTAGCTATTTATAAATTAAATATTAAGTGATTGAACAGTATAAGCAGGGTTAATTAATCAAGCGTTTGATTGAACCAACAATACCCACCAACGCCCACAGTATGGATGTGATCCACATTAACGATGATAGCAACGGTGAACCCTAGGGTTTTTGCTTCTCGCCTTTTCTCTTTTATTTTCCGACATATATAATAAAACATAAACCATGCTGGCCATAAACCAAAAACTGGCACTTTTGTCGTCCTATTGCTTACACGTATAAAAAATAACACATATTATTTTATTCATAAGTATAATTCTATTAATCCCGATTTATACACACATTTCTATTATACATTAAACTCAATACATTAATACTTTAATAACGCTCCAGTAATACACTTAATATCAAAACTATAACTTTCGTACTCTACGAACAAGCTTCGCCAGCCTCCCAACGCGACGTCATTCATGAGTTCTGCTATCAACGAAATAACATAATCATGACAAACTACTGACGGTTCTTCAATCAACATTTTAATGATCTTGCTGATGCAAAGCTCCTGGTTTGCTAGCAAAGCTCCTGTGGTCAATACCTGGCAGGATAGGTAGGTTTAGGAAACTGCATTTTCTAATTTATCTGGGTCTAAACTAGCTGTCTTAGGCTGTGGCTAGTTACCACCTTACCATCAAAGCGTGGCAATACGAAACCATAAAAGAACATTACTTCTTACTCTTTCCAGGTTAGCGAGATTCCACCTTAAACTGTATCATAATTTATCATCAGATGAGATCAAAATTGTTATAAAAAATCTTTTAGAACTACTGGGAAATACGTTACCTAAACGATAGACTATTGACGATTCAAACGAACTTATTGAATAAAAGTTTGGAATAAAAAGCATTCATAATATTATTGTGATGCAAACGGAGTCACATGCAAGAACTGGTCTTACTTAATTGGGTAAAATCCTGAACAAACACAGCACTGTATTAATATATTTGATTTCGTTTCCAACACCTGCCGACATATGGCGCCCCTTCGTTATACGAGCTCACCTCACGCCCGCCGTTATTTACGTATGATGCATAATTCAAAATAGTTTTTAACTTGTTATTGTGATTATTGACTGCCATATTGGTCTAGTGGTTAGCATGTTCGACTACAGACATGAGGTCCTGGGTTCGAATCCCGGGTCGGGCCAATTCAAAAATGGATATTGTGTTTTCTATTAAGATTTTCTCAATATTGGCCCGAAGTTGGGAAGTTGGCAGTGTGATCCACCCCCGTGCCTCGGAAAGCACGTTAAGCCATCGGTCCTGTGCCCGATCTCTCTCCGGTTGTGTCGGATTACCGTCACATGGGACTATGAGAGTGAAGGAATAGAGAGTGCACTTGTATACTATGCCTGCCAATCCGCAGTAGAGCAGCGGGTGGGTCTATGCTCTAAACACCCTCTCTCATACGAGTGAGGAGGCCTGTGCCCAGCAGTGGGACGTTAATGGGGTGCTACTAGGTAAGTAGCACCCCACTTTATTGTGATTATTACAGTGTTACAATTATTTATATGTCAGAGAATAAGAGAGGAGCATAAAGCATAGGAGCGTAGGTTTCTCCGCTGATATCGCCCTTAATAGCATCCATAATTAAATTTCCATACTGTGGGCGTTGGTGGGCAATGTTGGTAAAATCAAACACTTTATTAATTAACTCAGATTATAATGTTCAATCACTTAATATTCCCGATATCAATTTACACATACTCATTAATAATAATAGCTAGGAACGCGACAGTTTCAATAGTCGACCACACCGGCGGGCGGTTACTCAAAGACTAGAAAGACGCGCGTCGGATTGACTCTGTCCCACGCCGATAGATAAATGGCGCCATCGTTCCACAGACTATTGCAATCCGATATATATATTTAGTGAATATTAGATGAGACTGAGCTGTCACGTTCGGTAACGAAACGCTCCTTTGAGTTAGGGTTGATGAAAAAATATCGATATATCGATATAACGATATTATTTTTTCATGGTATCGATATTTTGGATGTATATTTAATACTATGATATCTTGATGTATCGATATAAAATTTCCAAGTATCAAAAAGGTACGAAAATATAAATACGATATGGTTTTCTAAAATAAAATCGATTTATTTTTCTACGAATCAAAAATCCTAAGAAGGAATACTTTTTATACTCCCATCTTTGTTACAAATTATATTTAATGTAATTTTTAGATTAGGTCGACTGGATTTGCTATTTTATAATTTGGATTTTAAGATGGCAACTTAATCTGCGAATTTCAACTTTAACTAGTCCGTGTTTAATTACTCAAAAAAGTCCCATATTTTGTACAACTTAAAATCGGTTGGTAAATGAAATTGCATAATCATCGAGTATAAAAGTCGTGTAAGTCCAATTGAAAGAGGTTGGTGGCATAGCAGATGGATGCCGATCAGTGTTTTGTTATTTTTCATTTATTTTATACTAGCTGTGTCCTGCGGTTTCGCCCGCGGACGATTTGCATTATTTCCCCTCCGTGTTTCCATTGCTCGTTAGTTAAAAGATAAATATTAAAAAAATAGAGATATTGAATATTAAAATGAAGTATATTTTAAGTGATATTTGATTTATCAAAATTGAAATTAAACGAATTTTACAATTGTCTAATTTTGAAAGTGGTGTCAGTCCATTTACAGCACGTAAATATGTGTTATCTTAGTCTAATTAGTCATAAACAAATTTATATAAACAAATTAAATGTTGATAAAACAATAGTAATAATTCCAGACCTCATATGATTTACCTGTATTTTGAAATGAACAAAAATATTAACCTTTAATTTTCTAACTACTAATTACATCACTATTTGAATTTATAAAATTTCTATACACTATTACTACACTATTATACTACACTATTTCTCCTAAAACGACCGCACCATAAAGCAACACGAGAGACTGTTCACACAGTTGTTCTGCCGGGTAAAGTTACCTCATATTGCATACAATTTCGTAATGTTGCAGAATGTTTTTAGTATTATTAAATGTTGCCACCTAATTATTTATAGTCTAACACTACAATACAATATTTAACGTTCTCCCTAGATGGAAGATGTCGAAAATGACCGACAAAACCACCCAATTGCACACTTAACATATATTTGTAATGTGGTGTTCAATAAAGCATGTTATTATTTATCTTTTTTTGACAATGTCGACAATTATATATTTCTCAGGAAGTAGTCCTTCGTCTAAAAGAAAAGTGATAAAATTTTAAACAACAATTACGCACAAAAGTTTCTTTATCACGCCTCATTCCCATAGGGGTTGGCAGAGACAACATCCTTCAACTTGCCACGTTCTTTGCATATCGCCTTCGCTTCTTTCATTCTCATTAAAACCTTTCATACAAGTTCGCCGGCTTAGAGTACTCTTGACTTGGCCCTTATTGAAACTGTCCTGGATTTGGTCCAGGAACATTCGCCTTGGTCTTCCCCTTTCAACTTTCGCATTCACTCTTGGCTCATAAATCCCTTTTGTCAGTCTCCTAACATTCATTCTCTCTAGATGCCCGAACCATCTAAGCATACCTTTCTCAATTTTAGTCACTACATCTTCTTTTATACCACAACGTTCTCTTACTCTTTCACTCAGTTTTAATCCACACATACTTCTCAACGCTCATATCTTTACTGCATTTATTTTACTTTTGTGATTCTTCTGCCATACTCAACTTTCACCATAAATGTTGGCACCAACACTCCTACATGCACAACCAGTCTAGCCCTTTGAGACACTATCTGGCTATTCGTAAAGGCGCGCAGGGCACCATTTACCATATTCCCTGCATTCCCTCTCCTTTCAATATCACTTTGACATGTTCCATCTTTTGTAAATTTAGATCCCAAGTATACAAATTCTTTCACCTCTTCCACTTGTTCCCCATCTATCAAAATATTGCCATTCATCATAGATTCATCTCGTTCAAAAAGCATAACTTTCGTTTTGTTTACATTCACTTTCATTCCTTTCCCTTTCAAAGCTTCATTCATAATATTTACCATCTCCTGTAGCTCATTAGCGGATGACGCAAGTATTACTTGATCATCAGAGTAAACATTTGATGAGTAATTCATTCATTCTTAACCCATACTTTCTTTTAAATCTGTCAAACATTTATCCATGAATAGGTTGAATATCCATGGTGACGCAACACATCCCTGTCGAACACCTCTTTCGATAGGAAACCACTCCGTGTACGCTCCGTTTATTCTAATACAAGCACTAGAACCCTCATAGAGACACTTCAATACTTGAATCAACTTGATTTTAACACAAGAAATAAAAAAAAATTGGGTTTACTTCCACATAATTATTAGAAATATGTTAAAATGTCCTATTACAAAAGGCATATTATTGGACTTGATACCAGTTGCACGTGAAAGCTAAACATATTGTAACCTACAAAAACTATAATAAAAGGAGTAACCGTTGAGTTTCTTGCTGGTTTCATCTCAGAGCAATATATTTTCGAAAGCAATGGTAGATGTGTTACCAACGGACTACTGACGATTCAAAAGTGCTTTTTGACCCTGAATAAAGAATTAAAAGATTTTATCAAAACTCGTGACGCTCAACAAACCTTCATCTTCTCTCTATATAGGTCTTGATAATACAGTCACTTTATTAAAATCTTAAGTAAGTAAAAGTAAGTAGCAGCCCATTAACGACCCATTGCTGGGCACAGGCCTCCTCACTCATAGGAGAGATGGTTTTTAGAGTATAGACCCACCACTCTGCTCCACTGCGGATTGCTTGCCAATAGTGCACAAGTGCACTCTCTATTCCTTTACTCTCATAGTCCCATGTTACGGGAATCCGACACTAACGGAGAGAGATCAAACGCAGGACCGACGGTTTAATGTGCTCTCAGATGCACGGGGGTGGAGCACTCCGCCAACTTCGGGCAAATATCTATAAAATCTTACTAGAAAACTCAATATCGATATTTCAATTGGTCAGACCTGGGACTCGAACCAAGGACCTCATGTCTGTAATCGAACATGCTAACCACTAGACCATTGCGGCAGTCATTAAAATCTTACGTAAAAGGTTTTTCAGTGTAGTATCTTTAAGAAGTTCGAGCTAGACGACGATAATTTACTTTAATTATTATTTATATTACTTGTTTAAACTTCAAATCTCAATTTCAATTATAACCAAAATAAGGACATCTAAACGAGAATTGTAAACTTTTGAATTAGGCGAGAAACCCCTGCTGTCTCAATTTGAAATATACATCAAATTAAGCTTTTAGTTGATTAAATTTTAATTCAGATGATTGTAACTTAAATAACAATTTAATTAAAATATTCAAATTTGTGATACTAAGCGTCAAAGCATACAAAGTATACGTTGAAACAAACAGATCAACTGGGTATTCGAAGCTTTTACAAAGTTTAATTACCCCACAGCTTTCTTGTGCGCCCTACCCTCCACCTGAAGTGAATAGGGCTGCCTTTTATTTTATATATTTAACAGCTGATGCGGCAACCTTTGTCCTGTCGTAACTATGTAAGTAAGTAAAAGTAAGCAACAGCCCATTAGCGTCCCACTGCTGGGCACAGGCCGCCTCACTTCAAGGAGCGAGGGTTTATAGTGCATAAACCCACCACGCTGCTCCACTGCGGATTGGCAGGCATAGCACACAAGTGCACTCTCTAATCCTTCACTCTCATAGTCCGATGTGACGGTAGTCCGACACAACCGGAGAGAGAGATTGGGCGCAGGACCGACGGCTTAACGTGCTCTCCGAGGCACGGGAGTGTATCACACCGTCAACTTCCCAACTTCGGGCAAATATTGAGAAAATCTTAATAGAAAACTCAATATTTATTTTTGGATTGGCCCGACCCGGGACTCGAACCCAGGACCTCATGTCTGTAGTCAAACATGCTAACCACTAGACCAATGAGGCAGTCTACTATGTACTTCTACTACGTAACTATGTACTTCTTTTTATTTTCTGGTTATAATATGAATATTTGTGTTAGTATTACGACATGGGAATGTTGTTGTTTTCTTGCCCTTATCCCACTAGGTGGGGTCGGCACAGCATGTTTCCTTTCGCCACTTCACTCTATCCGCTGTCATTTCTACATTCACACCCTTAATACACATATCCTCTTTCACACAATTCATCCACACTTTTTTTGGTCGCCCTCTCCCGGCCCTGCCGCTTACCATCATATTTAGAACCCTCTTACATACATGGCTATCCTCCCTTCTCATTACATGTCCATACCAGGCTAACCTTCCACTCCTTAACTTCTCGTTCACTGGTGCTACTTTCACACTTCCTCTAATATACTCATTCTTAATCTTATCCAATTTTGTCACTCCACACATCCATCTCAACATTCGCATCTCCGCTGCATGCAATTTCCTTTCATTCTCCCCTTTGGTGGCCCAGCACTCTGATCCATACAGGATGACAGGTCTTACGATCGTCTTATAAATCTTCCCCTTTAGTTTAAGGGGCATTCTGGCATCGCAAATTGTTCCCGAGACCTGCCTCCACTTCATCCAACCTGCATTTATCCTGCTAGTAACATCTCGGTCAATGCCGCCGTCGTTTTAGAAGATATAGCCGAGGTAACGGAAATCTGAGCAGACTCGAAGGGAAACACCATCTAAGACAATCGAAGAAAAACTGGATGGATCCCCGAAATCACAGAACAGATGAAGGGAATTTATCAACATATATTTTTTAGTGTTACAGCTATTTCTATGCCAGACTATCACAATTTACTTCGCCAGTATCACGTAGAGGTAGAAGACGCATGTCCAAGGACTTTTTTTCGTAAGCGTGACTTTTATTTCTATCTATATTTTTATTTTTAATTTACCTATAAAAATAGGGGTACTTGTACAGTCTACATGTTAGTCTGTAATGAATCGGTCACAATTATGTCAAACGTCATAAGGTTACATTAAAAAAGTTAGTACGATAGTTAATTTTTATTAAAATTTCTGTTATTCTGGCCAAATTTATTTATTTTTCGTTCAAAAGAACCTTCTTCTGACTATAGCACATACAACAAAAAGGAATTAGCAAAATTAGACCAATACTATTTACATACAGCAGACCCTACAGACTTCGTTCTGTGAAAAAGATTGGAAATGTCGCAGATTTCAGTTTTACGAATGTTTTTTTAAATGAAATTACAGCACTACTAATTATCTATAGCTTTTACATTTCTGTGACTATTCAATTGATTTTGAACTTTGTGCAGCGGTAATAAAGTGCAAATTGACTCTTTGACGTTAGGAATACACCTACATTGTTAAGACAACAGTGAGTACTTGTAATTTATTATGAACTTTATTGAA
This sequence comes from Elymnias hypermnestra, assembly GCA_015832385.1. Classification (NCBI taxonomy): domain Eukaryota; kingdom Metazoa; phylum Arthropoda; class Insecta; order Lepidoptera; family Nymphalidae; genus Elymnias; species Elymnias hypermnestra. The sequence continues at coordinate 327,583 of JACTOM010000933.1, forward strand.
TAGCAAGGTGAAATTGACTCTACATTTTAGTTAGAAAACGTTTATATGGCAAACAGAAAAGGGCTGTTTTTAGGGATTTCCCCTGCAATTATTCGAACTTTTCTCGCCGTAAAAATCATCCTTGGACTTCAATGAACATTTAAAAAAATAATTGGCAAAATAGGTCTAGGCGTTGATGAGTTATGCGCTTACCAACACATTTTGCGATTCATTTTTATATCATAAATATAAATTAGTATAGAAACTTTATAAACGAAAATTCAATTGTCCCAATTTTTTTCGTCCATTTATCACATGTCGCGTTACAGCCAGTCGTAACGTGAACGACGATCTGTAGAGCAACCAAGGCCAATACGGCGGCGGGCATGACTCGCATCAACTTGCATCGTGGTTTCATAAAATCAAAAAATATTTTTTTTAACATAAAACGATAGAAACGAAACCAACGAGATTTTGACGACCTCGCTGGCGCAGTGGTGAGAGTATTCGCTTTGCTAGCGGAGGTCCCGGGTTCGATCCCCGGTAGGATGAATTTAAGAACTTGTATTTTCTAATTTGTCTGAGTTTGGACTGGTGGGAGGCTTCGGCCGTGGCTAGTTACCACCCTACCAGCAAAAACGTACCGCCAAACAAAGAGATTTGTGTTCCGATACGATGCTGTGTAGAAACCGTAAGGGGTATATCGCCTCTTAACAGATTAGGGCGCTTCCATCTTAGACTGTAGCATCACTTACCATCACATCACCTTGTGAGATCACAGTCAAGTGCTAATCTGTCAGCATGCGTTTCAAATGGTCGGATTGATATGAATCTTTATCACATAACGTTAGAAAATACTAGTGTAATGACATACTACATATTAATATATCATAATATGGAAACGTCCAAAAGGCAAAATGGTTGAAAATTTTCCTTCACATATTAATTTTATACATTTTCTAGCAACCCTTTCGTTGTGACGATGACATTTTCAAAGTTTATCGTCCGCTTTTGAGTCACAGGACGAAATGCTCATCTCTGATTAGTCGCTCGTCTCATCTGACTGGATGTACAGTTACTTCAATGGAAATTAAAGAATTACTTTGAATAATAAATATGTATGTATGTAGTTGTTGGGGAGGGATTCAGGTTCAGGCAAGTTCAGGTTCCTCCGGGTTCAGTTGACTGTATGGGGTTCGGAACTTCGATATTCGGTTCTTCAATATTCACAGCTCGGGTCTTCATGGTTCGGCGGTTCAGTTATTGCGGGTTCTGATCTTCAGTCTTCGGTTCGGCAGAGTTACGGGTTCCTGAAAGTTCATAAGTCGCGCTTAGTACTGGGATCTACTCCTGCTCAAGCCGGCCGTGACCCTGGCATGGACTCGACCCTGGACCCGGCCTATAAAGGTCCAGGTAGAATCGGTCCCGAGACGGTGGGAGGGGAAAGTTAAAGGGGGAGAATCCACAGGGGTCGACAGATATGAATGAATTGTACACCTACCTGATCTCCCGACGCCGATCTCCTCGACGGCGACGAGCCCTAGCAGATGATGATCACTTGAGATGTGTATTTATATGTGTGTGGGTTTGTGGAATGTGTCTTTGCCAAGGCGTCGCGGAAAGCCGTTGTAGGCGACGCCGTTCTTCTATTCTACTCCAAAATCCACAGGGAAGTCCTACTGCGGCCATCGCGTGGACGAAATAACCTAGCCGCGCTATGACCCGCCGCACTTCGTCGTGGGCTACGATATGGGCCTACAAAAAGCGACGAACTGCTTCACTAGCCCCGCAAAATCAATTAACGCGTGGAATAACCGCACTTTCCCGACAAAACCATACAAAATCATGAAGCGGGCTTGTTTTGCCCGTTCGATACGCCTCGAGTTGACAACTCGATCTCTGTCTTCTGGTGTACTACAGACTACAGATAATCTATAGACTATATTACTCTATGCCCAAAGAGCAGCGCGGAGGTGCCCTCTCGCGTCGTATACGCACGCCTCCCGATAGCCAGTGCATTAGTACGTTGAAAAGCTTGCAGATGGCGCGAATACGCTCCTTCCGAAGTACCAATGGTTCGCGCCAGATTGCGAGAACAACTCCGTTCGGGAGTCTAAGGCGAAATGTCCCATATAATTTTTTTTTCGAAGTGTGTAGTTGCTGTTAGCCCTACTGGCTTTGACACCGTAACCGAGAGGGATGGCGAGCGCAGAAGCTCTCCCGAGGGGTGGGCCCGTAGAAGGGCCCTGCTGCGTCGGGGGAAAACGTTGCTCTAAGGGCGCCTCGTGCCAGGCTCGGACCTAGGCTTAGAGCAACGTTTGCTGCTGCTGAAAAGGACAATCGGACAGGTGCTTAATCTTGATGCCCATGGGTCCGCGACTGGGAGCCGCGGCCGGGGTGCGTCAGATAGCGGGGACCTCGTCTTCGCCGGCGAAGACGCTGTGTGTGCGTGTGTGGAGTGTACGGGGCGTTGTCAATGGTAGTCTGGTTGTCTGGGTCGTCAAGGTCGTGTTTGGGTCGCCTCTTCCTAGGCGGTATGTTAAGCCTAATCCCATAAGAGGCGGCATTCCTAATGAGAGAGTTGGGGTGACTAATGGCTCTCTTGAAGTAGTCTACGGAGAGCGTTTTGAAATAGTTATTGACCGTTGCGAGGTCGAGATCTCTGTCGAGATCGACGTTGCGCATGAACCAACGGGCGCACGAGGCTATGCGCATGAATTTGTTCTGCAGCGTCTGGAGTCGAACAAGCCGGCGTGCAGGAACGTGAGCGAACACTACGCTCGCATAAGAGAATATGGAGTGGTTGTAAGTTTTGTAGAGTGTCACCTTGTGGCGCAGTGACAATTTACTCTTCTCGCAGATCATGGGATAGAGGCGACTTAGCACAAACGCTGCCCTGCCACGGACGTTGCGAATGTGTTCGGTGAATTTCATGCACGCATCTAGGGTGACTCCGCATCTAGGGTATCTGGCTTTTTGTTGCCAAGGAATCGGGTCGCCGAGGAGTTCTATTGTACTCTGATCGCGGCGGTCAGGTCTTTTGTTGCCGGTGAATAGCACCGCTGTGCTCTTGTCGGCGTTCGCCTATATTCTCCATTTGCAAAACCATTCGCCTAGGCGACTGACTGCTCTTTGGAGACGAGAGGAGATTGTTGTTAATAGGTTTGATGAGGTAAATAGCGCGGTGACGTCCGCGAATTGTGCCAGGTGAACGTGAGGTGTTCTGGGCATGTCGCTGGCGTACAGCAAGAAGAATAGAGGGGAAAGTACGGAGCTCTGGGGGACTCCAGCCTGAATTTGACGACGGGAGGACAGGGTACCCTCTACGCGGTAGCGAAAGCTTCGGTTGGTAAGAAAATCTCTTAGTAGAAATACGAGTCTGCCTGGCACGCCCAGATGGAGAAGCTTATTAAGCCATAAATATTAAGCCGGCGTGCCATACCTTGTCGAATGCCTTCGCTAGGTCGAAGAAGATCGTGCCTGTGGGGCTGCGGCTGCTGCCTTTTGCGTAGTAGAGGTGATCGATTATGTGCTCCGTTAGGCGGTGCACTTGCTGAACACAGGCGTATTCTGCGCGGAAACCAAACTGATAGTCTTGTCCCATATAAACTCTCGGAGAGGCCTTTTATACCACTCTCCTCGAGGGCTATCACGGGTGATGAGCTAAGAGAAGGAGGGGGGTCGCCGGCGGTTGACTAATCAGAATTACTCGCCGCCGGCGACGCGCTAGGGTCGGTGCTCCCGTCCGCAACAGTAGTATTGTAGACGGCCTCGCTAGGACAAATCAACGAAGTTGTATTTTCTAACGTGCCTGAGTCTGGTCTGGTGGGAGTCTTCAGCCGTGGCTAGTAACCACCCAACTGGTCATCAAGATCGGTCCACCCAGGGCCGATCTTGATGACCAGTCGGGAGATATGAGGTAACAAACATAAAAAAAATACAAACAAATTGATAACCTCCTCCTTTTTTTGAAGTCGGTTAAAATACATCGGGACCCCATGGAAAATACCACCTTTGATATAAAAAGGATTCCTTAAATCGATACGCCCCATCGAAAGTTATGAGGTATCAAAATTAAAAAAAAATACAGCCGAATTGATTACCTCCTCCTTTTTTTGAAGTCGGTTGAAAAAAGATAAAGTCACGAGCAGCTCGTTCATAAGGTGTTTCTGGCATAATACTATGCACAAAAATCTTGCTCTCCAATGACAAATACACCATATAAACCATTTCCTCAATAGTCCTTCGTAATACTGGGAACTTTTTAATACGCTGTGAATATGTCGTTGGAGTTTCTGCAGCCAAGTTCCTTGAGCAGAACTCGCCTCGTAAGAACTGAATAAAAATAACTTCTCCAAGTATCGATAAGGTAAACTTTCACGGGGGAACTTTTGATTTATTCCAATTTTCTTCGAGCATTTTCTTCCGACGCGTATTATAAATGCAATAATTGTTGTTAAGTACCTATGTATTTTAGAAAAAAATAGCCATTGCAATCAATCCCTCTTCCAAAGCTAATTTTTGACTGTAATCTCACCTGATGAAAGAGACTGGAATGATGGCACTATAACATTGTAAATGGTTTCTTTTTTAGATTAAAGACACATCTTTGCTGTTATTGTGGTATCTAGCCACGGCCGAAGCTTCCTATAAATCCAGACTCATACAAATTATGGTCGAATTCAAATTCAAATTCAAAAATTCTTAGGCCTTTAGAAAATTTCTTTTACAAATTAATATCAATGTACGAACTGATTGTTATTGAAGAACGACGAGGGTTTCTCCGCGCCTTATCCTGAGAAGAGCCACCAACAAACTCATCATTATAATATAGTATTTATTTATTTTATGTAGACTAGAACAATTCATTCACTCCTCAGGTTTTTTTTATCACCAATTCTCTTTGACATTTTGAAGAGAATACAGGACTTTTTGTTCGATGTTTTTCATTATAATAGTGTCATTTTACATAGTATATCAATATCAAGAAATTAAATTTTGGAAGTCAGTCATGGCCGGATTCTAATAGTGTTTTCATTAATAAATTAGATTGATTATTTCAAAAAATATAAGGCTTTTTGCTTGATGAATATTTATACAACCGTAACATTCTATTCAGGCTGAAAATTTTGTGTATAATATATCAACTGAAATAACATTGAATATGAGTTGTAAACGAAAACAATATTATGTATACAATGCGAATAATTTTGCCTCCACGCGCTACCAACACATGGTGCCTCTTTGTTACGCGAGTTGATTTCGCCTCGTCTCATATTCATTGCCATCGCATAATTTCAAAATAACAAAACATAAAGCAAAGATGTGTCGTGATAATCATTATTTGGATAAGTAAATAAACTCAAATTCGTTTTATGTCGCCTTAAACTGAAGGCTTCTTCCTAACAAATATGTAATATAAAATTATCAAAAGTATTAAATGAAGTGTGTTTAACAGAAAGGTATCAAAATTTACAATATTTATAACCGACTTCAAAATAAGAACCGCATTCAAAACAAACTCTTACAAATATATTAATATGCTCTAAATAGTAAAAAATAATTGCCTATTCTTTTTTAGAGTTCTTCGTATTCTTATATTCGGAGCTGGCGTCAGCCAAGGTACCTAAATGCAGAAGTCTGTTAAAATGGAGAATTCGGCTGTTTATTTTTATATTTGTCGGTGTCACCAACACTCCTCCATAGTGTTGGTGCTAACATATATGTATGGTAATGACAGAAGATGCACATCATTAAAATAAATGCGGTAGAGATGAGAGCGTTGATAAGTACGAGTGGATTGAAACTGAGTGACAAAGTAAGAAATAGTGTGATAAAAGAACGTTGTGGTATAAAAGAAGATGTAGTGACTAAAATTGAGAAAGGTATGCTTTGATGGTTTGGGCACGTAGAGAGAATGAATGAAAGGAGACTGACAAAAAGGATTTATGAGTAAGAGCGAATGGAAAAGTTGGAAGGGGCATTATGAATAAGGGCCAGGTCAAAAGTACTCTGAACCGACGAATTCGTATGAAAGGTTTAATGAAAACGAAAGAAGCTAATAAGATATGCAAGGATTGTGGCAAGTGGTAGGACGTGGTCACTGCCTACCCCTATGGGAACAAGGCGTAATGCTATGTATTTTCATTATTAGAATATAAGTAACAAATTAAAGCATATAACAAATACATTTTTGAATTGGCATAAATTTTACAGATTTTATTAACACTTTCACCCTTAGCTGCAAATGAATTTCATCAGTTTTTTTTTATATACTTCTTATTACACACTTTGACAGTGTAACTATATTTTTGATTTACTTTGATTTACTAAAATTGAAACAAAAAGACGTTTTCAATTAACAGAACCCTAACGCGTATTGACTTTTATAGTCAAAATAAACACGGAACAAACAAACAGTCCCTGTTTATGGGTACATTTATATCTGGTTATTGGGAATACCTTTACCCAACATGTTGCCATAAAACAGTTATTACAACATCAATTTATACATCTACTATTTCAAATGGAGGATACTAGCGATCTGCCACGGCTTTACATAAGTAATAATGCATATATGCCTTACAACGTATGGATTAGATTTCATTTAAATTAAATTCAGATGTTTTTTGCGAGAACTTCCGCCTTCAACTCCCAAGGAGGATCGCCCGCCATTCCTCACACCTTGTACATACTAATATTTTACAAATATTTGAATTTATTATGTTCACCGTCCGCTAACATCGCCCGATCACACTTTTAGTAATACTAAATGCTAAAGTTACACTTTAAAAACATTATGTCAATCTGGAATTGCAACACATGCCAGGCATAGCGTTTGTAAGCGTAAGTCCGTCCATCGTCGAGAATCCTCAGTCGGATTCATTCGGGGCACCAGGGATGAATGCGAAAGTTGAACCCCTGGTGCTTCATTCATGGATGAAGAGGGTTCCGCTGGGTTTTAGTGGGTATTGCGAGATCTGCTTGTTCGCCGAGTCCCACACTCCTGACACACGGTCGGGATCAGTGCATAAAAGCATTTCCCAACGAAAATAAAAAATGCATTGTGCAATATTACGAAAAGTTATGCAATGAGACATAATTTTAACAATTCTTATGAGTGAAGTAGTTGATTTAAGAGAAGTAATGAAAAAATGTATAAGAAATAAATTTAAATAGTGAAGTAATTATTAGTATAGTGCAAGTTGTTTATAAATTAGTTTACCAAGTTGTTTTTAAATTACCTTCTCCGGCGGTATGAGGGAGCATCCATTGCAATTCTCCCTCTCTCGTTCGTGGGCCTCCTTCAGTGAGATGATCGTCTTACAGAAGAATGCCTCTCCCGCCCAGCACTTCTCACTCGAGAGCATCGCGCCTACAACGCTGTCCAGTGAGAGGTCCGCGCCGATCAGCGCAACCAAGAGGTGACGCTGAGTCCCCAGGCTGCACAATCTGCCAAAGTATGCTGTGCCGATTCGATGGCACCACCACACTCATGGCAGGCCGGTGATTCATTGCTACCAATTCTGTGCAGGAACTTTCCGAAACATCCGTGTCCGGTCAGAACCTGCATCAATCTGTAGGTGAGCGACCCGTGCATCCTGGAAAGCCATTGTTCCAGGTGAGGGCGGGTCGCCTCCACAGAGGCCACGCCCGCTAATGAAGTCCTAAGATCCTCTTTCCATCGTTGAATCAGAGCGCGGTCGGCTCGAGCCGTGATCCTCCGGACCTCATCAGCGCCAACCTGCACAACACGTTCCCTTGTAGCCACCTTGTGTCTATAAATCGCCACGAGAACTTCCGTACGAAGCTCCCACGGAGGATCGCCCGGGTACTTTTATGTGTTGCCACTGCATTACTCAATAACACTCAACATCTAAATATCTATAGTCTAACACTATTAAGGTTATCCGGATACAAACATATCCAAATAATAATTCTATTTATAGAGTACTAATCTCCAACACCAACACTAAACGTATTACCATAAAATAGTTACTACACCGTAACAAATTTTGTAACATGTTGACGTATTGAAACAAGCGAATCGTAAATATACATTGTACTAACTACTGAACATTTAATGAGTGGTTTGGTACAACCTATTTGACTGGTAAGCGTAAAACATTATTGGCAGTTAGTTATCTGAAAGCAATATTATGCAATAAATTTTCAAACAGTCAGTGATTGATTACAGCTGGGTTTTCTTAACTATTCTACAGACTTTCACATCGCAACCTCGAAATAAAAGGATTGAGAAAATATTCTTTATACCAAGTTTTAGAGTCGCTCACTAGTTTGCAGGTTAAGTAATACTATTACTATTCTCATATTCTTCATTATTATACTACATACTTTAAATGACTTAAAAAACTATATTAACGTTAATACAAACTAAGAACTGTCACTAGGCGAATACTCGTATTGCTTCATTCCCCTGTTCTATCCCTCTTATACCAAACGTCCCACTCAAAATAATAAGTCCACCAATCAACAGTCGTCGTTTTCACGACGACTTCTTAAATTTGGGAATTTCCGGACTGCGTTAAACCGGGTGTAGTGCATGTGAACGTTTCACTGATATAAAAACCACAAATAACAATCATGTTAACTAACACAAGTAATTTATTTCAAAGAGGTTTTATTTAGATTAGTCTAGAGATTCGTTTCAAAAAGAAAAAATAATAGTGCGTGCCTACTAAGTACACATGTCAGAAGTTAAACTTCTTTCGCAAACTCATTTTTAAGTCTTGTTTATATTTATACAAATCTAAAATTTAAGATTTCCAAAACTCAGTGGGAGGGAAAAGGCAGATATGTTAGAAATTCAATGAATTAAAATAAGTGTCGAAAATTGATACAAATAATTTATTTAAATCTCAAATGACGAATAGTAAATAAAAATGTTACGTGTTTTTGTCAATATTAGAAATTACTTATTAAATTTGAAAAAGAAAGAAAGAAAAGAGAATTTATGAAATATTTTATATTTTGTGTAAAACAGTATATTGAATTAAAATGCCACATGTTATTTGTAAATATTAAAACTACCTAACCTTCAAACGAATTAGCATGAACAATGCTAATCACGCGTTTCATCCGTGAAAGTTTTACCCTCATTACCTAAAGAAGTTTCACTTCAAAAATATTTATAATAATTATGTCGTGGAAATACATTACAATACAAAATAAAAATGGTTTATTGCACATAACATATTATCACAAACAAATATATATTATTAAAATATAATCATTAAATCAACAATTTTGTCGCACGCTTTCCGGCGGAAACGGGTGGCAGCATTGATCATTAAATAAACGGCTGCAAGGGTTTGCCGCCGAATAAAGTCTTCGTGTGAGATCGCGTTGCAACGGAGAGGCATTCAAGTGATATCAGTGGATCTGTAAAGGGTTTATTGTGTGTCGTAAATCAGGGAATTATTTGCATAGTAAATTATGTTAAAGTATAATCAAAAATATCTTTATTCAAGTAGGCGTATTACAGCACTTTTGAATCGTCAAATTATATATTTTTTTCCACACTCTGATTCTAATATACGTCTGATGATGGTACTCAAAATCGGCTTAAAATCTAAAGTTACGAGGGTTCCTTCGCGCTCTGATCCGAGAAGAACCCACAACAAACTCAGTCGGGTATTTTTTTTTACCATCATCATTACAATAACATATTAGTTTACTATATTTTAATTAAAATTAGAGCAATTCGTTCACTCCCAGGCGTTTCTATCGTCTAGGTAATCTTGCAACTTATAATACGATTTTTCTATCAACTTTCTTTTAACAAAGACTTTGAATTTATTAATTGACATCTTTAGAACGTCTTGTGGGAGTTTATTATAGAAACGTATACAGTTACCCTAAAATGAGTTGTTGTATATAGTGTGACATAACTGGTGTTGATGATATTTGTACATGTACGCGTGTACAGTCGGATAACAATAACGAAATTAGGTGTATGTATATATGGTGCACATTATTGAGAGAAAAATATTAGCTGTAGATTTAAAATGTAAAATCAAATATCGCAAATGAACCATCGGTGCGAACTGAGTTTAAGCTGTTTAGAATATATACTGAGCTCGGTGGCAGGCGGCGGACTCGCGGGATTAATATCGCATGATTAATTCTACACGCAGGTGTTTGCACTATAATATTGCTTATTGATTTCGTGTTGCGACTGGCTGATAGAAACACAATTAAATATAGCTCCACATGACCGTACCTATACGCTTAGAATTTCTCATTCCCTTATAAAATTCGTACACTTACACATAATACACTTTCAATTATGCGACATTTTATGATATCAGTGATTTTTTTATTGCTGACATTTAGCGCTTGACTGTGATCTCACCTGATAGTAAGTGATGATAATATCTAAGGTGGAAGCGCGCTAATCTGGTAAGAGACGATACACCCCTTATGGATTCTACACAGCATCGTACCGGAACAACATTTCTTTGTTTTTCGGTAGTTCTTTGCTGGCAGGGTGGTAATTAGTCACGGCCGCAGCCTCTCAACATTCCAGACTCAGACAAATTAGAAAATACAATTTCCTAAATTCATCCTACCGGAGATTGAACCCGGGACCTGGCAAGTACTCGCACCACTGCGCCAACGAAGCCGTCAAATGTAACTGTACAAAAAGTTCCCCTAGACGCTTCGTATTTAAAACATTTTTTATGACTCTCAAATAACGGACATTCAGAATCGTCATTGTCGCTTCAACCGATGGACGTCAACATAGGTGTCACGTAATGATGCCCTGGCTCCAGCGGCTACCGGCGACCCCCTTGATATCATCGATTCATCTTATGGGCAGTTTGCACTGTCCGGTGGGGGGTCATTAATCTAGCACCTTTGGGCCCCATTGTCCATCGATCCTATAAACTACGTGTCTGGCCCATTGCTTCTTCCCATTCATTACTTCAGGTTCGCGATTCGTAGGACTATGTCGGTGACTTTGGTTCTGCTACGGTTCTCTTTATTTCTGATTCGATCACGTAGAGAAACTTTAAACATAGTCCTCTCCATCGCCCACTGAGCGACTCTGAGCTTCCGCATGAGGCCCATACTGACAATATGCACTGTTGGAAGACTTTGATTTTCGGGCACTGAGGAATATTGGACGAAAACAACTTCCGTAGTTTTCACAACGACAGCCCAACCAAGTTGGATACAGCGGTTGACCTCATTCTCTAAATTGAACCTATCTACTTGGACTATGTGTCCCAAGTATGTGTATTCTACTACAATTTGGTCTGCTGAGTTTTCAACAATGACCGGGTGAAGCGGATCATGGATATTGGACATCACTTACGTCTTATCCATGTTCATTTTTAAGCCCACCTTGTGAGAAGCTCTGCTTAGGTCATCGAGCATCGTATTGAGATCTTCCAGAATCTCTGCTTAGATTAAGAATATGTAATCTATATTAATATGACATCAATGTAACATTACATTAAATCACGCTTCGCAACTTGGAATTTCCCGTTCTCCTAAAACAACTAGAATTACTAGTTGCAAACATGACCACGTTTGTTTAACGTACAGTTACTTCTACACTTGGAATTTCCCTGTACCCAAGAACTTTGTCCTTGAAATACCAAAATATGTAACTTTAACATAAAAAGGTAGCAAATACGCTTAGCTGCAGGTAGTAATTTTATAAAGATATCAAGTCTAAACTAATATTATAAGTAGGAAACATTTGTGTTTTTGTATATATGTATGTATACATGTTTGTAATATTTTCACAAAAAAAATACTAGACCAATTTCAGCAATTTTTCAGGATTAGAAAGCTGCATTTTGCAGCTGCATAGACTATACAACTTTCAAAAAAGAAATGGGATCCCTAAGAAAAATGTATTAATGTAATTTTGATGATAGAAAGAAGATCTTCTACTGTATTACAGAACGTATTTAATATCTACAAATAAATCAACGATACCATTTGTTATATTCGAGTTATACCATTATAACTACATTTTTGCATTTTAAAAGTTAATGAAAGAATCGACAATAATCAAAACATATTATTTATACAACCTTACTCTATTAAATGGTATTTTATTAAAGATCATTTCAATATCTGCAAAATTATTAAAATTGGACATTCCATTCAAAAGATGTAACGAATCAATCAAATCAAAATATTCTTTATTCAAGTCTCACAAAAAGCACTTTTGAATCGTCAGTAGTCTGTCCGTTCATAACGAATCTACCACTGGTTCGGAAAGTTGAATTTGCTGAGAATAAACTGGCGAGAAACTCAACGGTTACTCTTTTAAAGATAGTTTTGTATGCTACAATGTGTAATATATTGCTTCTGTGAGCAACTGGAATCAAGTCGAAACATTTCTATCGCTTAAATAATCTTCAACATTATAATATGCCTTTTGTAAAAGGATGTTTCTTAAAATTATGTGGAGGCAAATCTTAAACTGATTGAGNCATACAACCTTACTCTATTAAAGATCATTTCAATACGTGCAAAATTATTTTAAATTATTAAAATTGGACATTCCATTCAAAAGATATAACGAATCAATCAAATCAAAATAGTATTTATTCAAGTCTCTCAAGAAGCACTTTTGAATCGTCAGTAGTCTGTCCGTTCATAACAAATCTACCACTGGTTCGGAAAGTTGAATCCGCTGAGAAGAAACCGGCGTGAAACTCAACGGTTACTCTTTTAAAAATAGTTTTGTATGCTACAATGTGTAATATATTGCTTCTGTGAGCAACTGGAATCTTATCGAAACATTTCTATCGCTTAATTAATATTCAACATTATAATATGCCTTTTGTTTGGTTGATTTGATATATTTCTTAAAATTATGTGGAGGCAAATCTAAAACTGATCGAGGTATTTTATTAAAAATGCGTACGCTAAACCCGACAAATGATTTATGAACGATCTCGACTCTGAAATATGGAATTACAAGTTTGTATTTGTATTTGTTTGTAATCTGTCTTAGTGTACCGCCAGGCATTGCTAGTCAATTACAAATACAAGACGTAACTCTCAATCTCTATCACCCTTTCAACTTCCGCTCAAAGCTTTCGTAATGATCATGAATTCACCAGCTCACTCCCCAAGTCAAGTGTGCGTAAAGAAGTTTAAAAATATGGGGTTTGGTGTTATGAACACGGCCGTTTATTGTACCTTCCCCCACCACCGCGTGCGTTGTGTTACAGTCCTTACTCAGAATAATAAATTATTTAATCCTTTAGTTTTCCAGTGGTATCATTTTATTTCAGATGGAGATGATAGATATGTAGCTACAACACCAAACTGTATCCCCCGATCTAGTTATCATTCGTTTTTTCTCAATCCATGTAGATATGTTTTCAAAGACGTATTGTATTATATAAATTGTGCATTCATTTCCCCCTTTCTACATCTTACGACAATTGCCTCCATAAATCGTCGTCGGAACTAATGTCTCGCTAAAGCAAAGGTTAGAAATGTTAGCGTTGGATTCAAACTGCATTTCCACTCCAGCGGTCAAAAGCAAAGTGCATGCAACCATCGATCTTGCTATATTCGGAAAATAGTTCGTGATATTTCAAAGGCATTGTTCAGAAGCTTTCTTTTTTTTAAAGTAACAAATGAATTATCATATCGCTGACACGTAACTCGAATCAAAGTCAATACAATCTTCTTTCAAGTAAGTTCAGAAAACACTTTTGAATCGTTAGTAGACTGTCCGTTGGTAACTGATCTACCACTGGTTTGAAAGGTTGATTCAGCTGAGAAGAAACAGGCAAGAAACTCAGCGGTTACTCCTATGTTACAATGTTTTATATATTGCTGGAATCCAAGCGTGCCTTCTAAAACAATATATGTTAGAATACATATTATAAAACTGTGTCTTCCATTACGTCTGCTTGTTCGTAATAAACTCATAAGATCTATAGATTTTCATGCAGTTTTCTCTAATAGAACGCGTAATCTACGAGAAACATGTAGGTACGTGATGTAACTGCCTCATTGGTCTAGTGGTTAGCATGTTAGACATGAGGTCCTGGGTTCGAGTCCCGGGTCGGGCCAATCCAAAAATGGATATTGAGTTTTCTATTAAGATTTTCTCAATATTTGCCCGAAGTTGGGAAGTTGGCGGTGTGATCCACCCCCGTGCCTCGGAGAGCACGTTAAGCCGTCGGTCCTGCGCCTGATCTCTCTCCGGTCGTGTCGGATTCCCGTCACATCGGACTATGAGAGTGAAGGAATAGAGAGTGCACTTGTGTACTATGCCTGCCAATCCGCAGTGGAGCAGCGTGGTAGGACTATGCTTTAAAAACCCTCTCTCATACTCGTATAAGTGAGGAGGCCTGTGCCCAGCAGTGGGACGTTAACTTACTTACTTACATGATGTAATAAGGTTTTTTTTTATAAATAGTTTGAAATACAGCGATATATATATTGAATAACATTTTATACATATATCCGTGATAATATTCATGTATACAGCAAAAGGAGCGAAACACACAATTTTAATACAAGAAATAAAAACAAACTTATAACGCCATATTTTAGAGGGAAGAAGGTTCAGAAATCGGAAGGGTGGAGCATACGCGTTTTTAATAAGATACTCCAATCACTTTTGAGTCTGCCTCCACATAGATTTAAGAAATATGTTAAAAACGTCCTATTACAAAAAGCATATTATAATATTCAAGATTATTTAAATGACAAAGATGTATGGACTTGATATCAGTTGCACGTGAAAGCTAAACACATTGCAACGTACAAAAACTTTGTTTAAAGGAGTAACCGTTGAGTTTCTTGCCGGTTTCTTCTCAGCGGAATCGACTCTCTGAACCTGTGGTAAATTTGTTATCAACGGACAGAGTATTGACGATTCAAAAGAGCTTTTTAGCCTACTTGAATAAAGAATATTTTGATTTGATTGTGATGTATGTCAGAAAGATCAAACACCCTGGAAACTGTCATCCAAAACTCACCCTAATCCTTTAGAGATATAACTAAACAATGTATGGTGTGATATTTTAAATATAGGTCTACAAAATATTCCGGGGTGACAAATGTTCTATCTTTAAAATAAAAATACGTGCTTTAAAATAAAAGTACACGTGTCAGAAGTGAAACTTCTTTGGCAAACTAATTTTTAAGTCTTGTTTATATTTATACAAAACTGAGACTTCCTTTCCGAGACTTAGAGGTAGGGAAAAAGTAAGATATGTTAAGGATTTAATGAAATCAATTGTCGTTGAAACATTGAAAGTGTCGAAAATTAATCTCAAATGACGAAATTTAAAATTTAGTAAAGCGAATTTATGAAAAATTTTATTTTATATATGAATAATTTTATATTTGTCGGAGTGCAATAGTTTGTGGAACGCTGGCGCCATCTCTCTATCGGCTTGGGACAGAGTCAATAAGTGACAATCCGGCGCGCGTCTCTCCAGTATGCGGCTCCTGCCTGGTATTCTTTCTGCTCAGGGTACCAGAGGAGTAGGCTGCCGATCCCGCAGAACACGTGCCTACGTATGATAGTAGGAGCTCCGGGATACGTCATAAATGACGTTATCCACCGTGACACCAGGACGCCCACCGTGGAGGTGTACGTCCGAAACTTGGCAAGGAGTATGTTCCGCCACGCGGACAACTCCTCACACATACACCTCCACGGCATTGCCAGCCAGCACCCAAGAGCAGCAAACACTGGGCGTCCTCTGCCTCGTGAGCTTCTGCTGTCACCGCCTCGTGATGTAGGCGATGATGACGGCGAAGACGACGCAATATCAGAGGCAATACCATTGAATTAATTGACCTGGATGGGCCCCCCCGTGTGATTGCGGGCAAAACAAAATACCACGCATCAAATTGATGTATGAGGAAGATGCCTAGGTAAGGAGGCACTGCGTCGAGACCCGCAACCCTAAAGTTGAGAAGAACCCAGGAGAGCCGGCGTGCGTCTCTCGAGTTCTCGGGTACCGGCCCGCCGGTGCGGTCGAATTTTAAAACTGTCGCATTCCTAGCTATTATTATTAATAAGTTTGTCTAAATTGATATCGGGAACATAAAGTGATTGAACATTGTAATGAGTATGAGTTAATTAATAAAGCGTTTGATTGCACTAACATTACCCACCAAAGCCTACAGTATGGAAATTGAATTATGGATGTCACTAACTTTGATGTTGGCGGAGAACACTATGCCCATGCTTTATGCTTCTCTCCTTCTCTCTTCCGACATATTAAATCATTGAATGACGAGTGGCAAGCTGAAATGCCAAATGTTATTTGTAAATATTAAACTACCTAATCATGAAACAAATTAGCATAAAAAACGCTGCACATCTTCGTAACGTTAATCATACATTTCACCCCCAAGCACCTATAGAAGTTTCACTTCAAAAATGGCACGTACAATGTTTGACGATTCAAAATTTCTGTAAAAACGTGTTTGAGTAAAGAATTTTTGAAAGATAGCATCCTATGACAGATATAACACTAGGCATACTATATATCCGAGCGGAGTCTCGGTGGGTCATTAGTATTTAAATTAAATCAACTTTAATGATGTATATTCATTACTCAAAGGTTGACGTCAAACTCATTCCCTATATCAATACCACAATTGAAGGAAAGTCAAAGGAGTTGCAATGTTAACATTTAATTCAAACCGTATTTCTACTTGGTCGATCACAAAGCAACAGAAATGCGCTCATCGATCGTTTGTTATATAACGCATAAGCGATAATGTAGAGTTCTAGGGTAATCCAGGGTTTCCGTAACCGACTTCACAAAAAGGAGGAGGTTATCAATTCGTCTGTATTTTTTTATGTTTGTCACCTCATAACTTTCGACTGGGTGAACAGAGCTTGATGATTTGTTTTTATATGAAAGGTGGTGCTTGTCCTAGAACCCATTTGTTTTTAATCCAGTTCTGATGACGGCATTTTTTCAACCGACTTCAAGAAAAGGAAGAGGTAATCAATTCGGCTGTATTTTTTTTTAATTTTGTTACCTTATAACTTTCGATGGGGCGTATCGATTTAGGGAATCCTTTTTTTATCAAAGGTGGTATTTTCCGTGAGGTCCCGATGTTTTTTGACCGACTTCAAAAAAAGGAGGAGGTTATCAATTCGTCTGTATTTTTTTATGTTTGTTACCTCATATCTCCCGACTGGGTGGACCGATCTTGATGATTATTCTTTTTAAATGAGAGGTGGTGCTCGTCATGAGGTCCCATTTTTATAAAATCCAGTTCTGATGATGGCATCCATAAGAAAACCGGATAAGTGTTAAATTTCATGTGCGCGACAAATGGACGAATAACTCAAGATCACGTCAGCCGATTTCGATGATTCTTTTTAAATGGAAAGGATATAACTCAAGGGTTGTTTTATGATAGTTTGGTTAGGTTCTGATGATGGATTCCATGACAAAGTGACGGAACTCTTCAATTCTTAGGAGCAAATGAATGATACTTGACAGAATCTTCTATATATCTACCGTAACTTCGGTATGATCAAGAGCTAGTCGTAGTTAAATATGAAGATCAATGGATTTCCTCAACGGCTCACAGTAAGGGTGCGGTTTAAGGCAGAAGATATAATTGTCTGTAATCAAATAGCAATGAGCTTACGTTTGTTACTGCATTGCAACACGAACGAACGAACAGACGAATTGATAACCTCCTCCATTCTTTGAAATCTGTTAAAAAGGTTACTTAAGCTATGTTAATTATTGGACATAGAAGGAGAGTAAATTAGCATTGTAAAAGTAGGTGTTCAATAATACACTAGATACTTTCATATATATATAAACAGAATACATAATACAGTATATATAGATATATATATCAAGTCGTCATTAAATGAGATTAAACTTCATCATTTCTACATATGAAAAACGTTTTTCTGAAAATTTTTTCTATATCGGATTATAACTTTTTGCTACCTATGACTTTTAGTATTAAAAAAGGCAATAATGTGTACATAGTTTTAGACTACCCATTTAACTGTTCGGTCGTATTTTTTTTTATTATTATTAGAATTAAGATTCTAGTGTAGCGTCATGTTACGCTAACATCATTTATATAGTCAAAAACACTACTAATCACTAATGAGCACTCACAGTTTATAAAATACCACAAAAAAATCTTAACGAACTTCGACGCGCCACACGCACCGTTTTAGTAACGATTACTTTGTAACTGATTTAGTTTTTGTTTTATCTATTGTCTGGTCTTATCTCTACGCATATTTTGTTACGGCAGTTACCGAGAAGTAAAATAGATAGAACACTTTATGATTGCCCGAGTTGAAACAGTACTATGGTATCATGTAATTGACACGGACAGATGCTGTACTTACTTAAACCCAAAGGTAAGTGTAGATTTTTACGGTACTTTTTGGGTGACGTTGCAAGGAATAGCTAATAGCATATAAAAAGAAAAAAACATATATTCTTTTAGAGGTAGAAAACGCCTTTACGTACCGCGATGGAAGAATTCTGCTTATTGGGATGTGAGACTCGCTGAAATCCAATATACCCATTAAACCCAGTTGATCCTTACTGATCCTTGAGTGAGATCAGTAGAGGTTCCCTTCCGATTTCCACTTTAGTAAACAGATGACAATGAGAACCTAACAATCAATGGAGTGGAAAGTGAAACGCTTTTGTATAACGCGTACATGCGCCTTCTTCAACTCTGCCCCATTCATTAGATGGAGATCATCAGGCGCTTCCTCACTTTGCCTCTCATTTTCCTTCTTCAGACACCAGTCTTACAAAAGAACGCAATCACCCTCCACCCAATTCTGGATGCCAAATTTACATAGAGAATGTAAGTAGATATTTTGGCATCGTGTCTCCCACAACCTAAGCGTTTAATCTGACGCGCAAACTTTTAACCAGTAACGGTATTATATACTCGCAGTAACGAAAACTAGTTTGGAAACTATCACCGCAGTTGCCATTATCAAAGTTAAGTTTAGATGCGGATTTTGCATAGCGTAACTTACGCGTTATTTTATAAATATCATAAACGTTTTATTAATCATTGTTAATCCGGTGAAATTTTCATTTGACGTAGAAAGTTTTTATTATAATTTCAAGTAGATTTTTTTCCGTATATATTGGCGGGTTTGAATTTAATCATTTGTTAAACATGTTTCTCTACATTGTCATGATCTTGCCATGATACTTTATTATATTGTAGTAATACCGGATATATCAAGTGCAAGCTCAGTGCTATCAATTAAAACAGGATAGTTCAGTGTTATAAGTGAAATGTGACTGCCTCATTGGTCTAGTGGTTAGCAAGTTCGACTACAGATATGAGTTCCTGGGTTCGAGGCCCTGGTCGGGCCAATTCAAAAATTATGCTATTGATTTTCGCAATATATGCCCGAAGTTAGGAAGTTGGCGGTGTGCTCCAAGCCCGTGCCTCGGAGAGCACGTTAAGCCTTCGGTCCTGCGCCTGATCTCTCTACGGTCGTGTCGGATTCTCGTCACTTCGGACTATGATAGTGAAGGAATAGAATGCACTTGTGTACTATGCCTGCCAGTCCGCAGTGTAGCAGCGTTGTGGGTCTATGCTCTAAAAACCCTCGCCCCTCGTAGTGTGGAAGCCTGTGCTCAGCAGTTGGACGTTAATGGGCAGCTTCTTACTTTTACTTGCTTAAGTGAATGTAGTGAAATTGTTCATATCATGAAATACTGAATATTAAAAAAGTTACATTAATGAAGTCATTAAATGAGTTTCTACAAGTAATTGAGTATTTATTGCCCCAGCAAACCTTGTTTAACCATATAATTACTATCATCGCTATTAAAAAATAGGGGTTGGTGATAGAACGGTGAAAATTTAGGGTTATGTATGTTGTATCACAAAAAAAAATTAGCAAAAAAATAAAAAATCAAATTTTTGGGCGGATCACCCTTAACATTTTGAGGTTTGAAAAATAGATAGTAGCTTACTGAATATGCATAAAAAATTTCATAAGAATCTGTCAAGCCCTTTCGAGGAATATGGGAAATATTTTTCGGAACGCCGGCCTAATCTATCTATCGGGGTTGGACAGAGACAATGAGTCACAAGCCGGCGGTTAGTTCTGGAGTGACAGCCGCCGGAGTGGTCGACCTTTAAAACTGTCGCGTTCCTAAGTATTAGTGCTAATGTGTTTGTGTAAATTGATATCGGGAATATTAAATGATTGGACATTATATTCTGAGTTAATTAATAAAGTATTTGATTACACCAACATTACCCACCAACGCCCACAGTATGGAAATTAAAATATGTAATCCACTAATGACAATGGTGGCGGAAAACTCTATGCTTATGCTATACTTTCTTCTCTTCTCTCTTATTCTCTGATATATACATGGTTTTTTTTTCAGGGTAAATTTCGTAAATTTGATATTCTGTAAATATCTATTGTATATGAAAAAAAGCTGAGTCATAATGGCCCAGAGATCATGTGGATCCTTGTTTAGAACCATGGATCTGAACATACTTCATCAGTTTGCTGTCCGGTCAAAGAAAATATCATCCGGAAAACTCTATATCCTTGGAGCAATTCCAGGATTGTCTTGTCTGCAAACCAGCATTACACCAGTGTAGAGGGTCAATACTCTGAAAACCCTGTCTCATATGAGTGAATAGGTCTGTGTTTAGAAGTTGGATGTTAATAGGCATCTTCTTATCATACTTAATACCAAAAAAGTGTTAGTAAAACCAAAGAAACTCGAAAGCAGAGTTTTAAACACGTTTATAAGTTCATTACCACTTTTACAGAAAAATTATTTATTATCACAAAATCTACAGCATCTAAACAAATAAAACATGTAGAAAACCAGATTTACAAATCTTATGCCAATTACAGATTCTTCTTATGTTTACAGTATTATTAACAGTGACAGCTGCGTAAGTGTGTGTGTGTGTGTGTGTGTATGTGTGTGTGCTATTACCTTTTAGATACATTAAATTTAGTTATATATTCAGGACTTTATTTTTCACCAATTTTTTAAACCTATTTTTGGATGTAGAAAAGATGTCAATGGTGTTAAAGTGTTTGTGTTGTAAAATTCATATAGTTACGTGGCACATATCCATGTATTCCAGTTTTAATATTTTGCAATAAATAATATGAGAACATTCTCGAAACCATGGTGAAAGGATTTCGTGTCTCAAGCTTCCTAAAACATTCCGAGAAAAATAGGCCAATGTCAGCATCACGGAAATGGGGAGCGAGGGAAAATATGAAAATTTCTCTTACACAACTTCTCCAATAAAACATCGATTACCATAAATCAGAAAATTTAATTAAAGTTTGCTTTAAAAAGAAAGTATAAACATATTTCTAATTTCCATATTTCCATATCTTAATTGGAAGTGAGGGAATACAAAGCACACGTAGCAACGAGCAGATCAACTGTGAAGTCTCTTAAACTTTAATTACCATTGTGCTGTCTTGGGCATTCCGATTTCCACGTGGAATGGCTAGGGTTGTCGACACACTACATTTTATTTTCTTATTTTTAACAATCCCATGGGAATATGGGAAAATATGTACTAAGTAACCGTCTTCGATAGTCGACATTGTGAAAGGAGTCACTTTTAAAATTGGAAATGGTTTTCATGATCTTTTGTTTATATATTTTTTATTTATTATTATTAAGGGGTACTAAAAATATATGTACATATATAACATAAGACACAATACTGATCACAGAAACTTTACGTAAGACGTGTAAAGAATTACAGTTATAAATGGTTAAGACAGTAGAAAGAATTAACCTAAAAAAGAAAAATGGAAAAGGAAAGAAGACAAAGTCTTGAAAAGTGTGAAAGTGAGTTTAGTGGCCTATAACCATCACATCCGATAGATTGTTTTCCAAGTCAATGACGGATATAAATAGAAACAATTCATGTGATTTATATTTATTTATACTTTATTGTACACCACACAAAGTAATTATACATTAGGAAGGAGACTTAAACTATGTAAATTAGTGATGGACAAAAGGTGGTCTTATCGCTTGAAAGCGATTTCTTCCAGATAAGCTTAAGAAAGGAGACTTATCTACTTACTTCGGTAGTTCTCAAATGGCGCTCGACTGGAGCAGTCGACTGTTGGAACTGTCGCGTTCCTAGCTATTATTATTAATGAGTTTGATTAAATTGGTATCGGCAACATTAAGTAATTGAACATTATAATCCGAGTTAATTAATAAAGTGTTTGATAGCACCAACATTACCCGCGAACGCCCACAATATAAGAAATTAAATTATGCCATTAATGCCGATGTCGGCGGAGAACCCTATGCTTTACGCTTTCCTTTTCTCTTATTCTCCGACAACACAAGACAACACAAACGTGAGTATAACACTTATGTGCACAAATGTTAATTTTTATTTTTATTGTTATTAACATAAAGAAATGTAGTTTTGTTTGTTTAACACTTTTCACAAACACACATGTATCTCTAGTAAACATAGGCATCTAGTTCAGCTTCAGAAGTCTAAATCGTAATACAATATACATATACTAAACAAGCAAGCCCCACCTGGTGGTATAGATACAATATTAGTCATGTTTTCTTGTTTTTGTGTTAATAAAATAAATAATTTACGTAAAGTAGGTGTTTGGTGACAACCCTAACAGTCCCGTGTGGTTTGAAAAGTCAGCGTTTCGTAAGTTCCGTGTCAGTCCGCAAGTTGCGACCGCTATCTTCGCGATCTTTTAAAGTTCTTTGAATAATCTTACCTTTAGTATTTATTGTACTATAATATACAATACGCTTAACTATGCTATTTTTAGCTTCAGCCTTAGTTTACATTGCTTGATTTCAATTTATTTCTATATTATCACTCCCCAGTGATTATGAAACCTTAAAACGACCTTTAAGTGGGAAAATTTAAAATGAACCAAAAAAAACTTATGAATAAATAAATAAATAAATAAATAAATAGGTATGGATAATACAAAGATTATTGTAATTTAAATAGAAATGACGTAATTGTTATTTTATTTAGGCCAATACATCGCATCATACATATCGATACTAATATATAAAATTAAATTGTTTACTTGAACGTGCTAATCTCAGGAATTCGTGATCCGAATTCAAAGTCTTTTAGTCTTAGATAGCTCATTTATCGAGAAAGACTATATAACATCACATTAAAACCAATAGGATCGGTGAAACAGCTTTCAAAGCTTTCGCTGCGTCACCTGCGTAAACGGTTAAAGTACATAATAATAATATATGACAGATTTGTTCCCTTCTACATGTTTTAAAAAAAAAGTCCACGACAGTATATGTCTATTTTATAAGGTTGGCTCAGTTTAACCTCTGGTATGGTTAGTACATTTATTTTGTAATGTGACACAGTTATCTATATCTATCTATATATATAAAAGCAACTTTCTTTTTCTTTGTTATCGATAAACCATTCGACGCGGAATTAATTGTAGAAGATTTTAGGCTATTCAATTTTTGAATTCCTTCAACTCGAGTACTCACTGTTGTCTAAGCAAGAGTCAATTCGCACTTTATTACCGCTGCGTAAAGTTCTAAATCAATTGAATAGTCACAAAATTTAAGAGCTATAGATCATTAGTACTATTGACGAAACGAAGTCTGTCGGATCTCCTAGTCTACTTTGATATCGATAAACTTGAAACTACTGGACCGATCGGCATGAGACCATGACCATTCGACGCGGAATTAATTGTAAAGGATTTTAGGATATTCATTTTTTGAATTCCATCAACCCTGTGCCATTTTTTTTCCAATTTATGTGGATAGTCATTTATAATTTAAAAATGAATTGCAAAATGTGTTGGTAAGCGCATAACTCAACAACGCCTGGGTCAATTTTGACAATTCTTTTTTTTAAATGTTCGTTGAAGTCCAAGGATGGTTGTTACGGCGAGAAAAGCTCGAATAATTGCAGGAGAAAACTCTAAAACAGCCCTTTTCCGTTTCCCATACATACGTTTTCTAACTATTTTAATTAAATAAAGTCAATTTGACATTTATTGCTATTCAATAAAGTACATAATAAATTACAAGTACTCACTGTCAATTTGCACTTTATTATCGCTGAAGGAAGTTCAAAATCAATTGAATAGTCATAATTCGACCAAATTGAATAGTCACCAAAATGTAAGAGCTAAAGGTATTTAGTACTGCTGTAATTACATTTCGAAAATCATTCGTAAAACTGAAATCTGCCACATTCCAAATCATTTTGACAGAACGAAGTCTGTCGGGTCTTCTAGTAGAATGTACGTATTTAAAATACGTTAATCTTACATCAAGAAATGTTTCATATGGGACATCTTAGGTAAATTCCAACCAAGCACAATATAATTTTTACGTCACTGACGTAAACATGTCCAGTGGGATTACCGTTAAGTGAGATCTCAGTTCATCAATAAAAAAAATTGTAAGAATTTCGTCGAGTTACTATTCCAGCGTCTTTTTCGTAATTGAAAATATTTCTTGGAATTTCCATTACGTATATTGAATCGACAAATTAAACCTAAGAAATATGGCCCGTGGCTAAATTTATTTCGGCTCTCAATTGCCAATAGTAAATAAGTATTAGAAAAGGGACAGTATTAATGAAGTTTATAAATATATAGTTTATATATAAGAATGAATGAATTACTCATCAAATGTTTACTCTACGCTGATGATCAAGTAATACTTGCGTCATCCGCTAATGAGCTACAGGAGATGCTAAATATTATGAATGAAGCTTTGAAAGGGAAAGGAATGAAAGTGAATGTAAACAAAACGAAAGTTATGCTTTTTGAACGAGATGAATCTATGATGAATGGCAATATTTTGATAGATGGGGAACAAGTGGAAGAGGTGAAAGAATTTGTATACTTGGGATCTAAATTTACAAAAGATGGAACATGTGAAAGTGATATCGAAAGGAGAGTGAATGCAGGGAATATGGTAAATGGTGCTCTGCATGCTTTTATGAATAGCCAGATGGTGTCTCAAAGGGCTAGACTGGCAGTGCATGCTGGAGTGTTGGTGCCAACACTTATGTATGGTAGTGAAAGTTGGGTATGGCAGAAGAATCACAAAAGTAAAATAAATGCGGTAGAGATGAGAGCGTTGAGAA
>JACTOM010000933.1:353299-583798 GCA_015832385.1 Elymnias hypermnestra
TGTGACGGGAATCCGACACGACCGGAGAGAGATCAGGCGCAGGACCGACGGCTTAACGTGCTCTCCGAGGCACGGGGGTGGATCACACCGCCAACTTCCCAACTTCGGGCAAATATTGAGAAAATCTTAATAGAATACTCAATATTGATTTTTGAATCGGCCCGACCCGGGACTCGAACCCAGGACCTCATGTCTGTAGTCGAACATGCTAACCACTAGACCAACGAGGCAGTTAAAAATACTAAAATAGTTGTATTTCGTATTATTTATCTCTTAATGATGTTTATACTTTTGTCCTGGTGTCTTAGGCACAAACCAAGTTTTTTTTCCAATTCCAATTATTAGCTCACATTTCATCTCTTTCTCTCTTTATCTATATATGTCGGAGTGCAATATTCTGTAGAACGCTGGCGCCATCTGTCTATCGGCGTGGGGCAGAGTCAATAGTGACAATCCGGCGCGCGTCTCTCGAGTTATCGGGTGACGATCCGCCAGAGAAGTCGACTATTGAAACTGTCGTGTTCCTAGCTATTATTAATGAGTTTGTGTAAATTGATATCGGGAACATTAAGTGATTGAACATTATAATCTGAGTTAATTAATAAAGTGTTTCATTGCACCAACATTTCCCACCAACCCCCATAATATGGAAATTGAATTTTGGATGCGATGTCGCCGAAGAACTCTACGCCCCTATGCAGTATGCTTCCTTTCTCTCCTATTATCTGACATATATATGTCTAAATGCTATAGTCTGTGGAACGCTGGCCTCATATGTCTATCGACGTGGGGCAGAGTCAATAGTGACAATTCAGCGCGCGTCTCTCGAGTTCTCAGGTGACGGTACATCAAAGCAACCGACTATTGAAACTGTGTTAATTGATAACGGGAACATTAAGTGATTGAACATTGCCCACCAACGCCCACAATATGGCATGGTAATTGAATTGTGGATGCCATTAATGACGATGTCGGCAAGGAACCCTACGCTTCTTTGCTTTTTGCTCCTTCTCTCTTATTCAATTTCATAACATTAAGAATATTATTTGCGAGAAATTATACAACGCTATCTATTGGTCGCTTACGTAAAACGTTAATAGGTTTATCTCGTAGTAGATGCCATAGAAATTGACATTAAAATTGTTTATATTACTTGTTTCTTTCTAAATGTTAAACCATTATAGCTTAATGGAGATTACAACTGTATATTACGTAACTCGAAAATAGCAGCAAATAACTTTCCATCCGAATGCGATTCATAAATCCGTGCAAACTACTGAAAAACAAAAAGGACGGTCTCATGAATAAAGTTTCCGAATGTAAATTTCGCTGTCAAAGCAAAAGAGATAATAACGTTGACACGAATTAAGTAATCGGGTAAATTGCGCTTTTAAATGCAACATTTTGTAATGCAGGATAAATAAACCATTCCGTTCGTACCGCGGACAGCCGTTTTAAAACATGCATAAATATGTAAATCCAACGTTAAAATGTTGTTCATATTGAACTGATTTTCATTTATGTCTGTAACTCGTTTAAAATAGTGGCTACCTACATCTCCCCTAAAAGTTCTCTGAGCTTACATCTCTAACACCATTATTTCTATCCAAATTATTGTTCTTTATGCCTCATTCGTTTTATCTGCTTATATCATTGTGTTAGACTATAGATAGTTGGGTTACAACACTGATTGCTCTGAAATGTTGAAAGTTATTGAGTTATATTGTGGCAACACTTAAAAATACCAAAAACATTAAGAAATATTTCGAAATGTTATGCAATACGCGGTAACTTTAACGAACGGAACAATTTTGTGAATATAGTCTTTCGAGCTGCCTTCTGGTGTATTTTTTTTAAAGAGAATTAGTGAATAAGTTAAGCCACTATAAATACTTATTTACATTTTAAAAGTGCCAACAATATTAAAACCATATTATTCACGCCTCCGTTTTAATCCATATCCTATTAAATGTAAATAGTTTTCACTTCATCATTCATTTATTATTTATCGCATAAGATAAATTAATATCACATTCAACCACTACAATGCTCACGCTTAATTAGTAATGTAGAAAACTTTATTTTATACATTTAAATTTAACTTTTTGTGCAAATCATACTTTTGCAGCTGAACCTTGTTAATGCTTGCGGCGATACAAAACGGTAGTTTGTTTTCGATTTAGGATTAAATTTGCTGAATCGCTCTATCTACAAGTCACAGTGTAAAAATTCATTCGCCTTATTGGAGCTGAACTGCTGTTTACTCCATCACTACCAATTGACCAATAGAACCGTTTGTTGAAGTAAAACTTCTATAAGCATGCAATTCTTTTTAGAAAAGTTAATTTTATATCTATTGTATTGCTTATCTAGACTATGAAAAATGACGTAATTATTGTGCCCTGAGATGACTTGTTTCAATTGTGAAGCATTTGCATGCTATGAATGGCGGTATATGTTGGAATAATAATAATATTTAAGACTAACTTATGTATCATCCATAGTCATGCAAAACAATTCATTTCATTTCATATATGTATATATGTTGGAAAATAAGAGAGAAGGAGAAGAAGCATAAAGTATTGGCATAGGGTTCTCCGTCGACGTCATGTTAGTGTGGATCGCATCCATACTGTGGGCGTTGGTGGGTAATGTTGGTGCAATCAAAGACTTTATTAATTAAATCAGATTATAATGTTCCATCACTTAATGTTCCCGATATCAATTTACACAAACTCATTAAATATAATGCTAAGAACGCGACAGTTTCAATCGTCGACCGCTCTGGCGGACCGTTACTCGAGTACTAACGAGTCCGCCGCGGGCTCACGACACATGACTCTGTCCCACGCCGATAGATAGATGGCGCAAGCGTTCCACAGACTACTGCACTCCGACATGTATAAATAATTTAAGAAATAACAGTAAAATTTGGTAGACTATGGATAGTTGGGTGACGGCAAGTATGGCTCAGAACTAGAACAAAATAACAAGGACATTGTGCAATATTACGATGCAATACGAGGTAACATTAACGAACGGACAATTTTGTTAAAGATTGTCGAGCTGTGTCTCGTGAAGTAGTTGTTTTAAGAGAAGTAATGCTAAATTGTATAAATTAAAATAGTAATGTTGATAGTATAGCGCAAGATGTGTGTATTTAAATAGAGTAGAGAATAAAAGTTGTTACTTAATATGAGTGGGTGTATATTTGCAATAATTTTAAATTCTGGTAGGTTACATAAATTTACTAACTTATTTAAAGGTAACTCCTGTATAAACAACTAGAAGACGTTCTAGAGATGTCACTTAATAAAAAAAATTGTACTATAATTTGAAGGATTACTTAAACTATAAAAGAGCGTGAGAGTGAATTAATTGCTCTAATAGGTATGAAATAATTTAAAAATTATGATGGAAAAGTGTTATTGAAGTTATACTTCTTTTAGAGCGTTACGGGAAAATGAAAATAATTTTTTACGATGCGCGCGCAAACTGTCAAAAAAAACCGACACCCAGAAGTTAGCTATATTCAACATTTTAGTTTTATTAATATTTTATAGCTATATAATACCTTAATTAATTTATTATGTTACTTGTTTGTAAAGATGTTTATCTTATTACGCCAAAGAAGTATAACTTCTAACGCGTGTACATAAGTACACACACACTTTCAATTATTCTATTGATAAATTCTTAAATGAGCCGTGACTCTTTTAAACTTTTCTCCATCTTTTAAACTAAAAGACGTTTAGACTAACGTTTGCATATCTAAATGAGATTAAGAATGCCCTGTATAGACCTATATTATGCGAATAAATTTAATTTGAATGAGATAAAAAAGGTCACACGACCGAGTTTGTTGTGGGCTCTTCTCAGGATAGGTCGCGAGGAGTGAATGAATTGCAGTTATTTACATAAAATATATTAATATTATTTTGTAAGGATGATAGTAAATATAAAGCGACCTGTATGAGTTTTTTGTGGGCTCTTCTCAGAGCATATAGCGAAGGAACTCTTGTAACTTTAGTATCCGAGTTGTTCTTTAATTTAATCGTGTATTGCAAATAGTATAATATGTCAAAAAAGACATTTGACGATATAAAAGTGTTATAAAAGCTTAATTTATTAATTAAAAAATGAAAAGGGCATGCTTACAAACTACACTGTCCGAAGTGAAACTTCTTTGGCAAACAAATTTTTAAGTCTTGTTTATATTTATACAAATGTAAAACTTTAGGTTTTCGAGACTCGAAAATGGAGTATATGTGACGAATTCAATGAATTTAATTGTCATTAAAATATTAAATGTGTAGAAAATTAATATTTCATTGAAATATCACGTGTGTTTTGTCAATATTAGAAATTATTAATTATAATTAAAATTTAGAAAAGAGAATTTATGAAATATTTCATTAAAAAATAGTATAAGAAATAATTAAATGACGAGTGGTGAATTAAAATGCCACGTGTTATTTGTAAATAATAAAACTAACTAACCTTCAAACGAATTAGCATAAAAAACGCTTCACATTTTTGTCACGCTAATCATGCGTTTCACAATTTCATGCGCCTAAAGAAGTTTCACTTCAATGTTTAATTTGGATTCTTGTTAACATTAGTATAATCAATGCAAAGCAAACGCCATAGAAGATAATTAGTGATATAATCTTCCAGTGGTGTTATTATTTATGCTGTGGTCTCCGGACAATGTGCAATTTGCGCCATAAGGAATTTTTAATGATTTTATTATGGTCAACATTTGCTTTGTGTCAGTGTTTGTATTATGAATTTGTTATGTTTATTCGTAAATTTGGAATACAAAAAGAGAATTTTTAATGCTAGCTTAACCCGGACACGCTTTAATATGGCGTAACTTGATAATATTTACACACCTATAATATCATCTACGAGGTGTGTTCAAAAAGTTGGCCAATACCATTTTCTCCACTTCACTAATTTTTTCGTCTGTTGTTGAAGTGCTCGGGCGTCCGGCACGCTCTTCGTCGTTCACATCTTCTCGGCCTTCTGAGAACATTTTGTACCACCGATAAACGTTGCTTCGGTCCAAGGTAGCTTCTCCGTATGCCACAGTCAACATTCGGAATGCATCCGCGCACTTAATTTCGTTTTTCACACAAAATTTGATACAGGTTCTTTGATCCATTTTTTTGAATAGGTAAAAATCGAAGACGATCCAAAACACGTGCAAGCAAAGCAGCTGTCAACAATTAAATGAACATTCAAAATGGCCGAGCTTGTCGGCATAAGTGAGAGACATGAGTACCAACACAACGCCACAAAAAATTCGAATATACGTAACCCGCGAAAATTCGAAATTCGCGATACTTTTTGAACACACCTCGTATATTATAAAAATGCCTGGAACAATTATGCCAATTCTTTTTTTAAATGTTTTAAATGATGAGAAAAGAACGTACACCCGACTGAGTTTGTGGTGGGTTCTTCTAAGAAGAGGCCGCGAAAGTACCCTCGTAACTTTAGATTGTAAGTCGTCCTTTAATATCATCATCAGTCGTACATTGAAATAATAAATGAAAACGATATTTCACGCTTAAAAGTGCGGTAATAGGCCTACTTGAGTAAAGATATTTTAAATTTTATATCTCACAATTCACTCTTTTGGTGCCACAAATAAAATCCGCTCTCTTCTACTACCATCAATTATACTCCGTTATAAAACTCCCCTCTAGAAAAATAAAATTATAACACCACCAATCATAATTGTTAAAATAACAACTTCTAACGGAAGTGTAATATATAAAGTATAATATATAAATCAAATTCAAAATATTCTTCATTCAAGTAGGCTCAAAAAGCACTTTTGAATCGTCAATAATTTGTCCGTTGGTAATAATTCTACCACCGGTACGGAAAGCTCATTTAGCTGAGAAGAAACCGGCAAGAAACTCTACGGTTACTACTTTAAACATAGTTTTTGTACGTTGCAATGTGTTTAGCTTTCATGTGCCACTGGATTCAAGTCCAAACATCTTTGTCACTTAAATAATAATACCCAATACCACTTACCCAATACTGTCATGGGCTACTATCTCCAAGGTTGTCTGGAGGAGATCACTCTGAGCGATAAGACCGCTTTTGTACACCTATATTTATAATATTGTAATTCTGTTTCTTTAAATTTTGTATGTATGTGTGCAATAAAAATAAATAAATAATCTTCAATATTATAATATGCTCTTTGTAATATGACGTTTTTAACATATTTCTTAAAACTATGTAGAGGCAAACCCAGAAATGATTCAGGTATCTTATTAAAATACGTTTGCTGAACCTGACAAACGAATATAGATATATTAATATAAATAGTAATCTAAGAAATATGATAATAGGGATCTCTAAAAATATTCATAATAATTTTCATTTATAAAGCAAAAAAACGATAAAAACAAATTAAATACACAAAATAAAAACAAAAAACTCAACGGGAAATCCTTTGTCGTGTAGAAAATCAGTATTTATACTAGATAAAAATGTTAGGACTTGATTCCAATTGCACACAGAAGTAAAATATTACTCATTGTAAAATACACTACTGTATTTAGAAGAGTAACCATTGAGTTTCTTTCCGGTTTTCTCTCAGTGGAGTCAATTTTCCGAATAGGTGGTAGAGTTGTTACCAACAGACAGAATTTTGAGGAAAAAGTCAAATTTTTAAAACGTTTTATTAGCATTATTTACGTTCATGTTAGTAGAGCTACATGAAACGATAGTTTCATAAAAAATCTGTTACTTTACTAATAAAAAAACTAACAATGAAACACAAATAGCTGACGCTCGGGTCAACGAAGGCACGCGGTGCGCTTAAAAAATACTAAATTGTGCGAAAGCGAATGTGCGAAAAACCTTTACTAACACGATGGAGCGTAGAACATACATAGCATCACGCCTTATTCCCATAGGGGTAGGCAGAGACAACATCCTTCCACTTGCCACGATCCTTGCATATCTCCTTCGCTTCTTTCAATCTCATTAAATCTTTCATACAAGTTCGTCGGTTTAGAGTACTCTTGACCTGGCCGTTATTTAAAATGTCCTGGATTTGGTCCAGGAACGTTCGCCTCGGTCTTCCCCTTCCAACTTTCGCATTCACTCTTGACTCATAAATCCTTTTTGTCAGTCTCCTTTCATTCATTCTCTCTACATGCCCAAACCATCTAAGCATACCTTTCTCAATTTTAGTCACTACGTCTTCTTTTATACCACAACGTTCTCTTATCACACTATTTCTTACTCTGTCACTCAGTTTTAATCCACTCATGCTTCTCAACGCTCTCATCTCTACCGCATTTATTTTACTTTTGTGATTCTTCTGCCATACCCAACTTTCACTACCATACATAAGTGTTGGCACCAACACTCCAGCATGCACTGCCAGTCTAGCCCTTTGAGACACCATCTGGCTATTCATAAAAGCATGCAGAGCACCATTTACCATATTCCCTGCATTCACTCTCCTTTCGATATCACTTTCACATGTTCCATCTTTTGTAAATTTAGATCCCAAGTATACAAATTCTTTCACCTCTTCCACTTGTTCCCCATCTATCAAAATATTGCCATTCATCATAGATTCATCTCGTTCAAAAAGCATAACTTTCGTTTTGTTTACATTCACTTTCATTCCTTTCCCTTTCAAAGCTTCATTCATAATATTTAGCATCTCCTGAAGCTCGTTAGCGGATGACGCAAGTATTACTTGATCATCAGCGTAGAGTAAACATTTGATGAGTAATTCATTCATTCTTAACCCATACATACTTTCTTTTAAATCTGTCAAACATTTATCCATGAAAAGGTTGAACAGCCATGGTGACGCAACACATCCCTGTCGAACACCTCTTTCGACAGGAAACCACTCCGTGTACGCTCCGTTTATTCTGACACAGGCACTAGAACCCTCATAGAGAGACTTCAATGCTTGGATCAGACAACCGCTCACCCCATACGTAGATAACGTTGACCACAGCTCATTCCTCACCACTCGATCATAGGCCTTTTCTAAATCTACGAACGCGCAATAAACTTTTTGGTGTTTAGCCAAACATTTTTCAGTTATGCACCGTAAAGAAAAGACCTGATCCGTACATCCCATTCCTCTTCTAAATCCCGCTTGCACGTCCCATATTTTCCCATCAGTTTCATTAATCACCCTTTCAATTAATATCTTTGCATACAATTTGCCGACGACACTAAGAAGGCTGATACCGCGGTAATTTTTGCACTCCTGCTGTGACCCTTTTCCTTTATATAGAGGGACAATTACGGCCTTGCTCCAATCTCTTGGGACTTGACCTTTCTCCCAGCATATATTGAAAAGGCAGTACAGCTGAGCTACCACAATCCCGCGGCCAGCCTTCAGCATCTCGACTGACACTCTGTCATACCCAGCAGCCTTACCTGATTTCATACCTTTTATCGCTTTCATGATGTCATCCATACTAATCTCGCTATCACTTGTCTTACATTCATTGCTATCCGCAGAGGCCATATTTACCTCTGCTTCATTTCTTTCAAACAAACTTTCAAAATGATCCTTCCATCTCTTCAATATCCATTCTTCTCCTTTTATTAAACTTCCATCTAAACTTCTGATTTTACAAAGCTCCGAGGAAGTAGATCTCCCTCGGGCAAATTGTATTGATTTCCAGAAAAACTTTTTGTTTGACTGAAAATCATCAGAAAGTCTCCTATCATACATATCACTGTATTCTTCTTTTTTCTTTCTTACAGCTTCTTTCACGATTACTTTCACCCTTTTGTATTCCATTCTTGCCTTTTTTACGTCATCATTCGTTGCCTTTTGCATTCGTTGGTTCGCTTTTGTAGCCAACCAATCGGACCAAGCTTTCTTCTTTTCACACACAGCTGCTTGAACATTTTTGTCCATCCACAAATTCTTCTCTTTCTTACCTTTCCTCCTTTTAGACACGCCACATACATCAATAGCAGCACCAACCACTCCATCTTTAAATTTATTCCATAAACTTTCAATCTCATTTCCTTCGTCTTCACTCTTGAATCGCCCACTCAAATTTTTCAGATATTCTTCTCTAACATCCTCTTCTTGCAATCTCTCCACTTTTATTCGTTCAAGAATGCTCGAGGTTTCCTTCTTTCTATGGCGCCACCGATTAAAAAGACCACCGATTCGGGCAACGACCAGGTAGTGGTCAGTATCGATGTCGACCCCGCGGTATACTCGAGCATCTAGAACTTTCTTCTTCAGTTTTTCGTCCACAATTACAAAATCAATCATACTTCTAGCATTCCCTTCTTCCCTTGTATACACATGAATCCCCTTGTGCTCAAACATAGTGTTTGCCACAAAAAGACTATGTTCCACACATATTCCAAGCAAACTTCGTCCATTTTCATTCACCCGTTTGTCACCAAACATACCAAGAGTCCTTTCATATCCATCACGTTTCACACCTACCCATCCATTAAAATCTCCTAACATAATTATTCGCTCATTCGGTTCACATTCATTCAACGTATCACTCACACTTTCCCAATACTCATCTATTTCTTTTTGGAGCGTAGAAAATGCTAATAAAAGGATTTTTTTTAAATCAGGATTGATATATTTCCGTCCCATCATGAAAGGTGCTATTGATACTATCGTGTCTTCATTTTTCGAAGCGGTTTTCTTACACCTTGTATAGATATACAGATGGATATAGTTTATTGAATAGATAATAAAAAGTACAATAACTTATTCTTAAACGTATTTAATGTGCAGATTAAGCTATATGTAAGGTCGACTTTAATGTTTTAAGAAATCTTTTGTGTATATTAAGCAAGATTGTTGATGTAAGCGTATTAAAATAAATAAAAATTTTAACAAAAAATGAACCGCCTTCGTATCAAACTTACAAATCAATCTCTAAAAAGTAAGAAATAATTGCTTATTCTTTTATAGTGTTCCTCGTATTCTTATATTCGGAGTCGGTGTCAGCCAAGGTAGATGTTCCCCGCGTCTCTCACACCTATAGCTATATATGTAGGCGCTTCGGCTGACACCGACTCCAAATATAACAATACGAAGAACAGTATAAAAGAATACGCAATTATTTCTTACTTTTTAGAGCATATTAATATATTTGTAAATTGTTTTGAAGGTGGTTCTTTTTTTGTTAAATTTTTTATTTTTAGTGAATCTGAAGTAAACTAACAAATTTGTCTCAATATGTGTTCACCTAAAAAATGTGTTGCTCAGATAAGACAGCACCGTTCAAATGAAACAACTTTACAAAGTTAAATTTACATTAATATAGCCACATCATACCGAAGTTACGGTAGGTGACTCAAATATCTGGATAACTTATAGAAGATTCTGCTGAGTATTGTTGATTTGCTCCCAAGAATTTAAGAGTTCCGTCGCTTTGTCATGGATTCCACCATCTGAACCTAAGCAAACTATCACAAAACAGTATATCCTTTCTAATAAAAAAAGAATCATCGAAATCGGTTGACGTGATTTTGAGTTATTTAGCCATTTGTCGCGTACAGGCTTAATGCAAATTATTCGGACTTATCCGGTTTTCTCATGGATGTTATGATCAGAACTGGTTTAAAAAAATGGGACCCTATAATGAGCACCACCTTTCATATAAAAAAGAAAACCATCAAGATCAGTCCACCCAGTCCGATGGTATGAGGTAACAAACATAAAAAAACAGACGAATTGACCTCGTCCTTTTTTGAAGTCGGTTAAAAATGCATAGCTAAGTCTATTCCAGATGGTCGTCATTTAAAACACATGATCTCACGAGTACAGTGAAAAACATATTCTCATTGTCCTCCGACAAAACGGTATAACGCCTTCTGCAATGCACAAATGGACCAAAAAGTGAATTTTGAGGAAAACTGCTCGGTCAGTTGGCATACTTCCAGTTACCGTTTAAGTCCACCTTCAACTATTAAAAACTAAAGAATTTACTTCATTAGTAAAAGCGTTTTATGTATAATCGATCTGAAACATGCAACTTTATCTGTATACACTTTGAAGGCCTCGCTGGTGCAGTGGAGTGAGTACTCGCTTTGCTAGCAGAGGTGTTGCCTCTTTCTGCGAAGCCGTCAGTTCTTTGAAGGAGGCAATGGAGCGAGAACGGGAAGCTGCAGCAGCTGCTCTCCTTCGGAGTAGAAGGCTGGGCGGCAGGAAGCGTCTTTACGAACGCCTCTTGTCTCCTCCTTAAACATCCTCAGTCTGTTTCATCCGGGCGTGTCAAGGTGAATGCGCAACAGAGCCTCTGACACTCAGGACGTATTCAGGGTGAGGGAGGTGTCGCTGGGTTTAAGTGGGTATTCTGGCTTTGCCGGCGAGTCCCACACTCCCTGCCTCGTGGCAGGGGTGCGCAAATGCATTTCCCAACGGAAAAAAAGAAGTCCAGGGTTCGATCCTTAGGATATGGCATTTTCTAATTTGTCCCAGTCTGGACTGGAGGCTTTGCCCGTGACTAGTTACATCCCTACCAGCAAAGATGTACCGCTAAAAATTATGTATTCCAGCTTGATGCTGTGTAGAAATCATAAGAGATAAATTGCCTTTTACCAGACTATCGCGCTTCTATCTTAGACTGTATCATCACTTATGGAGTCAAATTGCCGAACGAAGGGTAGATTTGTTACCAATGGAGAGACTACTGACGATTCAAATGTGTTTTTTGAGCCTACTTGAATAAATCATATTTTGAATTTGATTGTGTAGCAGCTCATTAACGTCTCAATGCTGGGCACAGGCCTCCTCACTCATAGGAGACAGGGTTTTTAGAGTATAGACCCACCACGCTGCTCCACTGCGGTTGGCAAACACAATACACAAATGTATGACCTAACACAAGTGCACTCTCTACTCCTTCATGTGTCAAATACTCGTTGACATTTTGGCGGCTGTCTTTTTAAATTCGTAGATTGCTTAACTACTCGTTGACAAGATACCATAGTTCTGTCTTAACTCGAAAAATACGAGTATAAGCATCTCTTTCTTTTTAAGCCATAATGTGAATTATCTAATTCGCTTCTGGGTAACCGTCATAACAAAATATGCGTAGAGATAACACCAGATATAAATAACAAAAAATAAATCAGTTACAAAGTGACCGTTGCATGTGTCGCGTCGAAGGTCATTAAGTTTTTTGTCGTAATTTGTAAATTGTGAGTATTTATGAGTATTCATTTAAGTTGATTATATAAGTGATGAGAATAACAATGAAAATCCTTGAGGTAAGTTTTAATTTTTAGGATATGAGCCTATAAACGCAAGACGGAAATTTTTCAATATCTCAAACTTTAGCTTAGTCTTCATTTGATATACAAAAGATAACATTGCATAGTTTAACTAAGAGAAAACATAAAAATTATAACATTTGGTAGTCTTTCATGAACATTT
Source organism: Elymnias hypermnestra (assembly GCA_015832385.1). NCBI lineage: Eukaryota > Metazoa > Arthropoda > Insecta > Lepidoptera > Nymphalidae > Elymnias > Elymnias hypermnestra. The sequence continues at coordinate 365,736 of JACTOM010000933.1, forward strand.
AAGTCCTAAGAGCCACTTTAGCGTCATTCGACCCGTGGGGCAATCTATGTAAAAAACGTTCGCGCGGGGCCAGAGCAAGCGACTGTATTTAACTCGAATTACGTCGGACAGATTACTCATTATTTTTCCCTTTTTTGGGAAATGTTAATAGGAAAAGAAAATGCTTAGAAAAAAGCCAATAAAAATGTTTTTTCGGCAACACAGGGCAAATACTAAGAATTTCTTAACAGAAAACTCAATATCAGGACCTCACGTCTGTAACCGAACCAGTTGACCACTAGACCAATAACAAAGCTGAAATATACAAAATACACGCGACTGCCTCATTGGTCTAGTGGTTAGCATGTCCGACTACAGACATGAGGTCCTGGGTTCGAGTCCCGGGTCGGGCCAATTCAAAAATCGATATTGAGTTTTCTATTAAGGTTTTCTCAATATTTGCCCGAAGTTGGGAAGTTGGTGGTGTGATCCACCCCCGTGCCTCGAAGAGCACGTTAAGCAGTCGGTCCTGCGCCTGATCTCTCTCCAATCGTATCGGATACTCGTCCCTTCGGATTATGAGAGTGAAGGAATAGAGAGTGCACTTGTGTACTATGCCAGCCAATCCGCAGTGGAGCAGCGTGGTGGGTCTATGCTCTAAAAACCCTCGCTCCTCGGAGTGAGGAGGCCTGTGCCCAGCAGTGGGATTTTAATGGGCTGCTACTTACTTACTTACGCGACTATATGTCATAACGTTGTTAATTATCGAGCTTGTAACCTATTTCGTAAAATATAAAAAAAGCCATCACACTTTAAACAAATTACACGGCAACACATCAGCTGTAGTTTTAGCGATGTGCACTCCACTGGAAAACGTAATTGTACGTCACTCAGAATTAAATTGTCCGTGAATGAATTTATTTCTCTGTTTACGTCATTTCCAATTGGGTGTTATATAGGATCCCTGGAACAATTTTTAATATAAGCCCCAGTGGGTTATAAATCCAGTCACTTTAATTAAGTAGTGGCTAATTAAATACCCATTTGTCGGAGTTAATTAAAAGTTTGAGCCGAGCTCTCGACTGACCCGAATATTAAACGGGGTAATGGAGAACGATAGTAATTTTAGCCTTCCAAGTTTCGTTTAACACCATGAAAAAGCAATTACATAAATCTAATTTTACATACATCAATCTTGGCTTTTATATAAGGACACCGATCCCGAAAATAAAGACAGATGATATTACTAATGACACCTTTGATGATGGGACGGAAAAAATCGATCTTGATTAAAACAAATCATATTTTTAAAACGTTTTACGAATATATTCGCGCCATCATGTTACATATCATTTTTTAATCGAAATCGATTTTTTTTCCGTCATTTGCAATAGAGTCTGTCTTCGTTTTCGGGAGCGATCTCCTAATACATTAATATCATCTCCTAATAACGTATCAGATTAAATTTTCCATTGCCGGATTAGAGAGGAGACACGGAATCATTAAATGGAGCTCTCACTAGTATATTGTAGTGAAAGTTTCGGAGATAGAGTTTCGGTAAGTATTGTTGCATTAGATAAGTAAAACAACGACATTCTAATAATCCTCACTAATATTATAAATGCGAAAGTTCCTCTATCTGTCGCGTTTTCATGCCAAAACTTCTGAACCGATTTGAATGTAATTTGGTACACAGATAGTCTAGAGTCTGAGAAAGGACATAAGCTACTTTTTAATGCAAATAAAAGTGTTCTTACAGTAATTTTTAGAGCTAAAAGCTTGAAACAAATTGTTTAGGCTATTGTTTTGTTTTAAATCAATATATCATTAAAAGGTTTAACATCGAGGGTATAAAATTACAATAAATATATTTAGAAATGTTATCAATGCGAAAGTAACTCTGTCTGTCGGTCTGTCAAGCTTTCACGCCAATATTACTCAATTTATTTAAACGAATTTTGATACACAAAGTCTGGAACTTGAAAAAGAATAATAACCTATTTGCAGTATTCCACTGCAAATAGCTCACTACAATATGCCAATGTATCTTATTTATAAAATAATTAGCCCTAATTATTAAAAATACCACCAAAAAACACTATTAAATACGGACGACGTCGCGGGAACAACGAGTAGGTCATAGAAGTAATTTCAAGTAGTTTTTTTACATATAAGTTGACCGGTTTGCGAACTCTTAAAAAGCTTCATATTTCAGTCTGTCATTAGCACTTGTATAGAAATGATATCCTAATATTTTAAACAGTCTTATACGGAAATATAACAGCTATATATCAATTATAACCTTTTCGTTTGTTCCAAATATTCCTTAAGGTCTACAAAACTTTGACATGTATTTGGAAATAGTTATAAAAGAAATGAATACCAAGAGAGGACGACAACTTGAAACATCTTACGAAAACATTAAAGTATAAAAGAATATCCTTCCGCAAGGAAATGTAACCAAGCGAGAAAACGTCACATAAATAGCAATGTAATATGATATCCCAGAGCATAAAATAGAGCCTGCAGCGAAAAAATAGCAAGGCGGCATCCAGCGACATTGCCGAGACATATTTAGAAGAGAAACTTTTCCCATTATTCAGAGATCTCGCAAACAAAACAACGACTTGACGGATCGTAGTCGAGAATTCACATTAGCGAAGTGAATCAAGTTAAACACAAATTACTTTAGAACGGCAAGTTAGACCTTATCAAGGAAGAGAAGTAATAAAAAGAGAAGTAAAATGCATAAGTTTGTAACTTCAAAATTGCAGCTTATCTCTATATATCTAAAAACTATTCGTTTTCCTGCAAATCAAAACGCCTAAACTGTTTATAATAGACCTTTAACTTGCAGATATAAGACTCCACAAACAGACTCTTCTTTTTTTCCAATATTAATGTCAGATTGAGATTCGGTGAAGAATTTTCATTATAATTCAAAATCATGAAATGTTGAAGATTATATGCAAATACAGCTTCGTTAAAATTACTTAACAACAGCTTAGTTATAATCGCAGAAAAACAAATCGACGGACTGACATGTTTTTGTTAGCGATCATTGTTATTTTATTTATGGATTGCTATTAAATAACTATATGTCGGAGAATAAGAGAGAAGGAGAGCATAAAGCATAGGGACATAAGGTTCTCCGCCGACATCGTCATTAATGGCGTTCGTGGGTAACGTTGGTGCAATCGAACACTTTAATTATTAACACGGATTACAATGTTCAACCACTTATCAATTTACACAAAGTCATTAACAATAATAGCTAGGAACGCGACAGTTCCAACAGTAGACAGCTCCGGTCGCGCGCCACTCGAGCACTGCCAAGACTCCCGCTGGACAGCCACCATTGACTTTGTCCCACGCCGATAGATGGCGCCAGCGTTCCACAGACACCTGTTCTCCGACATACATTTGTTTATTATGCTGAGGTATATATAATTTTATCAGTAAAACGTTTACATGTGCTACATCCGATTTAACGCTATTCCGGAAATTCTCAAATTTAATCAAAACTTCTGTTTAGTCCTCGTTTTGACGACGATTGTGATTAGTGGACTTATTATTTTTTGAGTGGGGAGTTTTTACAAGTGGGTATTAGAAAGGTAGCACGGGTGAAAGTGTGACAATTCTTAGTTTGTTACAACGTTTGTGTTAGAAGTCCGTGACTAAGCGACTCTATAAATATTTTTTATATAAAATGTCAATACACTAGCGGAAAAAATTAAAGGATTAAAAAAAATATCTAAAATTTAACGATGTTTCCAATGGATGTAGCTTTAATAAAAATGATCGGATCGGAGTAATATAAAAAGAAATTTGATGCTTGAAGTTAGCATTGATTGATGCATTAGGATCTCTAAAAAAATGATGAGAAAAAAAATTGCGAGACCCTAAAATTATAAACTTCTAGCTTCAAATTCCTTTTTATTTTACTCTGACACGACCATTTTTATAAAAGATACAGCCATTTGAAAAATTCTTAAAATATCAAATTTTCTTTTTGATCGTTTAATTTTTTCCACTACTTATATTATAGTGATATTATTAAAAAGAAGACGGAGCACTCACTCTCCCCTGTAATATGCATATCTTTTTAATAATTAAAAAAGTACTTTCCATTCATATACACAACTTTAACAATATTTTAAAAACCAATAGCGGATGAGTCATGATTTGAATACAATTCCACCATTAGTTTATAAATTTGCAAAAAACTGTAAAGATCCTTCTAAAATGCTCTATCAAAAGGTATTTATTTTGTAAGGAGTCTGTGCTAGATAGACTAAGAATTTACATTATTTTAAAATAAAATAAATAACATTTTATTTTCTGATATTACACTTTTCTACACATTGAGCTTAGTAGAATAGATACATTAGTTATTGCAGAAGAATGTGATGCCGAAAATGGGAATACCGCTTAGCTATCGTTGGGGACTAGCCCAACGCTGGTTTTAAGCGGCAACCCGGGACGAACACAAAACTTAACCTAACACATTTAACCTAAAAATAACAGAATATGTACACATATATACACATACACATACATACATATATATAGACATATATATATATATATATATATATATATATATATATATATATAAAATNCTTTGTGAATTATATTACTGAAGTCTAGTCTAGTCTAGTCTAGAACTCCACAATACAAGCTCGCTTAGTGTGGAGTTCACTGGATTATACAATTGAAAATATTGCACAAACTACACAGTCTACATAATAATTATTAAGTATATGTTGTATGGTTTAACTTTAAGGCCAAAATTTTATTTTTTACTTTTTCTTTATGTATTATCACTTGGGTATCAGCAAACAAATGTCTATATATATTTACATATGTATACATTTGTTTGTTTGTTTTGTAATATTTTAGGTTAGTGTGAGAAGATAAATAAATAAATAAATAAAAAATTAAGTATTGATTAAGTATTGATTTAAATAATATGAAATGCATTCACATTTCTTTGAAAAAATGCCAATATTTTTATGGACGTACAACAAGTTTCGAAAATGTATATGTATGTATATGTATATATATACATACATGCCTACATATACGTCAGTGACAACTTGACCGATCTCGGCCAGTCTATTCGCCATTATCTGCAGTTAATACAAAAGTTGAGAACAAAGAGTTCATGAGGAAAAAAAAATCATACAATTTTATTTGTATAATGTATCCTAAGTAGTACATAAAATTATAAATTAATAAATAAAAATGTAGATAATACATATAATACACAAAACAAAAAAACAAAAATAATATAAATAATTATAAATAAGGGGAAGGCGTGATGAGTGCAATATAATATAATATAATATAAAACTTTGAATTGAATTTAAGCGCGAATTTAATTTTAATTTTCAAATCAAATCAAATCAATTATTTCCGATTGTGTACATAATTCAGATCTTATATTAAGTAAGTACAACAATCCACCACAGAATGGCATAGAAATATAAATTTGAAATCAAATTACAAAATTTCACAATACAAGATTACATGTCTAAATCAAAATATACAATTCTTCGTCTTCTTATTCTTTCACTCTTGGCAGAGTGGTCGTGGTTATCAGTTACGTTTTAATGCACGCTTCGCTTTAATCCTCCAACGGCCTCTGTCAACAGCACTGCAAGAACATTCTGATATAATAAGCTGAGACGCGGCTTTTATTAAATCTATCCATCTCGTTGGGGATCGACCACGCGACCGCCTCCCTTCTACACGGCCTTGAACCACCAGATGTTCAACGGTTGCTTCCTTCCGGGCAATGTGGCCAAAGAACTTAAGAATTCGCAGTGAGACAAGCGATGACAGTCTCTGTTTTATCTTAAGTTCTCTCAGTATGAAGGAGTTAGTGCGGAAATCTGTCCAACTTATCTCTAGAAGTCATCTCCAACACTACATTTCTAGAGCATCGATTCTTCTCCGTTCGGCCAGTTTGTGGGTCCATGTCTCAGGTGATAATACATTTTGTCAGTTATATTATTGTGTCCGCTACATATTCCTTAATTGAATAATATGTTTTTTTTTTAAGTTCTTTAACTTTATTTTTATATTTCGCAACACCTAAGTTTTTGTCTTTTGTCTATAAAAGACGAAAGCACCTTATTATTAATTTGAGGCGCCATAACAAAAATGCTTTTCCCAAATAGTCGTCGTGTGCGTTATATGGCAAAGCTTATTGCTTAGCTTATTTTGACTTAACTTAGATTCATTCAGAGTCACTCAGCGTACGATGGAGAGGGCTATGCTCGGCTTTTCTCTACGTGATAGAATCAGAAATGAAGAGATTCGTAGTAGAACCAGAGTCACCGACATAGTCCTACGAATCGCGAACCTGAAGTGGGAATGGGCGGGGCACATAGTCCGAAGGACCGATGGACGTTGGGGGCCGAAGGTGCTGGAGTGGCGAACCCGCACCAGACGGCGCAGTGTAGGCAGGCCCCCCACAAGGTGGACAGATGATATAAAGAGGGTCGCCGGTAGCCGCTGGAGCCAAGCGGCGCAAGATCGGGCCTTATGGACGTCATTACGTGAGACCTATGTCCAGCAGTAGACGTCCATCGGTTGAAGCGACGACGACGATGGCGATACATACATCATCACGCCTCATTCCCATAGAGGTAGGCAGGACCAGGACCTTCCATTTGCCAAGATCCTTGCGTATCTCCTTCCCTTCTTTAATTCCCATTAAACCTTTCACACAAATTGATTGATTTAAAATACTCTTGACCTGGCCTTTATTAAAAATGGGTTAGATTTGGTCCAGGAACGTTCGCCTTGGTCTTCCCCTTCCAACTTTTCCATTCGCTCTTGTCTCATAAATCCTTTTTATCAGTCTCCTGTCATTCATTCTCTCTACGTGCACAAACCATCTAAGCATACCTTTCTCAATTTTAGTCACTACATCTTCTTTTCTACCACAATTTATTTTTATGTAAGAGATTTGTATTATTTATTATTCGATTTGTAGTTCTCAATTATAAGTTTCTAAGGTCCGTATGTTCGTAAACGTAATTTCTATTACAATTGTTAGACATATAGGCATGGCATGTTTGGAAAGTACTTAAGTGTCTCAGTACGCAGGCGATCACATCAAATCAAACTTCAAGTCCAAGTTATTTAGACTATGCGACATTTTATTTGATATAATATATACAAAAGATAAACCGACAAGATTTCCAATATAATTTTTTAAGATTTCTATAACTAATTTTAGCGATATACCTTAGCAGAGCAGATTTATTTGTCATTCATTTTCTATACATAGCTTCTGTTTATAAAAATGCTAAAACAATAAAAATGAAAAGAACTGATACTTCTTTTGTTTTATTTATTATAATGATCTGAGATTTATTTTTTATTTTCCTTTTCGGATTGACATAATATCTATTTTAAAATAAAAAATACAGATTTTTATATCGCAGATTCCCATAATTTTCGTCTAATTTTTATACTTTTATAATTAACTCACACTCTTCTATATCTTGTTCAAATTTTCAATCGTTAATAAAATACTTTTTCATTCATTTTTCTTTACTTAGAGTGAATGTTAATACAGCTTTGATATAGATATATAAGACGGTTTTAATCATACCTATATCGAAAGTTCGTACTTTCGGCCCCATTGTTAGTGATGGAAGTATCATATTGCCACCCTATTTTGTAAATGCTTAATTTATATGTATATTTGGCAAGTTGTTTTTATTAAAATTTTTAATTATTTCTTAATCACTTAATTTTGATTACGATTCGTTTAAACTTATTACATTTTTATTATTTTAAATGTTTAAATGACAGTCGTTATAAAATAAATGAGTTTGATTTGTTGCCTAGTTACGTACTCAAAGAATACGCGCAAATGATTATCAAAATCTAACTAAAAATGTAAATGTTATAACATTATTATCGAACATTCAATACCGGTTTAATGTAAAATTGTATACGCACGACGGTACGAAAGTATGACATTGCATCCCGCGTTTTTATCAACAATTATTACGCGAGCGGCAATGTCACACTTCCAGCCCTAAGTGCGTATTATACTATTTTTCAAGTATTCGTATTTGGGAATAATTGTACAGTTCAAGTAGAGGTTTAAATATTTTTTTCTTCTGGGGTCTTCTCAACCTGGTGGGGTCCAGGGGTGCGAGCCTCGAGGCAATGCCTCCTTATCCGGGCATCGTCCTCAGGCATCAATTTGATGCCTGGTAATATCTTTTGACTGCCTTATTGGTCTATTGGTAAGCATGGTCGACTACAGACATGAGGTCCTGGGTTCGAGTCGGGCCAATTGGATATTGAATTTCTATTAAGATTTTCTCAATATTTGGCCCGATGTTGGGAAGCTGGTGGTGTGCCCCACCCCCGTGCCTCGGAGAGTACGATAAGCCGTCGGTTCTACGCCTGATCTCTCTCCGGTCGTGTCGGATTCCCGTTACATCGGACTATGAGAGTGAAGGAATAGAGAGTGCACTTGTGTATGCTTGCCAATCCGCACTGGAGCAGAGTAGTGGGTCTATACTCTAAAACCCTTTCTCTTTTGTGTGAGGAGGCTTGTGCCCAGCAGTGGGACGTTAATAGGCTGCTACTTACCTTACCTTTTAATCTGTTTAGCCCGCAATCGTACCGGCTCGTTTCTGGCGGCTACTCTAGCGGGTCCATCCAGATCAATTCAGTGAATTGTCCAATCCGGGTATAACTACCGCTATCCACGTCAGGAGGCAGTGGCAGAAAGAGTTCATGAGGCAGGGGACACCCAGTCTTTGATGCTCTTGGGTGCTATCTGGTATTGCTGTGGAGGTGTGTGTGTGGGGAGTTGTCCGTGGCGGTACATGCTCCTCCCCAACTTTCGCACGAACATCTCCACGGCGGGCGTCCTGGTGTCACGGTGGATGACGTCATATCTGACAAACTTCCGAGGTCCTATTATCATACGTAGTCACTTGTTCTGCTGGGTCTGAAGTTTCCTCCTCTAGTACCCTGAGCAGAAAGATTACCAGGCAGGAGCCGGATACGTCGGCGTGGAGCAGATTTTCTTTCTTGGTTTTTCTTTGTCTACTTTTTCTACTAGATATTTAATTTATTAAAAAAAAAAATTTCATGCGACGATTCAATGTCGCATAGTATAAACTGCATTCGCTATAGTAGCCCGTATCAGATCTCTAATCAATGCCCCTTATTACATTGTAATAAAGGTTATTTTACTCAGATTACATTGCCACTCGAAATTACAAAGTTCTAATCGAAGGCTACAAAGGAGTTCGGTTCTTAAACGCGATCTCGATGGGTACTTTAAAATTTTACCCATTAAATTTGAGTTAAGACAAACTGGGCTATTTTGCGTGTATTTTCTCCAAACTAATGTAATACTAATTTCGATATAAATTAAGTATTAGGGTACGGAAGCTTTTAATAAAATTTCATTACGAAACATTGCCCCATTTTAGGAAAATAATAGCCTATTAATATTTCTCGGTTAAATTTCCCTTTCTACGTTTTATAATGAAACATAACTTTTACTCGATTCAAGATAAGATTTTCTATAGCGTTGTTATATTTATTTTGAACCATTTATAGCAAAGTGTATTAAATACGCCTACTCTTTTTAACAGTATACAAGTTATTCCTTGTGGTGTCACCCGCGTAGTCCCTGGTACCTTGGAATCATGAGAATAACTGTCGTCTATCGAATTGAATCCATCCTTGAATCCACTTTAATGCACACGAAATATTTCATCAAAATCGAACCAAGTGTTTTAGAACAGTGTTCACCTTATGAAGAATTATATATTTGTATATAAGTAATAGCTATTTCCTGGAGGTGTTATTCGCATAGTTCCAGAATGAAGGATAAAAGTGCACTTGTTGTGTACTATGCCTGCCATGCCACAGCGAAGTAGCGTGGTGGGTCTATGCTTTGGAAACTCTCTCTCCAATGAGTCAGGAGGGTTTCCAGCAAAGTGAAGGCGTACACAGCTTCAAAATAAAATGTGTTTGGTAGAACAAACAATAAATGGAACTAAAAACTTAATGACTTAATGTTATTTTATATATCATGAATAACGATAAACTAAGTGAAATAAGCGAAAGGAAACTAACTACACTACACTTACGTAACTACAAAGCATGCTCAAATTGTTGAAAATATTTTACAAATTTTGGATTTGAAGATCAGTAGATTGTCAGAGAATAGGTCTACACTATGATAAGATGCACAATTGCGGTTGTATGTACTACATATTCTATGTATTTTCAATTGAATTAAACATATTTCATTAAGTTGAAGTAACTACCCTCTCATTGTATTATATAACTAAGGTAAGTAGCAGCCCATTAACGTCCTACTGCTGGGCACAGGCCTCCTCACTCATATGAGAGAGGGTTTTTTTAGACCATAGACCCACCCCGCTGTTCCACTGCGAATTGGCAGGCACAGTACACAAATTCCGATGAGACCGCAATCCGACACGACCGGAGAGAGATCAGGCGCAGCACCGACGGCTTAAGGTGCTCTCTGAGGCACGGGGGTAGAGCACACCGCCAATTTTTTTCCAACTTCGGTCTAATATTGAGAAAATCTTAATAGTAAACTCAATATCAATTCCGAATTGGCCCGACCCAGGACTCGAACCCAGGATCTCATGTCTGTAGCCGAACATGCTAACCACTAGACCAATGAGGCAGTCATTGTATTATATACTTTTCTATAATTCCTTGAGATATGCGATACGTGTGTGATGGCTCAGGCTCACTCAATAGTCTCAAAAATAAAGTTTTCACTAAAAAATTTTTAGCGTAGCTTAAGTTTACCATATAATAAACTAGAAAACGTAAGATCTTAATCAATATGTATACAAAGGAGTTTTCGAAAATAAATCATACTTAGGCCTTAGTTAACATTTAAATCTCTGGAGGACAAACTCTGAGAGTGTTAGCGTGTTCGGGAAAACTTTTACCCACATCTTGAGTCAGACATTAACATAACATTGAAGATGAAACACTTCCCGATATCATGTTACGCATAAAGTAGGTACCGATATTTCGGCTTAACAACTAAGGTGTACATACGAGTTGTATATTTAGGATTATCAAACGAATCACTTCGTGGAGGCATGAGTTGACTGTTTTTACGCCACAATGCGCAAAAGATGTGCCTTCCTGGTGCGAAGATTCACCACCACCACCACCAAGATCCTGAAAATGATTGCTAGCAGATTGAACTGCAAATATGTCAATCAATACTGCGATATTTCTAATAAATTGGGTGGCGGTATAAGCAAATTAAGAATTGTAATAGATTAAGTACATTTTTTAAGTTACAAACAATAATATGAGCTGTCGCCTTTCTACCGTCACTCAGCGTGCGATGGAGAGTTCTATGTTTGGAGTTTCTCTGGTTGATCGAATCAGAAATGAAAAGATCCGTAGTAGAGTCACCGACTTAGTGCTAAGAATTGCGAACCTGAAGTAGCAATGGGCGGGGCACATAGTACGAAGGACCGATGGACGTTGTGGGCCGAAGGTGCTGGAGTGGCGACCCCGCACCGGACGGCGCAGTGTAGGCAGACCCCTCACAAGGTGGACCGACAGAGGGTCGCTGGTAGCCGCTGGAGCCAGGCGACGCAAGATCGTGCCTTGTGGACGTCATTACGTGAGACCTATGTCCAGCAGTGGACGTCCATCGGTTGAAGCGACGACGACGACGACGAATATGAGCTAGCAATAAAGATATTTATTATTATAATAAAATCAAATTCAAAATATTCTCTATTCAAGTACGCTCAAAAAGCCATTTTGTATCGTCAGCAGTCTGTCCGTTGGTTTCAGAAAGTTGAATCCACTGAAAAGTAAGAAACTCAGAAAGTTGAATCCACTGAAAAGTAAGATACTCCTTTAAGTATTGTTTTGTGGGTTACAATGTTAGCTTTCGTGTGCAACTGGAATCAAGTTCAAACATCTTTATCTTCAACATTACAGTATGCCTTTTGTAAAAATATGTCTATGACATCTTCTCAAAATTATCTGGAGGCAAACCCAACAGTTATACCAATATCTTATTTAAAATGCCTAAGCTCAACCTGAAAAATACATTTAAAACCTTTTCTATCCATTTTTTTGCATTTCATACATACATACATAGCAATCAAAAGCCTCATTCCCATAAGGGTAGGCAGAGACCATGTCCTTCCACTTGCCACGATCCTTGCATATCTCCTTTGCTTCTTTCATTCTCATTAAACCTTTTATACAAGTTCGTCGGTTTGGAGAACTCTTGAACTGGCCCTTATTTAAAATGTCCTGGATTTGGTCCATGAACGTTCGCTTAGGTCTTCCCCTTCCAACTTTCACATTCACTCTTGACTCTTAAATCCTTTTTGTCAGTCTCCTTTCACTCATTCTCTGTACATGCCCAAACCATCTAAGCATACCTTTCTCGATTTTAGTCACTACGTCTTCTTTTAAACCACAACGTTCTCTTATCACACTATTTCTTACTCTGTCACTCAGTTTTAATCCACACATACTTCTCAACGCTCTCATCTCTACCGCATTTCTTTTACTTATGTGATTCTTCTGCCATACCCAACTTTCACTACCATACATAAGTGTTGGGACCAACACTCCAGCATGCACTGCCAGTCTGGCCTTTTGAGACACCATCTGGCTATTCATAAAGGCGTGCAGAGCACCATTTACCATATTCCCTGCATTCACTCTCCTCTCTCAATATCACTTTTCTTCCACCTTTTGTATCTCCATTTCATTGAGTATACATTTCGCTCTTTTTGCTGTATTATTAAATATTATTACGTGTATATAAAATATTATTCAATATATATTGCGGCAATACTGTGGCAATTGATGTTACTTTAAAATTTTCTCTAAAAGATTACGTGATCCCAATTTATAGTCGAAGTTCTACTGAAATATTATAAATAGGTGCCTTTTACAATTAATTAGCAAAGCATTTAAACTTACGCACTAAAGTTATTGCTGAAAAAATATATCAGGCGTCTACATTTTATTAAGATCAATAATTTACATCTACTTAAGATATACTTTAGCTGTTTTCAGTTCCATAAAATAGCTTTAATTAAATCAAATCTCACAGTATTTTCAAAGGAGATAATGTATTTTCTTTCTATTATTCATCGTTATTACCAAAAATGAAGAGAATTTTGGATTACGCATTATTATTAATCTCGGATTTTAAAAAGGGTATTTTGTATAATTTTTTAGGTCGTCTTGTTGTCATTTTACTAATAATTCTGAATGTCTCATTACATATTTACGTACTAGATTAAAGTATACGTTTCCCATGCAAACTTTCAACAAACAAATTGCAAGTCCTTCGTACGTGGGCAATATGAAAGTATTACATTCATAGATGACAGAAGTTGTTGTTTATTTACAGTATCACAAATAAAAAGATGATTATTAAATTAATATTTGTAAACATGAAAAGCGACTTCGAAGCGTAAAGAATCAATTAGCAAATACAAATAGGCCAAACATAAAACAATAAATATGGGCATAAATACGAATTATTGAAATGCAAAATTAATATCATGCAATTGAATAATTAACTTTCAATACACCAACGATAAATGACTGATAATTATGTAACAGTATGGTTAAATGAAATATATTACAAATGATTTAATCGCTCCGCTGCCCAATCTGTTACCTCAGGTATTACGGCATGAATCAAAGGTATCTTATAATATGCTTCTGGTCTGGAACTTCTTTTAACGGTATCAGAAGACTCTAAGAGAAGCCAGGTGAGGATTTCAGATAGTTAACAAATAAAGTTGTCACATCAGCTCTGAGAGTTAGTCATTATTTTGTACGCTTTAAAGTGCAATCATGCACTACTTCCGGTTTTTGGATCTGGACTAAGGAGCTGGTGGGTAAGGAATTTATAATTTGTCTTTCTACTTCTATAATTAGGATAACAAGGGCACGCTTGTGCATCTCGCCCTTTTTATGCGCGCTGGATGAAGTATCAGATCAGAGATTGTGGGATTCGGTGGCTGTACCAGGCAATAAAACCCGGCGGAACACTCTGATCCGGATTGTCTGCTGACGCATTCAACTCTGACTCAAGGAGAGCAGACAAGCAACATTGTGCCTCTTACCCCTCCCCCCTCCCGTCTTCCACCCGGCTAGAGGGGATACTGTCTGTCAAAACCTCCCTTTGCCTTTTCTTTCATTGGGAAATGCTTTTAGGCACGAATCCTGGCCTATATGTCAGGAGAGTGAGTCACGGCAAGGGAGGAGACATCTCAATACCCGCTAAAATTTAGCAGACCGGTCTTCATACTAGGTGTACAACTTTGTCATACGTCCCTGGTGTCTCAAATGAGTCTGATGGAGAAGTCACAGAGGCGGGCGAAGGGTCTAGTGCCTCCTTCTGCAGGATAACCGCATCGCAGCATTGCTCTCCAACCTGACTCATCATCAAGCATAATCCCCTCTATGTTGTATCAGTAATATCAAGAGCACATCCCACCCTAGATGTATCTGGTGCATCCAATCGGAGAAGACATGCACACTACTTAAACTCTAGTTATTTAAAAATAGGTTATAGAGGGGGTAGTTCCGATGGTGAATGAACTATACAAAAGCGAGAGACTGTTTATTTATTGAGACTCCGGTCTACCATAGAAAGGTTGGGTGCAACAGCTTCTGCAAAATTAACGGATACCAGAGTTAGAAGGACTTAAGGTTTACATAAACGGTGTAAGTCATCTGTATACCTTGAGTTCTTCGGTTGAAAAAGTTTGTGTCCTATTATGGTAAGTATTTGTGTTATGTATATATTAAGTATGTTGGTCGACTGGCGTACAAAATAGACAGGAAGTAAGCTAGGAAATCGGTCTTCTTAGTACACTTCTAATTTCCTGTAGATATCTTTGCAAGAAACAAAAACGTACTGATTGATAGACAGTGTAGATGTGCACCTACAGTTGTATGGAGGGAACGTTGGGCTTCAGGTCTTTACTGAGAAGCTCTACAGCATTTCTGCATTAATATCCCATAAGCATCTTTTGGAAAGAAAAATAGTATTGACGATTACTCAACAATATAAAGAGTATATGAATATTACATTCAGATTTAAGAACCTGTGCTAATTTTGTGAATATTTCAAATACATAACATAATCCTAAAGTAATTTATATTTAGCTAAATAGTGGAAGTCAACTGTATTTTTAGTTAAGGCATTACTTCGAGAGAAATGTTAATATAAGCGAACCTAATTGCGAAGTAGCTGTTCCGTTGTTTGGATCTCCAAGAATTTTGTGAGGCAATTCAGGCTTTAATCCTTGCAAATTTGCTCATCACTTGCTTGGGGATTAAGATAAGGCAGTATCCTAAAGTTTTACTCTCATTCAGGCTTAATTATTTCATGAATTTCACAATTAGTTATACAAACAACGCCTTACTCTATTACACACATATGAATATTTAGTTTAATTTTAATACATATACATTATAAAAATGAACTGTCTGCGTATTATTTTCAAATTAGGACTTTTTCTCCTCGCGGAATATAGTTGCCATAGTTTTGGAAATATCGCAGTAAGTTATAGTTTTTATATACCTTGGGAATGTGAAGATATCAGTTCTTGGTAAACTTTAAGATTTCGGAATATATATACCAAATTTCAAGTCAATCAGGAAATCACCATGGAGGTATGCCCAAGATGATCTTCTGCAATCTAACTGAAGAATAAAGTGGATTCCACGGTGTTTTTGTGAATACTGATAGGCTTCCTTCCTCGCCATATCTCATACTCCTGACTCATCGGTCGGGTTTTTGCACAAATGCTTGTCCCATTGAAAAAAAGTAAATAAGGCAAAAATCGAGACAATGTTTTTTATGATGATCACGCACAGTTCTTTAATATTTTAATCAATATTTTACTATTATGAGCAAAACAAAATGTAATAAACTAAACATCGTTAAAATCGGTCCATCCATTCTTGAGTTATTAACAATGTAACTTACAAGACTTTGTTTCATCTAAAGAAATATATTAAAGTAAAATTTGTATAGCCGAAAAATTAGCAGCTCCTTTTTACTGTCTTCATTTATTCAAATGATGTCCACCCTACTAACAGTACGCGTTATAATCAAACCCAGTAATTAACCTTATAGTTTCAACTAGTTGCGAGTTTAGAATAGGTTAACTCTGGCTTTGCGAAGGCAATACCGTCCCAAATTTGTTATAAGTCGGTTTTGTGTTGGCAACCCTATTACAGTACTAATGGCATATTCAGTGCTCGTGTACTTAATACTACTTAACTATTGTATGGCTTAAGAGATGATAATGTTAAAGTATACGCGAATATTTTACCATTGTTGTTGCAAAAGACTTAACTTCTAGCTGTAGGAAATGTGAAATTGTTGCTTGATGTAATCTGTAATCTAGATATGCAAATACGAACTTCCCTGAAGATCTATGACGTATCCGCATGTTATGACCAGTTTTTTAGCAGATAACATTAATATGTATTCGTTTAGATATAAATAAACCGTCACTTATTAATAAAAACTCCAACTCACATTAACCGACAAATTATATTCTCTCCACTATTTAAATATACACAACTTGTACTATACTAATTGTTACTTTACTATTTGAATTTATACAATTTAGCACTACTTCTCTTAAAACAACTACATCACAAAGCAGCTCAAAAGACTGTCCTCACAAAATTGTTCCACTCGTTAAAGTTACCACGTATTGCATAACATTCCGTAATTTTGCACAATGTTTTTTGGTATTTCAAAGTATTACTCAATATATTACTCAATACTTGAAGCAAAAATTTCATACACATTATTACGAAAATTGCGGAGATAAATAAAATTTCCCACATTTATGTAATTGAGTGCGCATTGTTTTTTTTATAATAATGCATATAAAATACATTAAATCAATAAAAAACACATTAAACACACAAATATATAAGTTACAAGATTACTGAGTTTGTAATGGGCTCTTCTCAGGAGAGGGCGCGAAGGAACCCTCGTAATTCTAGATTTTAAGTCGCTCTTTAATGCCTTCATCAGACAAACATTAGAAATAGTGTGTAGAAAAAAATATATTTTAGACTATCCCTATACCTACTTGAATAAAAATAATTTGCTTTGATATTTGGCAATCGCCGACATGTCAAATGCCAAAAGGTTACATTAAAAGTGTATACTGTCAAAAGCAAAAAGGAGGTTATATTAGAAAAGTTACTATTGCGAGGTTCTTAAAATTTCTGATGTTTTACGTAACTTAGTTTTTTTTTCTTGCATACGAACCTTGTTTTTTTTTCATTTTTACTCACCCCGCCCATGAAACAGACGAAAGTGTGGGATTTGCTGGTATTACCAGAATACCCACTAAAACCCAGCACAGCCCTCGTCATTTTTTAATAAAAGGACCAGAGTTTCGTTGTGGCATTCCAGCCTGGCCCCTCCGAATGAAGCCGGCTCAAAATGCACTACAGGGGGAGGAGTTGGATAAATCTCCTATTTCTTACTCCCCTCCTTCAGGGGTACTCGACTGTATTCGCCCTTTTTCTTTGCCGTGCCTACTTCAACGAAATGACAGTTCTGCAGAAGGTGGCAGCATTCCAGGCGCGTTCGCTGACATATATTATACCTATATAACTTTTTTAAATTTATATGGGTGCACCACACAGCACCATGCTGACTATTATTCCAGCATTTAGTCTTCTGGGACAATCCTAATCCTCCCACTTTGGGTAATAGCCACCCTAGAGTGTTTGCTGTGTTCCAGGAAGCCCGATGCTCAGTGCCTCTCAGTGTTAACACTGCTCGTCGTGGAGGATCCCTACGAGTTCCGTGGAAGAGTAAAGCATCCGTCTTGATAGTGGACGTTTCCAGGCCTAATCTGCGGATCCTGTCCACTACCAAGTCCATCCCGACTTCAGCCAGTATAGCTGAACCCTTGAAATTCCTCCACCGTGCCTAAACTAGGGTGTCATCAACATAATACAAAATGTTCATACCTGTAGGAGCGGACGTCTCAATAGCCAGTCAAATCCCAAATTCAACAATAAGGGACAAACCTCGTCCTGATTAAGCACAAAACAAAAAGAGTTTAGCAAATGCTTAGGTTTTATAGAAAACGTCGTTTACTGAGAAGTTTTACTTTAAATTATCGAACTATGTATGTAGGATGAAATATGTGAAAGTGATATTGAAATGGTGCTCATCGCGCCTTTATGAATAGCCATATTGTGTCTTAAAGGGTCAGACTGGCTGTGCATGGAGTGTTGGAGCCAACACTTATATATGGTAGTGAAAGTTGGGTATGGCAGAAGAATCACATAAGTAAAATGAATGCGGTTGAGATAAGAGTGTTGAAATGTATGAGTCGATTGAAACTGAGTGACAATAAGAAATAGTGTGATAAGAGAACGTTATGGTATAAAAGAAGATGTAGTAACTAAAATTGAGAAAGGTGTGCTTAGATGGTATGGGCACGTAGAGAGAATGAATGAAAGGAGGCTGACGAGAAGGATGTGGGTAAATGGGAAAGTTGGAAGAGAAAGACCAAGGCGAACGTTTCTGGAACAAATCTAGGACATTTTAAATAAGTCCAAGTCAGGATTACTCGAAACCGACGTACTTGTATGAAAGGTTTAATGAGAATGAAAGAAGCGAAGGCAAGTGGAAGGATGTTGTCTCTGCCTACTCATATGGAAATGAGGCGTGATGCTATGTATGTATGTAAAAAGTGTAGCGTTTTCAAAATCTGTGATTATAGAAGTATAGTCTTTGACATTAATGCTTTAATAATGGTCAAACTTTCGAGTTATGGTCGACCATTATAGTAAACGTATAACAGCGATCATTTTTAGATGTATAACACCGACGAGTTCGATATGGCCATAACGGGGGTATACAGTATTATTGAATATAGTAACATTTCCATAAAAGATAGATAGAGAAATGTCCCGCCGTATTATTTTGTGGCTATGCTTTGTATCGCTAATGGTTAGACGCAGAGGAGGACGTTCATATATAGAGTTTGATTTCACTCATGAAACAAGCTTTGCCACTAAATCAATTATCCCTTCCATTCACTAATCGATGTCCCTTTGGAGGCATACCATCAATTATCGGAATCGGCTTATAGCTGGGCGATTGCATTCATCATCGGCAAAGTGTTACAATTGCATTAATAGTACAGTCGATGAATTAAAAATTTATCCAAACGAATAAATGCAAAATGAAGCGTGCTGAAAACTAAAGTATTTTTCTTTTATATAATCTCTTTCAATATCTATTAGTTTACACTCTTACTACATATAAAGAGGGTAACTAGAAGCCTATTAACGTCCCACTGCTGGGCACAGGCTTCTTCACTCATAGGATTCAGAGCATAGACCCACCACGCTACTCCAGTGAGGATTGGCAGGCCTAAAGTAAAATAAATTCGATGATGGTTTATTCTAAGACTTTAAAGTAATTTATTCAAAAGTACTTACTTTTTTATTTGTTTATTTTTATTGTATGTTTCATTCTGTCTTTATTTCTTTATTTTTTTAGATATTGTTAAGGAAGAGCGGACTCTTTCTCCTCAAAGGTTACTCTTAAAGGAAGGCTCTAATCTTTGCAACCGACTTTAAAAAAAGGAGGAGGTTATCAATTAGACTGTATTTTTTAAATGTTTGTTACCTCATATCTTCCGACTGGACAAACCGACCTTGATGATTCTTTTTTATATAAAAGGTAGTGCTTGTGGTGGGGTACCATTTTTTTTTAGTCCAGTTCTATTGAGCGTACTTTCTACAATATTGTAGTCCAATTTTTTGTTCTTCCTTTAATAGTTTTCGCAGCGCATGCGATTACAGGTATTGGGTTACATTAATACATTTTTCTTAGGGATCCCTATTTTTGTTGAGAAAATAATATAGCCTACGTTGCTAAATGAAAATGCAGCTTTCTAGTGATGAAAAAAATTTTGAAATTGGTCCAGTAGTTTTTGTGTGAAAACGTAACAAACAAACATACGAAAACACGAATGTTTCGTCTTTATAATATTAGTTTAGACATAGATTATTACTTCACCCGATCTAAAAATCCCATTTTATTGAAAGTGATCCAACCAGGTAATGTTTTATGGCCAAGTATTATAAGTGGGTCATCGTAGCCCCATAGTACGCTTTCGACGTCCGGGTTATTTATAACTTGTGACCTGTAATTCCACACTAGCATGGAGAAGTCACTTCTTATCAAACTTTTCGACAGCATTGATGTCGCTGCCTGAAAAAAAGCAGTCTCTTTTATTGCTGACAGGTGATTTCTTGTGATGTTAAGTGTTGATACAGTCAAAGATGGAATAATGCTAATCTAGTTACTTACTTACGATTTTCTCATGGATATGAGAAAATCGTAAGTAAGTAAGTAGCAGCCCATTAACGTCCTACTGCTGGGCACAGACCTCCTGACTCCGAGGAGCGAGGGGTTTTAGAACATAGACCCACCACGTGGCTCTACTGCGGATTGGCAGGCATAGTACACAAGTGCACTCTCTATTCCATCACTCTCATAGTCCGATGTGACGGGAATCCGACACGACCGGAGAGAGATCAGGCGCAGGACCGACGGCTTAACGTGCTCTCCGAGGCACGGGGGTGGATCACACCGCCAACTTCCCAACTTCAGGCAAATATTGAGAAAATCGTAATAAAAAACTCAATATCGGTTTCGAATTAGTCCGACCCGGGACTCGAACCCAGAACCTCATGTCTGTGGCCGAACATGCTAACCACTAGACCAATTAGGCAGTTCCTGAGAAAACCGTATAAGTCTTAAATTTGCATTAAGCATGTGCGCGACAAATGTACGAATAACTCAAGATCACACCAACCGGGTTCGATGATTTTTTATTGGAAAAGATATTCAAGGGTTGTTTGATGATAGTTTGGTTAGGTTTTGATCATGGGATCTATGACAAAGTAATGGAACTCTTCAACTCTTAGGAGTAAATTAACGATACTTGGCAGAATATTTTATAGGCTATCCGGATATTTGAGTCACCTACCCTAACGTTGGTATGGTTAAATAATTGTCGTAGTTAAATATAATGATCAACGGAACTCCTCAACGGCTCACAGTAAGGATGCGATTTTTGGCAAAATATATAACTGTTTGTAATCAAATAGCAATGAGCTTACGTTTGTTGCTGAATTGTAATATTTATAAGGTATAATATCTGTAAAGCGGTGCTAAGGTAGCTTGAATTTTTGCGAGACTAACGAAGGGCAATTCTTTTATAGATATAAGATTATTGACTTGTGATTTACCTGTGACTTCTTTTGCAATGCATACTTCTATGTGCTTCCCGTATCCCTATAAAATTGGAACTGCAGAGGTGACACCAGAGGATAAAGCTTGTATATAAACATAACTAGTCTCGGCGTTGTCTTCCATTGAGTTCGATTATCTATTCTGATCACGTTAACATGGAATTATCCAACCACCGGCCGCAACGTGGCGCGTGCTTTATTATCTCTGTCCAGGACAGCATCTGTCTTTAACAATGTCAGCATTTCTTATGCTTTTATTAGAGACTATTTAATATATCTTAAGGCAAAAGGAATAATATGATAAAATATTATCAGAACTAGATGATAACTTTTATAACTAATTGCGTGTCTGTTTATTTTATTGCCTACCTCCTTTTTTATCTTCTGTTTCTTTTAAACTTCAGGTTGTCTGGGAGAAATCTCTTTATCTACGAGTAATATGAGCCACATTTTATTCTTACTTTTTTTATGTGTTGATACCAGCTTCTAACTATAACACGATAGTATTGTAAGTAGGAAATACCTCTTAATGGTTTCTAGAATGCACTGAAAATACTCTTCTATATGGACATTCTATATGGTCCACTCTTTTAACAGTACAGTTAGCGGCTCCAAGCATTTAAAATGTCAGCTCTCGGGAAAATGTTTAAGATTACTTGGTCTCAAATGCTGAAGACCTCAAACAAGCGCAAATTAGCCGCATGCTTAAGACGACCATCGTGCACAGAAAGGTGGCATTTTTCGGTCATGTTTAAAGAGGATCCCTATTTGAGTACCCACGGTTGATCTTAGAGGGAAGGGTGCCCGGAAAAGAGTTTATGGTGTATTTCGCTTATTTTCATAGGATTATGTCTTACTGCAGTAATGGAGCAGGGTGGCGGACATTGAAACTTTATTTATTTTACAAGAAAGAGCAATAAGGGCCATATATTAATTAGGATCTCGTGTTTCGAGGATGAACGATATAGGCCAAGGACCAGTCATAGCTACGCACAATTAAATAGGATTGCTCAAGGCAGAGGACTGACCGCCAAAATTCATTTTGAAGAAGGCTGATGACGATGATGACTGAAATTACAATTCTTTTACTCAGAAACACCTCTTTGTTGGTAAAGTAGATCGCACTAGTAAAGATCTGCAAAAAAACGATAATATAATCTCATTCATTTACAATCCTTCACGTTGGTACATTAGGAATAGCGATATTCACAAGAAAATAGAGTTCATAACTAAGTATATTGAAAAGATTGTCAATTGTCTTCACCAAGCTGATAAACTTCTGGATAGGATACGGACAAAGAGAAGACATTAAAATAATAGCACTTTTTGAGTTAGTGAAAGTGGAGTGAGACAAGATAGTGTAGTAATGCTTTTAAGGAAGAACTCAAATCAAATCAAATCAAAACATTTATTCGCTGAATATGGTAAACATAGTCCTCATATTCTACTTATTTAAGTTTGCGAAATTACAGATTTTAGTAAATCTAAGGAAAGGTATCTTTACATTATTAATCCAATAATTACAATTTTATTAGAATTAACCCTAATAACATTACATCGAACCAATTTTCAATTAAAATTACTACTATTAAATGATGTTATTAAAGTGAACTTATATATTATATTACCTCTTATTAAATACAGTATAAATAAATATAGTATAAATATAGTAACTTATTATTACTTATTGCTAATTTCCCTTTAAATATTTATCAACGGAGTAGAAAGTTTTATTGATTAGAAAAGATTTGACAGAATTTTTAAATTTTATACAATTTTTAAATTGTGAGGCATATTCCCTTATATCTTTTGGTAATTTATTAAAAATTTTAATAGCCATCACGCAAACACTTTTATTAAAAACAGAGCTTTTATGATCGGGATATCATATGTCTTTACGTTCTTTCGAAAAGGTTTTTTCGAAAAACTCAAGAAAAGTGTGAGTGAATAGACATTAACGTAAACTTAGTATTATCTTTGGACTCTATACTCAGATAATATAATCACATTATGTAGATTAGGTAAAAGTATTACTAATAATAATTAGTCTATAAGTAAAGATTATAATCTTATAAAGCGTGCGTACAAAGTACACATGTCAGAAGTGAAACTTCTTCGGCAAACTAATTTTTATGTCTGGTTTATATTTATACAGATGTAAAACTTTAGATTTCCGAGACTTAGAGGAAGGAAAAAAGGGAGATATGTAAGTAATTTAATGAAATTAACTGTTCCTGAAATATTAATAGTGTCGAAAATTAATCAAATCAAATTATCTTCATTCAAGTAGGAATATTATAGCAATTTTGAATCGTCAAATAATAATTTTTTTTTGCTTTTCCACACTCTAATTGTAATATACGTCTGATGATGGCACTCCAGAACAATTTAAAATCTAAAGTTACGAGGGTTTCTTCGCGCCCTGACCCGAGAAGAGCCGACAACAAACTCAGTCGGTTATTTTGTTTTTATGTTGTGTATATATATTAGTTTAATATATTTCAATACAAATGGCACGTGTTTTTTTAATTAAATTTAGGATGTATTAAATTATTAAATGACGAGTGGCAAATTAAAATGCCACATGGTATTTTTAAATATTAAGACTACTTAACCTATAAACGAATAAGCAAAAAAGGCTGCACATCTTCGTAACGCTTCGTAACGCTTCGTAATCAGGTATTTCATTCGTAAAAAAATTTACCCTCAAAGAAGTTTCACTTCAAAATTGCATTACTGATAATCGAAGCTAGTACGTTTCGATACAAGTATTCCTTGTATTATACGTGAGGGCATCATGCAAGTGCATTGAAAAATACATTACATCACATTGTATGTAACCTTTCAACATAGATGAAAATTGCATCTGCTGCCTTTGCCATTAGGAATATTACCGAGGTTGAATACGACAAAAATTGTATGTCACCTATTTACATACTGTATTCTAGTTCTAGAAAATTTACATAAAGCATGCGGTCTATCTTAGAAGTCAAAAGTATATTACATTATTAAATGGGAGTGTATAATATCATAACATTAAGTGGAGAGTTAAAAGTTTCTTTATAAGGAAAAACAGACTGCACCCACACATCATTACATAGTATAAAAAAATTTGTGTCATGTAGTATTCCTGTAGGTGTTACATCACATAAACATGAGCTTCCATCTGCATCCGTAGGTACCTTGTTAGACTAGGTTAACTTTATCTATGTGTCTGCGTCTGGGTGTGAAAACAACAGAGCCCCATCGATGTAAATGTGGTGAGTGGGTGAATTAACTTGGTCACCACGGTCTGTCTTGTCTTCTTAACGCTCATCTCCCGCTCAACTTGGTGTTGTGCTTTTTTTATGTTGTTATTGTGATTACCATATAACCGACTGGTGATAGCGGGTTGGTAAAATAACTAACCTGTAACGTATTAGGTGACTGAGTTAATGTTGGGTATGGTTTCTTCAAAAATACGTGAGTATTAGGTTGCGGGTTCGATCCTGGGTGTGACGATATCATCGTAAATTTAACTTTGTAAAGTTGTTTCATGTTAATAGTGCTGTCTCATATTTCTTACTTTACTTCAGATTCACTAAAAATTAAAAAAATATTCTATATATTAGTTCTTCGTATTCTTATATTTGGAGTCGGTGTCAGCCAAGGTACCTACACATATAAGCTAAAGGTGGAAGTGGCGCCGGAGCTACCAAGTGGACACGCGGGACACACTTATTTTGGCTGACGCCGACTCCGAATATAATAATACGTTAGTTTTGAAAGCGGATTTTTCTTTGTTACAATTTTTATTTATGTTGTAAATTTTTAAGTCTTCATTTGAATTCGAGAATGATTTAGATTGACAATTCAATCCGGTAAATAACGAATGAATCCATACCTCCAAGGGATCATGAACTACGCGGCTGAAACCGCCAGGAAGAGCTAGGATTGTATAAATATTTTATTACCATGGAATACAATAGCCAAATCAGTGCACAATTACAAACAGGTTGTTAAATTTGTTTTATTTTTGAATTACACAAGCAGACGGACGAGTTAAGGTTAAATATTACATAAGGTTACGTCACTTCCGCGTAATGACATTGCGAGCGGCGACTTTCACTTGCCGAGTGTGATACATTCGTCTCTCGTAACAATAATTCGAAATTAACTCAAAATTGGGTCGTTTTATTTTACAGGTATACCTTCATCCTTAAATATTAAATAAACAAAACCTTGCGTCATGTCTATCTTCAATAAACTAAAGACCGGATTGTTACGCAGTTTTCGTCAATAGATAGAGTAGTTCTTCAAGATGGGAAATATGTATAACGTGTTAATGTTTGGAAATATAGCAATAATTATTGTGTTAAAAGAAATTTATCTGACTAATTAAGCTAAGGTAAGTAGCCTACCTTNTTACTTACCCCTTAATATATTGAAATAAGGTGCTGATCTATAATATATTTAATGTGTCTATGACTTCTAAGTAAGTTCATATGTCAAAGTTACACGTATTAATATTAGGTGCTTGTCGTAGTGCCCCATTTTTTAAAATCCAGTTCTGATGATGGCATCCATGACAAAACTGGATAAGTGTTAAATTTGCATTAAGGATGTGCGCGACAAATGGACGAATGACTCAAGGTCACGCAAACCAATTCCGATGATTCTTTTTTTATTGGAAAGATTATACTTCAAGGGTTGTTTGATGATTGTTTAATTAGGTTTTGATTATAGGATCCATGACAAAGTTTTTTTTTATAGCCTTGTCAGGCAAAGGAGCTAGCGGGTCACCTGATGTTAAGTAATTACCGCCGCTCATGGACACCTGCAGCATCAAAGGAACCGCCGACGCGTTGCCGACCTAATAAATAGGAATTAATTCGCCTCTTGAATTCTTGTAAAGCATAGCTAAGTGGGAACATCGTTGATGGGAGTTCGTTCCACATTATGCATGTGCGCGGAAAGAACGGAACTCTTCAATTCTTAGGAGAAAATTAACGATACTCCGTAGAATCTCCGGATATTTGAGTCACCTATCGTAACATCGGTATGGTAAAGTGATTGTCGTAGTTAAATATCATGATCAATGGAACTCCTCAACGGCTTACAGTAAGAGTGCGATTTTTGGCAGAATATATAACTGTTTGTAGTCAAATAGCAATGAACTTACGTTTCTTGCTAGATTGCAATATTTATAAGGTGCATTATGTATAAAGCGGTGGCAACGGGGGGGACTTAGTGTTGTGCTTTTTTTATGTTGTTGTTGTGATTACCATATAACAGACTGGTGATGGTAGGGTGGTAAAATAACTAACCTATAACGTATGAGTAGTAGGTTGCGGGTTTGATCCTGGGTATGGCGATATCATTGTAAATTTAACTTTGTAAAGATGTTTCATTTAAATGGTGCTGTCTCATATTTGTTACTTTACTTCAGATTCACTAAAAATTTAAAAAATATTCTATATATTAGTTCTTCGTATTCTTATATTTGGAGTCGGTGTCAGCCAAGGTACCTACACATATAAGCTAAAGGTGGAAGTGGCGCCGGAGCTACCAAGTGGACACGCGGGACACACTTATTTTGGCTGACGCCGACTCCGAATATAATAATACGTTAGTTTTGAAAGCGGATTTTTCTTTGTTACAATTTTTATTTATGTTGTAAATTTTTAAGTCTTCATTTGAATTCGAGAATGATTTAGATTGACAATTCAATCCGGTAAATAACGAATGAATCCATACCTCCAAGGGATCATGAACTACGCGGCTGAAACCGCCAGGAAGAGCTAGGATTGTATAAATATTTTATTACCATGGAATACAATAGCCAAATCAGTGCACAATTACAAACAGGTTGTTAAATTTGTTTTATTTTTGAATTACACAAGCAGACGGACGAGTTAAGGTTAAATATTACATAAGGTTACGTCACTTCCGCGTAATGACATTGCGAGCGGCGACTTTCACTTGCCGAGTGTGATACATTCGTCTCTCGTAACAATAATTCGAAATTAACTCAAAATTGGGTCGTTTTATTTTACAGGTATACCTTCATCCTTAAATATTAAATAAACAAAACCTTGCGTCATGTCTATCTTCAATAAACTAAAGACCGGATTGTTACGCAGTTTTCGTCAATAGATAGAGTAGTTCTTCAAGATGGGAAATATGTATAACGTGTTAATGTTTGGAAATATAGCAATAATTATTGTGTTAAAAGAAATTTATCTGACTAATTAAGCTAAGGTAAGTAGCCTACCTTATTGGTGTAGTGGTTAGCGTGTTCGACTACAGACTGAGGTCCTGGGTTCGGTTTGGCCTAACGCGGTCGAGGTCGAGCCAATTCAAAAATCAATACTGAGTTTTAAAATTTGAGTTTTAAGTTGGGAAGTTGGCCGTATGATCTACCCCCGTGCCTTGGAGAGCATGAGATGAGAGTGAAGGAATAGAGAGTGCATTTGTGTACTATGCCTGCCAATCCGCAGTACTGCTACGAGGTGGGTCTACGTTCTAAAAATCCTCGCTCCTCGGAATCAGGAGGCCTGTGCTCAGCAGTGGGACGTTAATGTGCTATTACTTACTTACTACTACTAAGGTAAGTAGCATTGCTGGGCACATGCCTCCTCACTCATATGAGATAGGGTTTTTAGAGCCTAGACCCACTACGCTGTACCACCGCAGATTGGTAGGCATAGTGCACACCTGTGTACTCTCTATTCCTTTACTTGCATAGTCCGACGTAAGTGCAATCCGATACGGCCGGAGAGAGATCAAGAGAGAGAGAGAGAGATCTGCCTAATTATTCAAATACAAATTCAATGAAATCGGTTTCAAATTTGTTAAAAATATGACATTCATTCAAACCACATGCATCATTTAATTTAATTTAATTTTAACACATAATAAGTACGTATATTTTACATAAAATAATAACAACTAAAGACCATCAACCACCGATTAAGGAATGGTAATCTGCAGATCACTGACACATTAAACGTTTATATGTAAATATATATATAGTATAGCGAAACTTTTTAAGCGCCGCTATAGAGAAAAAACCGTATAAAGAGCGGCCGTATAGCGAGGTAAGCGTGTACATAAAAAATAAAAAAGTGTGTAAGTGAATTCATTGCTCTAATCTTAAAACAATAAAGTAACATCAAATTGTAATGGTGATGTTAAAAACAGTGACACTCCGCTGAGATTCTGTGGGTTCTTCTTAGAAAAGTGTGCCAAGAAACCATCGTAACTTGAGATTCTAAGTCGTTCTTATTAAAATTAATATTAACACGATATATGACGATTCAAAAGTGTTGTAAAAGTCTGGATAAGGGATTTTCGAATTTGAATTTGAATAACGTACTGTAAACTGACAACTTGCCTGCCTTTTTGTATCTGTTTGGAAATTGCACATTTCAATGCCAAATAAAACAGATAATGATTATATTATTTATTTTTTCGCTGGGAAATGTTTTTGCACACGTCGGATGGAATTAACCGGGATCAGGATGTGTGGAACTCGCTAGATATACACTAAAACCTAGTGGAACCATCTTCCTCCCTAAGCTGGGGACCAAACGGGATAAACTGCACCTTCTGGCACACCCTTTGTTGGTTAGATCTGTTCGTTGGGATTGGGATGAGCATCCACCACAGTCTTTCTGTAAGAAGACAGCCTCATAGAAAGAGGACACAGCCCTCCAACCTGCTCCTGTACCAAACTGTTGGCTGTGAGTCATCGGCCAAATGTCACGAGTGTAGTGCCTCGTCAGACACAGCCTACCACGCTGTGGCAGACTTCTCACTGACTAGTATTATAGGTGCAATATTCCGCAGTGAGCAGGCCTTGAGGTTTCATCCTTTTGCGGCACTGTTATTTCGCTTAAGAAGGCACGACAAAGGGAGAGGGTGAATGAAGCTGAGGCACTCCGGTCCCGACGAAGAGGAGTAGGAAACAGGAGTGGAGGAGGTTCATACAACTCCTCCACTTGTAGAAAATTTGTAAGCCGGCTACAACCGAGAGGCCAGAGAGGAATGCCTTAACGAACCTCTAGCTCCCCACTCATTGTTGACGACGGTCCCGCTGGGTTTTAGTGGGTATTGCGAGTTCTTCCCCCTCGTGGAACCCACATTCCTGACCCCATAGTTGCGTAAATGCATTTCCCAGCGACAAAAAAAGACTTGGCTCCCCACCGAACATTCCAAATCATAGCAATTATTTAAGTCTTACTGAATAAGTTTTCTCTCTATCTTTCAAATGACATAGGTCCGCATGAGATCTACCGCCATGACCGAAATTTGTTTATTAGGATATTATTATCGTGAATAACCTATGAATTTAATGTCTTAAACGACGGTCGTTTAGTAAACGGTGTTACCTCACAGCGTGTCGTAAGAGGTGGTGGTCACAGTAGCGCGATCGGTGTCCGACAGTACGGTGGCCTTTACAACTTTCACGCGGGTTCGATTACGTTCTGGTGCTGTTTATAACACGACTGTATAACATATTTGTGCTCATGATCAAGATTAATACAGATTATGTGTTCTGAGTGAATATCTTGAAGGCAGACATACATTATTAATCGGTTAACATCGCTTGTCATCAGGTGAGAATGTCCTTAAGTATTTACATAGTTTTATACAGTCCAAACCCTAAATTTTGTTATAATACACTTTAAATCTTTATTGATTGACTTGGAATTCGATTTACGCATTTATTACGCGCTGTAGACGCTCATTAGGAATTATTAAACCAATATTCCCCGGGATTGGGATATATAAGCAAAAAGAACGGCTACTCACTTGGCTTGTAACTAGACCTCCAAATCGTTTAAGCCAATCGACGTAAAATTTGTTCCCGTGGATTCCGTGGGAATATGGTTTCCCCATATTCCCACGGAATCGGGTATATAAGATATAAGCGATCACTTAATACGATATTTGCTATCTGACTTTCGTAATGTAGAAACTTACTTAGAATGCGTTTTTCCATATTTCCACGAAACTGGGAACAAAGCGGCTAAATCTATGCGACTTGATCTTACATACATGAGAACGGGTTTCCAGATAATCCCAAAGGGATCAGGTATAAAAGCGAAAAACGATTACTTAGTACGAAACCTCCAAAACTATTTACCCCCATTGAATTGAAATGGGGCATATTAACGTGATGTAGACAATCACTATGAACGCATTTTTCCATATTCTCATGGGACTGGGAACTAAATCTATGGGGACCAGCTAGAATACATGTAATGGAAAAACTATCACTACAATGATTTATCAGTTTTTCAGTTTCGGTGATTTTTTTTTAACATAATTTCAACGTACAGTAGGAGACATAGATTTGACGCAGTGGTACGAGTACTCGCTTTGCTAGCGGAGTTTGCAGGATAGATCCCCAGTAGGGCGAATTTGGGCCTGGTTAGTTACTGCCCAACCAGCAAAGACGTACCGCCACACAAGAGATTGTGTACTGGTAGGATGATATGTAGAAGACATAAGAGGTTAATTGCCTTTTACCAGATTAGCCTGCTTCCATCTTAGACTGCATCATCACTTCAAGTGCTAACCTGTCAGCTATAAAAAAATACTATTATCCCAATGTAACAATAGAGTATTGCAAATTATAATCGATTATATAACTACGTTATAATACGATCAAGTTACTTTTACTGGTCTCAGTATTCTGGAACTGCTTCATTGGTCTAGTGGTCAGAATTTATGACTACAGACATGAGGTCCTGGGTTCAAGTCCCGGGTCGGGCCTATTCAAAATTCAATTGAGTTTTCTCATAGATTTATTATTTAGATGTTCTCAATATTTGCCCGAAGTTGGGAAGTAGGCGGTGTGTTCCACCCCCGTGCCTCGGAGAGCACGTTAAGCCGTCGGTCCTGCGCCTAATCTCTCTCCTTTCGTGTCGAATTCCCGTAACATGGGACTATAAGAGTGAAGGAATAGAGAGTGCACTTGTGTACTATGCCTGCCAATCCGCAGTGGAGCAGCGTGATGGCTCTATGCTCTAAAAACCCTCGCGCCTCGGAAAGAGAAGGCCTGTGCCCAGCAATAGGACGTTAATGGGCTAATACTTACTACTTCTATAATATACGTATTATACCTATTTAATGTTTTTATATGGAGATTGATACTATTTTTTTTTTTGTTTGAAATGAATACACAGTATTGGACCATTGAAGCCTGTTTTTAGTATTTTCGTAGTTACACGAAATTATTGAAAGAAGTTACAGGTGTAAAAATACTATAAATCTATACATGTACAAAATAAAATTTCATCAAAATCGATCAAGCCGTTTCGGAGGAGTATAAACGAAAAAAGTAAAACTGTGCCACGAGATTTTTATATATCAGATAGAGAAATGTCTAGGGGCCACATATATCTTTATCAGTTTCAGGACAGTAATATTTCCTGGCGTAGTAAAAAGCTGATATTTTTTTTTATTTCTGAGAGGTTATCGCTTGTTTGGGGTGAGCGGTTATCTGATTCAAGCATTGAAGTCTCTCTATGAGGGTTCTAGTGCTTGTGTCAGAATAAACGGAGCGTACACGGAGTGGTTTCCTGTTGAAAGAGGTGTTCGACAGGGATGTGTTGCGTCACCATGGCTGTTCAACCTATTCATGGATAAATGTTTGACAGATTTAAAAAAAATTATGCATGGGTTAAGAATGAATGAATTACTCATCAAATGTTTACTCTACGCTGATGATCAAGTAATACTTGCGTCATCCGCTAATGAGCTACAGGAGATGCTAAATATTATGAATGAAGCTTTGAAAGGGAAAGGAATGAAAGTGAATGTAAACAAAACGAAAGTTATGCTTTTTGAACGAGATGAATCTATGATGAATGGCAATATTTTGATAGATGGGGAACAAGTGGAAGAGGTGAAAGAATTTGTATACTTGGGATCTAAATTTACAAAAGATGGAACATGTGAAAGTGATATCGAAAGGAGAGTGAATGCAGGGAATATGGTAAATGGTGCTCTGCATGCTTTTATGAATAGCCAGATGGTGTCTCAAAGGGCTAGACTGGCAGTGCATGCTGGAGTGTTGGTGCCAACACTTATGTATGGTAGTGAAAGTTGGGTATGGCAGAAGAATCACAAAAGTAAAATAAATGCGGTAGAGATGAGAGCGTTGAGAAGCATGAGTGGATTAAAACTGAGTGACAGAGTGAGAAATAGTGTGATAAGAGAACGTTGTGGTATAAAAGAAGACGTAGTGACTAAAATTGAGAAAGGTATGCTTAGATGGTTTGGGCATGTAGAGAGAATGAATGAAAGGAGACTGACAAAAAGGATTTATGAGTCAAGAGTGAATGCGAAAGTTGGAAGGGGAAGACCAAGGCGAACGTTCCTGGACCAAATCCAGGACATTTTAAATAACGGCCAGGTCAAGAGTACTCTAAACCGACGAACTTGTATGAAAGGTTTAATGAGATTGAAAGAAGCGAAGGAGATATGCAAGGATCGTGGCAAGTGGAAGGATGTTGTCTCTGCCTACCCCTATGGGAATGAGGCGTGATGCTATGTATGTATGTATCGCTTGACTGTGACCAAGCCTGATGTGTTAAATGATGATACAGTCTAAGATAGCAGCGCAATAATCTGCTAAGATGTCACCTCTTATGTTTTCTACACAGCAATATAAAAGTTAAAAGTATAAAAATTGTTATTACCTATAGCCGTTATAGACTTTAATACCCCAAACCGGGTATACTTGAAAGGCAACCATACAAAGAATGTTTTAGACCGCTATTCTCACTATTTAGATTGTCACTAAGCAGGGATTTACCCATATTCCAACGGAATCGGGAATTACACGTGACGCACTTTTACTGCGATATAAAATACAAAATATTGCCAAATATTTAACTACACTTAGATTTTGTTGTTACATTTGACCTTTAAAGTTATACAAAAAAAATACAATGTTTTTACATTGTAAATGCAGCGTTCATTTGAAATTGCTATAAAACAATTGTTTATTTGTTACTTTTATTTTATTGATTTGTAATTTCAATGACTTCAGTGGATTATTTTTTGCTGTAAAAATAAACAAAATATATATTTACCTACAGGTTTGCCCTCGGCTAAATTTTGACTGATGAGTAGCACAAAATACCACTTACTGTATGATTGACTCACAGCGATTTCTTCAAAACCATAAGGCGAGTTAACTATTTCCCCATGGGGTTTAAAACTACACGATTCATAGCTAGTTTATTATTTATTCCTAAAGGATTAACGCTTGATTTTTATCTAATTTCCAGTGATGATAGAATACTTTACAGTAGTGCCCTAACTTGATACAAAGTAATTTACCTCATAATGGTTTCTACACAACACTGTATTGAAACGCAATTGTATTGTATGTCAACATGGATCATTACTTGCCACAGCTGAAGCCTCCCTTTAGCCCTAAAAAGTAAAAATACAGTCCAGTAGTCCATATGCTTCGATACATTTTTGACAAAAGAGTTCTTACCAACATTATAGTATATAACCGCTTATTATCAACAGGTGGGCACAAGCCTCCTCACTAATAGAACGGTTAGGTTAGAACAGAATGCTTGTGACTGGCTAAATCTATCACATATTTACTCTCTGAATATGAAGGTTTCCTTAGTGATGCCTGCCTGATGATAGAGAATCCACGTGTCGTTCCACTAGACCATTGTAACTTTTAAACATATGGCTAGTAGAAGGTAGTTTATCCAAAATGTTTTCTGCACAATATAACTAGCTATAGTCGAAGCCTCTCATCAAACCAGATCTAGATCAATTAGAAAATACAGTCTCCTAAATTAGGGTTAACATGAACAACACAGGTCACCTAGCAAAGAGAATATTTGCACCATTACTCAAACACGGCTTTAAAAATAACAATACTTTTATGGTAAGTATACGAAATTACAAAAGTAGTATCATCAGATTAGTAAATATTAAATTATGCAACAATAATGGGCAATAGGCGCTCTTTTATCAACATTACGTTTATGTAAACAAAGTTGGGCTAAAAATTTAAATATAAGAGAAGTTTTCAAGCGAAAAATTAAACGCTACCTGTTTTAAGTAAAAGCATATTATTTTTTTCAGCCACTCCGTAATTAAAGTTATGGTAATTACCTGAGGGCCAATTAGAATGATTTCAATAACAAAGACCTTGCTACGCTCCTTGGAAGCGGAAATTTCACCTTGTATATTAAAAGCACATTTTATAATTTTTAATTTTGCTTTGTAATATGACTTTTATACCTTCTGTCACTTATCATGGGTTCCGAAGTTCAATTATAGCTTTAAAGTCTTAAAAACGTCAGCTACTTTCGGTAGCTGCTACCTTAAAAAGACCGTGTCGGAAAATATAATATTCAAAGTGAGACTTCTTTTCTATCGACTACATTTTTCCTTCCATCTATCGTATGTTACATTACAGCTGGCTGCGTAATAGAAGTAAAGTGAAAGGCATTTGGCAAAAGAGCCAAGGCCGATTAGACGGCCATAGCATCACCAGTTTCACTTGATCCTGTGATTATTACTTTTTCATATTTAATAGATATCATATCATAGTACAAATATATAATCTATACTACATATACTATTAGGTGAACTGTGATGTGTTCCAAACCGGTTTGATGACAAAAGTAAAACTTTCCCATATTTCTAAGAACTCGGGAACAGTGCAGATGACACCAATTACGATATAAATGAAAAACGAATTGTCTACATGTGACATTTACAAACTGAAAACCCTAAACATACTCCGACTAACTTTGGCGTAGAGGTACAGGGGTCTTTAGAGATTACCAGTCTTTTTCCTATCGAGCTTAAAAGACTTGAAGGGGGTGAAATATAGGATTGAATATTGGATTAAAATCCGTCACTTTTGGTATATTGGAATTTAGTACTTTCGTTATAAATATTAGTACCATAGTTGCTATTTCTGATTACCACAGATTAAATGTACATAATATATAATACATGTATCATGAGATTTTTCAAGTTTCTATTTTGACCTCTAAGCAATAAAACACAAAAACAAGGACACTTAATAACCAATGGCAAATACTAACGAAGAATAAGATTTAGAAGAAGATAGCTAATGTTATTATATAAGCAAGTAGCTAAAACATCCAGAATAATAGATAATGTTATAATTAGAGATTAATTTAAAGCTAATGCTTTGCTAGTTTCTAATAAAAAACCATAATTGACTTCTGAGAAATCCATGCAAAAATAGGTCAAATCTGTCAAAGTAAGCTTTGCATAACACTTGAAGTTGAATTTACGACACAAATGGTTTTTATTTAACATAGTTTATTTTAGCACTTACAATTTTGTTGCCTCTAAGCTGAGCAATGAACTTTGCTTGATGGCGCAAATATGTGCTAAGCATCATTTCATAATGGATGAATCAATCAATTGCTTGGCTAAAGTCAAATAACTGCAATCTATGTAAACACTTGTACACTATCCTATGCAAATGATATTCAAGTATCTTTTTGTACTGTCAACACCACGCATATTTATATATCTGTACTAATATTACAAAGCTGATTTGGTTGAATCGTCAATAGTCTGTCCATTGGTAACAAATCTACCAACCGTTCGGAAAGTAGAATCCGCCGAGAAGAAACCGGCAAGAAACACAACGTTTACTCTTTTAAAGTTAGTTTTGTATGTTCCAATGTGTAATATACTGCTTTTATGAGCAAATGGAATGAAGTCCAAACATTTCTTTCGCTTAAATAATCTTCAACATTATAATATACCTTTTGTAAGAGGATGTTTTTGACATATTTCTTAAAATAATGTGGAGGCAAATCTAAAACTGCTTGCGGTATCCTACTAAAATGCGTACGCTCAACCCGACAAATGATTTCCGATTTATCAATATAAAAGTTTATAAAATTAAGAATTTGTATTCCATTTGAAAGCTTACTTTCGTTTATTATGTACACTGTTCAAATTGCACAGTTAAAAAAAACAGTTGTCATATAAAACGGAATGTTCCTCTTCAAAAGTGGTAAAAAATAACACATAGGTCTGTGTATTAAGATTGACTTACCATGAGCTTTTTTATAGTAATCAAATTTGATGTCTCTCTCTCTCTCTCTCTCTAACCCTCTTACTCACTTATATGACGCAGACAAAATTTACGTTACTTCTAAAAAAAAACAAGTTCAGCATATTGTCCGTCTATTTCATCATTCTGCTAATTTCGGGGGATTTTTACGGAATTTTCATTTCATGTTCGTCTACAGACATGAGGTCCTGGGTTCGAGTCCTGGGTGGGCCAATCCAAAAATGGATATTGAGTATTCTATTAAGATTTTCTCAATATATGCCCGAAGTCGAGAAGTTGGCGCCTGATCTCTCTCCGGTTTTGTCGGATTACCGTCACATCGGACTATGAGAGTGACGGAATAGAGAGTGCACTTGTGTACTATGCCTGCCAATCCACAGTGGAGCAACGTGGTGGGTCTTTGCTCTAAAAACCCTCTTTCATATGAGTGAAGAGGCCTGTGCCCAGCAGTGGGACGTTAATGGGCTGCTACTTACTTACCAAATATATATATATATATATATATATATATATATGTATATATATATATATATATATATATGTATATTGCATTATATGTGTAATAGTGTGTAAATATTTGTATGTATGTTGGTGTTATTGCCCAACATTTTACTTACATCTTTTTAAACCCAAAGGTTGTGTATTTATATAGTAGGGGACACCACCTACCCTATTTACCTCACATTGTCTCTTTAACCCTAAGGTTGCCTGGCAGAAATCGCTTATAAGCGATAAGGTCGCCTAATTGTACTATTGTCTTGGTTTTGTTTCTTTGTTAATTCTTTCATGTTTGTGGTGTACAATAAAGAGTATTCTATTCTATTCTATTCTTGTCTGGAAGAAATCGCTATCTAGCGATAATACCTCCTTTTGTACATTTGTTCCTATTACTTGTAAGTTTCTGTTTAATAATGTGTGTATTTTATTAATGTGCAATAAAGAGTATTAAAAAATTAAAAAAGAAGACCTGACCTTACTTTGGTATATATTGTATTTTAAATAAAGAATAAACTAATAGCCGCTGCATCGTTGAGATTTACATACTAGTTGAAGAAATGAAGTGACCAAAGTTGAGAAAGGTATGCTTAAATGGTTTGGGCACGTAGAGAGATGAACGAAAGGAGACTAACAAAAAGGTATTATGAGTCAAAAGTGAATGGGAAAGTTGGAAGGGGAAGACCAAGGCGAACGTTCCTGGACCAAATCCAGGACATACAAGAGTACTCTAAGCTGACGCATTTGTATGAAACTTTAATGAGAATGAAATAAGCGAAGGAGATATGCAAGGGTCGTGGCAAGTCTCTACCTACATCTTTTGGGAATTAGGCGTGATCCTATGTAAGTATGTATGTTGAAGAAGATTTGGTTTCGTTACATACCACGTAGCTCTTGTGAGCCCACTTATAAAGCCCAAAAGTTCTGTTCCCTTATAATTTTCGGAATAAAAAGTTAATTCGATTTTGTCCAACATATAAAGGCAGCTTATGCCCTATAACAGCAAAATATACCTTTCGATTTACCACAAAGAGGCTTGAACATAATAAAGTTTTAAATGCAGACGTTGACATTTGATAGTGAAATATGTTTCCACTTCGACCAACAGTTATCAAATAACAAACATTACATTTTGTCGATAATAAACGAGTCGGTATTCCACTTCAATTGTAACATGAGGGCATATGGTGGAAATTCACGCTATAATTTTAAAGATAAATTCGCAACATCAACGTTGGTATTAAATGCGGTCAAGTACGCCGCAATCAACGTTTTGCCCCGCTGATAGCTCGTTAGTTCGCCTTGGCCCGTGCACATATGAAACATATGTTTTAAAATTACCATGCCTG
Organism: Elymnias hypermnestra; assembly: GCA_015832385.1. Taxonomy (NCBI): domain Eukaryota; kingdom Metazoa; phylum Arthropoda; class Insecta; order Lepidoptera; family Nymphalidae; genus Elymnias; species Elymnias hypermnestra. The sequence goes on from JACTOM010000933.1 coordinate 404,037, forward strand.
CGCCAAAAATTTTTGATGTAGAAGTGGTAGATTAATCTGGCTAGAATTCTCACGTCCAACAGCAGCTTGTAATAGGGCTGGCATAACCGAGGATGCAATGCGAACGTTATTTTAAATGTCTGTACGTAACGTGTAAGTTCCGTTAAAACCCAGAGAAACCTTTAGATGGAAGACCAGATGCTTGCCTTCACATCCTTTTCTTACATCCTAGATATCACTGACGGGGGTATTCGATAAGAGAATTGAATTAGCGAAAATATCGTGTCGTGTCTCTCTCTATCTTTCGCGAAATGGAATATCTACCATCTCAAACATGTGGGTTTTAATTCCTTCTTTAAGGAAGATAACACAGGAACAGGTGACTGCTTTCCACCCTCTCTCGCTAGTACGTTGCTGCGAAAAAAATAATCTTAACGTCTACCTGTTAATAATAATCAGATAAAAAGAAAATTATTCGGATATACATTTTTTACTATGATTTTTTTATTGATAAAAAAAACTACTTAACAAAGTTATCAACTTTGTTTTAATTACAATGATTTATAAACAATAACCATCGTCACGTAGACTATACATTAGACACTGTATAGCCATCATACAAAACTATACATAAATAATAAAAATCATTTCAAAATATAAAAGATTACACTTACGCCACTGTGGTATTGTTAACTGAAAACTTAGAAAAACGCACTTAGGCCGCTTTGGCATTGTCGACCGAAAATATAGAAAAACGCACTTAGGCCGCTTTGGCATTATCGACCGAAAACTTAGAAATAGAAATGAAAATATCTGGTTTGCTTTCTATAAGAGAGAGAGAGAGAGAGACAGACAGACAGACAGACAGAGAAACATGCGACGCCGCACAGCTTACTATAGCAAAAAGTGTCGTGACAACTTTTCGTAAGAACTTTTTCCGTCTAGCCTCCTTTAAAAATTAATGTTAAGCTTTCTTTAAAATATATACAGGCACGCACGCCCGCACGCACGACTGCCCGCTCGCACACACGCACGCACACACGCATGCACGTACGCAAGCACGTTTGCCTTCACGCACACGATCTTACTAATAATAAACATTATGTTTCAAACAGTACATGCTGCACCAAAACATTTTTTCATTTTTGTATAGTGATAACAATCATACATAAATATGTAGAGCTCAACTGCAACTCATCACTGACCCCCCCCAAGGAAGTGTTAAAGAAACGGCTTGCCCCGTAATTTCTCTAACATAATAATAAAATAAAGGAAAACATATAACTTTCATTTGACTATTGCAATATCCTAATTTGTTTACTGACTTAGAGTGCATACAAATTATACGCCTCACTCAGCACGCATAAAATTAGCATCAAACTAACACGCATTATTCATACCCGAATATAATAACATGTGCATGCATATCTATTGATAATGGATACTAAACTCTTGACTGAAAATACGTCCTTACCTATACAAACAACAATCAAACAAAGAAACTGCCAATCTGTGTATACTCAAACACTTGAAATAGGTGTAGATATGTCAACAAACACCTTTCACTTAATGCGATAAACGACAATCCGCAAAGTTTTTGCAAATTACATTGTATATGACATTTAATGGCTGTTGTATCTTAAACACATAAAAACGTACTTAAAAGACAATTGCCATTGTCTATTGCCGACAATAAATACACTGATTTACACTCATTTAAGAGATACTATCGTTTTCTTAAAACTTCCTGGACTTTATACTTGTATACCTAATTATATTGTGTTATAATTCAATTTTCTACATTTAGCACTAGTTTTACCCCCCCCCCCCCCCTCCNCCCCCCCCTTCTGTTGCCAGTGATCACCAACGGATCGGAAACGTTGTCGCTGATTATGGGCCTCATTCGTAATCTCAAAGTCACACAACGTGCGATGGAGAGAGCTATGCTTGGAGTTTCCCTACACGATCAAATCTGAAATGAGAAGATCTGTAGAAGAACTTAAGTTACCGACATAGCCCTAAGAATCTCGAAGCTGAAGTGGAAATGGGCGGTGCACATAGTCCGACGAACCGATGGACATTGGGATTCACCGGAAGGCGCAGTGTAGGCAGACCCCCCATAAGGTGAACCAACGACATAAGGAGGGTCGCCTTTGGAGCCGGGCGGCACAAGAACGGGTACAGTAGGCATCACTACGTGAAACCTATGTCCAGCAGTGGACGTCCTTCGGTTGAAATGAGTGACTGAGAGTGAGAGTATTCCCCTTGGTGAAACATATTAAGGTAACTTGAATAAGGAATATTTCAATTTTGTCCTCTTTTGTATTGCGTAACGAATAGGGTTTGACGTTTTATTGAATTGACCACTGATCCTTAACCTTTATTGATTTTGTTTCTCAACTATGCTGGTAGATTTCTAATGGCTAATGCTTTTTTTTTGACACTGCGTAACAGATTTACGCATCCACTTAATGAGGAAGACGACGTCGAAATACCCAACGGAACAGTTGAACTAATAAAGACACCAGAGGGAGATTCGCGCAAACCAATATCTCCCGAATAAGTCCAACTAAGGGTTCACGAAGGCAGGACGTACCAAATCACCCTTTGTGTAGGGAATATGAGTTTTGCTATGGTGTGAAACCTCGTAATACTTAGTAATATCCAGAGTAATGCTCTCCTTCGGTGATGGAGACAACAGAAACATAATTGTGCATTTCTCCCAGGTTCCACCGATATGTCAGATCAAGGATACCCGGAGGGCTGATATTCGCATGATAAAACGTGCACTCTACCCTATTCAGGGATGAGAGAGTAAGATCCACTATATTTCCCCTCTCTATTGGTACCACTCCTGCTCAAATTGTCCAGCGAGAGAAGAATCAAGTAATAATCATGGGTGATCGGGGGATCCCCAGACTGCATGATATGCCAAAGGACGATGCGTTGAACTAAAAGCTGCCTCGATAAATTTTACTCACTGTCTTGAAAGCATTTCACCATTCTTAATAATAAAACCATTTATTAATTTTGCTGGAAAACAAAATTTTAGCTTAACTGCTTTATTAATGGATTTTTTTTTCTGAATTAAATAATATACCGGTTGAATTATATAAAAATAACAGAGAACACAATATTTCCATATATTTTCATACGATATTTAACATGATATGTCCAATCTCTTGATCCTATAGAGAAAAGGGTTGTCTCGTGGGTTTTATATAGGATTTTCAGCGTATTGTTCGGCTCTTTTGTGTATTTTATTGAATATGGAACGTGAATATATTAGAGAAAACAATTTTACACGACTACCGCTGGTTTTCAATTCAAAATTATGATCCCTTCTTATATTTATAACTAGCAATTCAGCCACGATTTGCTGTGACTGTCTCATATTGATTATACACGTGAAACTTACTGTCATTAAGTATAAAAATTAGTTATATAATAACACCACACCTACTTATGTTTACAACTAGTTAAAATCGTACATGGTTTGCTATGGCTCCATCTGATATTAATTATACGTTTGGTATTGTAATTTCGGGACAAAAATATTTGCATTGACAATTTGATCTACTGCGAGGGCATAAATAATACCAATATAAGTTATTATTTTTATAACAAAATGTTGACGAGAATTCAAACTTGTAATAACATGATTTATATCACATAGTACCACAGGGAAATCGGATTTACTAGTCATGAATAGAACAGTCTCAACAAGAATATAAGTTTTTTACCACAAGACGTTTAACGTATAAAATTTGACATGCTTATTTAACTTTAAAAGCTTTTTTGTTAAAGTCGGTATAAGTAGATATACATATAAAAACAAGTTCTACAACAAAATAATGTAGTTCGCAATGAATGAAACTGGTCTAATTTAGTGAGAGGTACTTAAAAAAAATAAACTGCCTCATTGGTCTAGTGGTTAGCATGTTCGACTACAGACATGAGGTCCTGGGTTCGAGTCCCGGGTCGGGCCAATTCAAAAACCAATATTGAGTTTTCTATANTTAATGGGCTGCTACTTACTTTTTTTTACTTACTTAAAAATAATAAATACTAGCGGTCCCAAGCTACTTGGTCTGCACCACAAAATTAAAAACATTATAGCAGGCCAACATTAAATAAAAAACATATGTAGGGCTCCTAAGTATAACGAGACATGTATACAATCCTAAATTTTTTAATAGTGTGGCAAAAATAAATTATTTAATACTGCACTACCTTTTAGAAAAGGAAGTAGCAGCCCATTAACGTCCCATTGCTGGGCAAAGGCCTCCTCACTCATATGAGAGAGGGTTTTTAGAGCCTAGACCCACCACGCTGCCTTCCTTCACTCTCATAGTCCGACGTGACGGGAATCCGACCGGAGAGAGATCAAGCGCAGGACCGACAGCTTAACGTGTTCTCTGAGGCACGAGAGTGGATCACACCACCAATTTTTTTCCAACTTCGGGCAAATATTTTGAAAATCTTAATAGAAAACTCAATATCAATTTCGAACTGGCCTGACCAGGGTCTCGAACCCAGGACCTCATGTCTGCAGTCGAACATGCTAACCACCAGACCAATGAGGTAGTTATAATTATAAGCTGTCATTTTATAGTAATTATATGTAATGAAGCATAATGTTTTAATAAATTTATAATTTGAAAATAAAACGATGACATTGGTTTATAATTTACAAAAATGAGTTTATTCATTATATAGGTGTTGTCAATATGCTACCATCTTCTTTTTTTAACAAGAACAATTTTGGCAGACATAATTGTTGAGTAGCTATAACGTAACGAAAGCTCACAGAAAGGATAAACTCTCCATGTTTTGGCAACATTTTTCAATCATATCCATCGTTATTAGGTCGTAATGTGATGTTGTTAAGCCTATAGGCTAACTGGATATCTAAAAATAAATCATTACACTAAAACCTAGTGCGTTCTATTAAATAAACTAACTTTTCAGCTTTAAAACATATATATGTCGGAGTGCCATTGTATGTGGAATGCTGGCGCCATCTGTCTATCGGCGTGGGGCAGAGTCAATAAGTGGCAGTCCGGAGCGCGTCTGTCGGTAGTTCTCGGGTGACGGCCAGCCGGTGCGAACGACTTTTGAAACTGTCGCGTTCCTAGCTATTAATATTAATGAGTTTATGTAAATTGATATCGGGAACATTAAGTGATTGAATATTATAATCTGAGTTAATTAATAAATTGTTTTATTGTACCAACATTACCCACGAACGCCCACAGTGTGTCAATTTTGGATGCCATTATGACGATGTCGGCGAAGTACCCTACGCCCTTATGCTTTATACTTCTCCTTCTCTCTTATTCACCGACATATATATTGCTTCATTTGTTCATTTCATTAATTAAACGGGTGAATATCTATGAAAAGTATGTTTTAATACTACTGGGCTTGCCACAGATTTTATTTCTCGAAATGCAATTGCAAAAAATACTTTGCTTTTTTTAATAAAATTCGTTTCTGGAAATGGAAAAAAGGACGGAAATAATGAAGACCGTTTTTCTACGTGAATACGTCTTGTAACGGATAATAGTTTCTGTATAAAATATCGGCGCTTCCCCTTTCGCCGCGCGCGATGGATTACAGTCCTTACTTAGCGTAATAAATTCTTAGATCCATTAGCTATCCAGTGGTGTGATAGAATTTGGGATAGAGGTGATAGATAAGTAGCTACAAAATCAAACTGTATTCCCCAATTTTGTTATCATTCGTTTTTTTTATTTAATTACCTTCCTATGAATGCGATTTTAAAGACGTCAAAAGGTTTTTGCAATTTTCTATCATTCAACTTAAAATCCTTTTTTTATTTGTAGTGAATAACATTTAATATTATTACGTTAATTGCCTGAATTTTAAAAAATACTAGCGCAAGCTATTGAAGTTTGTGTAAAAGCTTTAAAGACGTCTTTTTATGAAGTGCATTTAGAAAATCGTATTAGATACTTAAATTTTGTGAAAAAATACTAACAACAAATTGATACTTCATACATATAATTATTACGCTGTCAGAATGCAATCTCGTGGTAAGCAATAAGCATGTCAAAGGCCGATTGTTGAGACGTGAGAATAAACTTGTTGCGTCATTGTATGCGGAATTCTAATAAGCGTCCATTGATCTTTTTTAAGGAAATAAGCTAGCAAACTCATGACAACCAGTAGATTTTCGCTTTAAGAGACGTGGAATACAATCCTTAACACTGATATACTCAAGGCGTGACAGCTCAGATTACAAAAATATTTTTACCGGACATACAACTTGCTTACAAAATAAGTAGGACCTTAAAAATTAACTCTACTATAACGCAAATTCTAAAGTAAAATAGTGGATTTTCTGATTATCTTTATAAATACCAAAGAAAAAACAGCCCAGAATGCAAATGTGAACCAGAAAAGATAGAAAACATATTACACCTAATAACAGAATGCCCGAGAGTTGCTATAGAAAGAAATAACGTCGAGTTAAAAATAAATGCCGAAAGCCCTAGAAAAAATCTCCTACAATATTGCCAAAAGGTATCAAATATAATAATATTATAAAGAAAATAAATAATATAACAAATATATTTAGATATATAATATAATAAATAAAATAATCGCGACCATAATCCTAAATGACTGATAAGGTATAAAAAAAGGCTAAGAACAAACTCTGACCACCATGTCAGAGGTCATTGTAGCGACACAAGATAAAAAATAAATAAAACTCTTAACACTAATATCTCTATATAAAAAACTTAAATTATTGATGTTTAAAACTAATCATTATGTTTGTCGGTAAAGCAGAAATAGAACAAGCAAATTTTGGAAGAAATTCTGTACGTTTAGCCCATTATCCCACATATTTTTTGTGTCCAAACTCCAAAATTCTTACAAATTTTAAAGCCTTTTGAATGACGATAACTAGACACAATCGAAGCTTCCAATAAGTCAATACTTAGATAAATTAGAAAATACATTGCTTTTTATGGAACTTAAGGCCCCTCAAATATAAAAAGCATCTATTTTACTTACCGGTACTCATAACTCATTATCTTCGACACATCTAACTCAATTTTGACGAGAAGCTTGGAGCTCTGCAATATTTATGCAAAAGGTGACGCTGTCCCCTATGTGTTCTTAAGAAACAATGTCATTAATGATTTTATTAAGATATATGTCAAAAATAACTATAAAACAAACATTCCCACGTAGCTTTAAGGCTAAACGCATCATTAAACTCCATTATTTAGTAGGACCGCAGCCCTTTGAAGACAATAGCAGTTGCAATTACGAAACATTAGGCATAATTATAGATATAATTATACAAAGCTTTAAACGCACAGTTGCATGGCTAATTACAGAGATTAGATAGATTAAACTGACAGACAGACCCAGACTTTCATAGGCAAATAAATAATAGCGTTTAATTTGTAAATATAAACGGATATGCTGATTTTATTTATTTGTATAGATAAAAATTAATATCTTATGCGATATTGACGTTATTTTAAATAACACATTAGAAATTCTAGTATTTCAGGTTTACCATGTACTCGAGTTCAAGTACCAAATTAATTAGAATTTTCCAAATTACAGATCATGAAGCTGCTCTGGTGCTGTGTAGTCGCTGTTTTGCTAACAACAACCAGTGCTGCAGTCGATGTTGAAAAAACCGTAAGACAAGTACAAAACATACTTAAAGCCAACGAGTTGTTACCAAGGCTAACGCGAGATGAAATTATAGGACTTCTAAATGATATAAGAGAAGAGGATGAAAGAAGTAACACTGTGTCAAAAGAAAAATCAAATGACGTGAAAACTAAAATTACAAAACAAAAAGCTGCAATTTTAAAAACAAGTGTACCTAAAAAGGCTAACGAAAATGATATAAACAAGGCACAAAAAGTACCAGATGTAAATAACAATATGGCTTTTAATCAAAATGACGGCCTTATCTCCAATTCAGTTAATTTAATTGAATCTACAACCAAATCAAGTGGGGCAACTTTAACTGTTGTTTTGCCTTATACTCCTCGAGATGGATCATCATTACAAGAGCTATATACAAAGCCTCCTCGTCTACAAGTTGTGCCTGAAACTACTACCCCTAAGCCTAAAAAACCCTTAAAATCAACTACAAAAGTTGATCAAACTTTACAAGAGCGTAATAAATTGCTAAATCAGCTGAAGCTTGATTTGCCAGCTGAATTACAAGCATTTCTTGATGCTCATGGATTGAAAGGTAAACCAGGACAAGACAATTTTTTGCTTCCACTTGACGGATTTAAGCCATTGCCACCAGCTAAAATAGTAGACGGAAATGTGCAATTACCAGAAAACTTACTCCTTACATATGACCTTTTAGCACCGTCTGACTTACAAACATCCACTTCGAATAAAAACCAAAAACTATCTCCTTCTAATTTCTTATATGAACCTTTACGCCCCGAAATTCCGTTCGAACTAGATACTTCATCGTCGGAAAGAAAACACAGTGTACTGCCCCTTGACTTACCAAAGCCTAGAAAAACCAAAGCCATTCAAGAACCACTAAATCTTCCGAGCCCAAATTATGAACCAATTGATTACGATTCTGTAAAAGTTATACCACTTCCGCAAGGTCCAAGCCCAATAGAAGATGAAGTTATTGTGGGAGCCAACCCAGAACAAAGCAAGAGACAAACGAATGAAACAAGTAATTCGGATAATGAAATTACAACAAATACTGAAACCACAAGTACTGAAAGTTCTGGGAAGGATTCAAATGTCGCTGATGCCGATGTTGTTGCTTCAGACGCAGATACAGGTGCATCTATTGCTGATCTTGAAGATTCATTTGGGGGAGCAGTACCCTCTGAACCTGGAGATTCTGAGTTGCCTCCACCAAGAAAAAATGGTTTCTACTGGATGGTTGATTGGAACAGTTTCTTGGAAGTTGGAGATGGTGATACAAAAGTTAATATCCGATTCGAGCCTAAATTAGGGGATCCACAAATGTTTTTACCTGTAAATGTACCATGATAGGTTTAAAAACATTGAGTAGTGTTCTAGTCTTATGGGATTTAGTAGGGTTTCGTAGAATGAATTGCTAGGTGATTAACAACAAAAAATTAGATTAGATGGTATCCAAAATATAAAAAACAACTGATATAAACTTTATTTGGGTTTGAGTGTTTTTATATCATATTTATTACCTATGTTTTTACGATAAGGTACAATAACAAGTAGATTTTTCACCAGGTCCCCTCAAATATACTTGACTAACTCTTATCACGAGATGAGACTTACCTTTAGATATTAGGTAAATTCCGAATTACAAGTTCTTATATATAACAAACAACAGGTTATCGTATCTCTTTATAAAGTGGGTTTTATTTTTTATGCTAAGTTATACAAAAGGGCAGTGATGTGTTTGTATATATTTCAGAGGCGAATTGTATCATGTTTCTATGACAGCATCCTGGTAAGGAAAGCTGCCTCCATTAAAAGACTTTCACATACAAAGGTCATTGCACTTGCATATCATGATGGGTAGTATAGTTATTTCTAGTGAAATGCATAGGAATGCAATCAGTCAGGTCGTGAGCACTAGACCAAAGCGAGAACGAAAGCAACATGGGCGAAATCGTCGCGTGTGATATTACGACTATGTTAATTGCCATTTTAATCGCTTTTTGTAAATACATCACACATTATGGTTTAATAATAAATTATATCATTTGTGTCATATCATTTTCTTCACCCATTCTTTATAGCATACATTACTTTATTAATTTATATAAGATGGCGTAATGCGAGTGATATAAGTATGTTTCGTTCCTTTTTTTATCTCGGGTTGCTCAATTTTAGAAACTATGTTTATTAAATTTCCAGGAATATTCAACATGTATGTTTACGAACCACGAAAATGTACCGCCAAACCATATTCTAATAAATTCTGAAATGAAGAATTGTAAGAGGAAAAAGTGGAAAGCATAAAAAATGATGTAACGACAAATACATAGGTAACTGATTATTTCGCTGGTCCCTATTAAAAGAGTCGGATCAACAAAAACATAACTTTCCTGCATAGCAGTTTGAAGTTAGTATAATTGATATTTTATAAATTATTACAATTTGAAATCTGACGCTTAAATTTTGGGCCATATGTACGAGGTAAGGTTTCACACATGAAACTAACTTTAACCATTCCTCTGAATAGTTGTATTTTTGTGGACCCAACGTTTTAAATAAGAACTAGCGATTTATGTCCATTAAAATTACCGTAATTTTATTATAAATTAGGTTATCATTGGCCAAAAGATAAGGTTATATTTAAAATACTTAGTATGGCTACTTCATTGTGATATTCTGTAAGGCCCCAGCGCATCCCCAGTTAAGCCAGCCCAATTTTAAACAGTAGTCAATACCTTATATTACTTAACATTGCAACTAAACTCTGATATTCTGTAAAAACGTGATACTTCCCTAGTCCAGCCAACCCAATTTCGAACTGAAATCAACAAGTTAATTTATTTAACATTGCTAATTCACTCTGATATTCTATAAGGACGTCGTGTTGCGCCTATCTAGCCAGCTCAATTTCGAACTGCAGTCAATAAGTTTCGTCGTCGTAGCTTCAACCGATGGACGTCCACTGCTGGACATAGGTCTCACGTAATGACGTCCACAAGGCCCGATCTTGCGCCGCCTGGCTCCAGCGGCAATAAGTTTAGTTAATTAATATTGCTACTTCACTCTGATATTCTGTAAAGACGTGGTGCTTCACCGGTCAAACTTGTCCAGTTTTAAAATTGCAGTTAATGACTTATGTAACCTAATATTGCTTCTAAACGGTGATATTCTTTAAGGACTTGGAGCTTCCCCAGTTAAGCTAACCTAATTTCGAATTGCAGTCAATAACTTAATTAATATTGCTACTTCACTCTGATATTCTGTAAGGACGTGGTGTTGCTCCTATCAAGCTAGCTCAATTTAGAACTGCACTAAATAACCATCGCTACTTCACTCTGATATTCCGAATGTACATGGTACTTCCCCAGTTAAGCCAGTAAAATTTCGACCTGCAGTCAGTAACTTAAGTTACTTAATATTGCTATCTCAATCTGACATTCCGTAAGTTCACGATACTGATGCTTCCCCGGCCAAGCTTATCCAATTTCGAATTGCAGTCAATATGTAATGTTACCTAATATTGCTTCTAGATTGTGATATTCTGCAATGACTTGGAGCTATAAAAATAAGTCAAATTAATTTCAAACTGCAGTCAATAACTTAAGTTAATTAATATTGCTACTTCACTCTGATATTCTGTAAGGAAGTGGTGCTTCCCAGTTAAGCCAGTTCTATTCTAGCCAAACTACAGTCAATAACTGACGACAAGCTTGCCTAACCACATGTTTTGGTTCTTACTTAAACTCTTCCACACCATTCGTCACAAATAATATAAACTTGTACAAACTTGTGGAACTAATTCTAACTTTACGAATATGTAATTTAATTCAATACGTCAACGGCATGTCAAAACTAGTTTGTAAGTATTAGAAACTCAAATGTTTTGACATAAATTACGAGCATTTGGCGCCATCTACAGTTTATCCACAACTATTATATTTGTCAGTTTGAACTTTAGGTTTTGCTGCTAGTATTGGAGTACCGAATATTATATTCGCATTTTGTGGTGTGTTCACATAAAGTTAGTCGTCTGTTTCCTAATTAATTTCCTCTTATTCGTTAACACTGATTTATTTCCTATACCTTAAAGCAGCTGGTGAAATCTGCATCACACAAGAGAGAGAGATTGAAATACAATCGATTACATTGAGTCAAACTTCAAAGTTAGACATATACTTTGTTTAGTTTTGTAAAGAACTTTTTATGGGGAACATTTCTGTCATACATGAATGTTGCGTAACTTTAACCGTGTATAGTACACTTAATAGAAGCTCTCAAAAATAATATTTTCATTGACACTCCGCTCCTATTAAGGTGATGTTATATATCTGTTGTCTTATAAATGGACTGTCTTATACTAAAAAAATCTTTTTAATTAGAATTAGTAAGTTTTTGAGATTAAACTCCTACAATCAAACATAATAAACTACTCATCTACTCATCTGAGTTTCAGGACTTTTTATTCATATTGCTGGATTTTTTCTGACTTAAGACATACCATAGGATTAATTTTGTATTCTAAACAAAAACCTTTTTATTGCACTTTTTCTTTTATCGCAAACATTCTTAATATACATATCATCACGCATTCCCATAGGGGTAGGCAGGTACCACGTCCTTCCACTTGCCACGATCCTTGCATATCTCCTTCACTTCTTTCATTCTTATTAAATCTTTCATACAAGTTCGTCGGTTTAGAGTATTCTTGACCTGGCACTTATTTACAATGTCCTGGATTTGGTCCAGGAACGTTCGCCTTGCTCTTCCCCTTCCAACTTTCCCTTGACTCATGAAATCTTTTTGTCAGTCTCCTTTCATTCATTCTCTCTACGTGCCCAAACCATCTAAGCATACCTTTCTCAATTTTAGTAACTACATCGTCTTTTAAGCCACGACGTTCTCTTGTCACATGATTTCTTATTTTGTCACTCAGTTTCAATCCAGTCATACTTCTCAACGCTCTCATCTCTAACGCATTACTTTTATGCTTCTTCAGCCATCCCCAACTTTCACTACCATACATAAGTGTTGGCACCAACACTCCTCAATGCACAGCCAGTCTGACCCTTTGAGATACCATCTAGCTATTCACAATGGCATGCACTGCTCCACTCACCATATTTCCTGCATTCACTCTCCTATCAATATCACTTTCACATGTTCCATCATTTGCAAATTTAAATCCCAAGTATACAAACTCTTTCACATCTTCTATTTGTTCTCCATCTATCAAAATAATGCAATTCATCATTATTTCATCATCAACTAGTATTAGTATTAATGTCAGACGAAGCAACAACGAAACATGAGGTTAACTAGTGGAAAATAAATTCTCATCAAAGTAATTACCAATAAAGCTCAAAACGTTCAAAACGCCTAGTATTAACCGATATTACAACATTATGAAAATACGAAATATACATTAAATGTATTCCAAGTATTAATGAATGTTGTTTTAGGAATCGATTATTAATGCAATTCCAACAAATTTATGCATTAGTTATCGAAACATATCGCTACAAACTCGGCCATTAGCTAAGTTATGGTATTCGATCCCAGTGGAGTTGATTCTCACATGATCCCTTGTTCTGCATTACTTCATGAGCCATTAATTTCTATCCTCAAGTAACGTAGACAACGTAGACGCTTACTAAGAACGAGTTCTCACGTATTCCCACAGGATACGGATAGATAAGCGAAAAACGACCGCTTACTGCGAGAACCTCAAAAATATTCACCAGAACAGCTTTAAATTCGACATATATGACTCTCTCGTGACGTAGTCTCTCACTAAGAACGTGTTTCCACATATTCACACAGGATCTGGATATATGAGCGAAAAACGACTATTTACTGCGAGATCTCCAAAATTCAGCATATATTATCCTCTCGCGATGTAGTCTCTTACTAAAAACGTATTTATTGAGCGATTTACTTTGCCATTCACCCTTGGATTTGATATCTGTAATACGTGCTCCTTTTGCGACGTCAACTTGCACTAATAACGGCTTTTCCGTTATTCCAATGGAATCTGGAACTACGTAGGTAGCACTGCGGGAAACAGATAGTTCTTTATAATTTGTTTTAGATGGCACGTTATATTTGCATACTTTAACAACAAGATTTTCATGTGATATTGTTACAGAAAACAGTTGCGATGTTTCACAACAGATGGGCTTTCCAAACAGCTCAATTACTTCACCGTATCCATAAATAAATATTTAAAGGTAATTAGTTGAAATTGCTTCATCATCAGATAATTTAATTTATTATTATGTGACAACAAACTCATTAAACGTAATCACAAATTGCGGGCCGTGTGTCGTAGTTGATGTTTCATTTATCATTGTTTACTTTCACTTGTTCAATATGGAAACATTAACATACTTGCGAAAATGCTTTCCTATGGCTCAATATTCATAAAGGAAATATATTTAAGGTTATTACATTTATTTCATTAAGCTTCTCATCATACAAAGGTTGTCTAGAAGAGATTGGTTTCTGCAATAAGACCACGTTTGCATGTTTATAAACTAAGTGTCTTAGTTTGTAGGTCTCCTTTTATCTTGTGTGCTATAAAATGTTCATTATTTCTCTCTCTTTATCTCTATCTCATTCTCTTCTTAAGTCTGCCTATGATATTGCTTACAAGTATGGATTTATTTGATTTAATTAGCATGTATCGCAAACTTCAGTTGTTTAAAATATTGATTTGTGTTTTATGCACACCAATCTGTTCCCTGTGATGTCACCAGTCCTGATCCCTTAGAGATATGGGTGAATTCGTATCTTATCGGATCGAATTGTCAACCTAAACCATTCTCAAATCCTCCTGAAGACACACCAAACAATTCAACCCAATCAATCCAGCAGAGTAGAAGCAGGTCAGTGATATACATGCCCATACGGTTTATATATATACAGATAGAAGCAACGCAATATAGTCCCACAGCTGGACACAAGCCTCCTCACTTATAGGGGAGAGGCTTTTTTTAATCATACACACACCACGCTGCTGCACTGTCGATTGACACGAGATATATATCTGACAATAGTGCCAGTGGTGTGCTAGTGCTAGTTCCCCACCATGGCACCTCACGCAGATTCCTCATGGATTTGCCAGCTTTCTAGACTATCACTGTACCAAATTTCATTTAAATCGGTTCAGTAGTTTTGGCGTGAAAGCGCGACAGGCATACCGAGTCACTTTCGCATTTATAATATTAGTAAGGATTGTTATTTTACACTTTTATATCTATTTATATTGTATCAACAGTCTAAAAAATCAAGTTCAAGATTCTTGCTCTATGAGTGACGATGCTTCCATCACTTACAACTCTTTCGAATTAAAAAGTAGCCTATGTCCTTTCTTAGGCTCTAAACTATCTGTTTTCCAAATTTCATTTAAATCGGTTCAGTAGTTTAAGTGTGAAAGTGCTAGACAAACCGAATAACTTTCGCACGCATGTCTAATATTAGTAAGGATTGATTAATTCCACTTAGGATCAGTTGGTAAGGGAAATAAATCATTACGCTGGTTGTTGATTGTAGTAATAACATAAGTAACTTTAAAGAATATTTATAAAAAGACCCATGAATACCCCTTACAAAAAAAAGTAAATTATTTGCTATGAAACAATGTTTGTAACGCAAAGTGTTGCGCATTATTTTTACGAGTTGCATCCTGCCGTCTATTATCCGAATACAATCTCGTATTTAATATCCATAATCACAACAAAAAAATATACGACTCCTTAAAGAAATAGATGGTTCGATGTCCTTTAGAATAAGTCACTATTGCTGGGCCTGTAAAATAAAAAGAGCAATTGTTTCCAATTATGTATTTGCCTCTATTTTTTATTAGGCACAAAATAATAAAGATGCTTCATTTATTTTTGCTTCAGTGCCTGAAGACCAAAGTCTTCGAACAGTGCATGTTGCCAGTGATGACATACGGTTCTAAGACGTGGTCGCTGACTATGGGCCTCATGCGGAAGCTCCGAGTCATTCAGCGTGCGATGGAGAGGGCTATGCGCGGAGTTTCTCTACGTGATCGAAGCAAAAATGAAGACATCCGTAGTAGAACCAAAGTCACCGGCATAGTCCAACGCATCGCGAACCTGAAATGGGAATGGGCGGGGCACATAGTCCGAAGGGACGATGGACGTTGGCGGCCGAAGGTGCTGGAGTGGCAACCCCGTACCGGACGGAGCAGTGTAGGCAGACTCTCCACAAGATGGGCCGACGACATAAAGAGTGTCGCTGGTTACCGCTGGAGTCAGACGGCACAAGATCAGGCCTTGTAGGCGTCATCACGTGAGACCTTTGTCCAGCAATGGACGTCCATCGGTTGAAGCGACGACGGCGATTATTTTTGCGACAGTTCTACGGGAACGGGTAATTCCAAGCATCTTACTAATTTCAAACATAGCTAACCATTTAGTTAGACATTAATGTTATGAAAAAAGATACAAACAAACCACTTAACACGTATTTTGCGCCCTAGAATATCTAATCCAAGTTACGCCAACCCACGCCACTCCATAATTTACGAAAAAAATATGTTTCATACAAGCCCAACCGTAAAAACGGGTCATAAATTCGGCTTATCGAAAAAAGCCGCTAAAGAGATAAATGACAATCTCGCAATAAATTATCCACTTCATATTCCCTTTCAATTCTTTGTAGAGCTGTAAACCTCGTTTTGCGGATCGCACAAACAATTTTGCGTTCCAGATTTATCACGAAACCACAGGCCGTAATATTATTTACGCATGCACTGTTTACTATAAAAATCTGGATAGATTAAAAATATTAAGTTAAAACATAGTTTAATGTCGTACGTACTTGTTTATGGAACTATTATATGTGGAAATATTTGTCTGGACCATCATCTGCTCGATATCTCTTTATGTTATCGAAATCTCGTTATGTTATGACCTTGAAGCATGAAGAAATCCAGAAGAACAGTGGAAGTTTTGAAAATTATCATGCTAGACTAACTACTTAACATGAACTTCTGTATACATATTCCTTTCGCGCTCTAGACATTCACTAAGAACGAATTCATCATCATTTCCATGATAAAGTGATATATAATCATGAAACACATATATTATGAGACATCCTAAACTATTTACCGTATTGATTTTAAATTTGTGATATATATTTATTTTATAACGTAGACACTCGCTAAGAATAAAGTTCTTCATATTCTTATAGAATCAGAATATATTTATATGTGAAAAACGGTCGCTCGCTAACTAATAATAAAAAAAACTCTCATGAGAGAGCATTGTGCTCTCTCATGAGAGTTTTTTTTATATATAGCTAATATATATTTTAAATTATGCATATAAAATCAAAAAATCAATAACAAAACCTTTATAGAAATTAAACACACGCATGTAGAGTGTATATGCGTATTTGTCAATCACTGACAATTATGTCCAACGCCATAAGTTAAAAAAGTTTATATTGTCAAAAACACTAAGGAAACGTTACAATTGAATTTAAATTAATAAAAGAACTATATAATAATGTTTACATATGGTACGATGACATGAAATAGCCTTTTATTAATTATAAATAACTGACAATATTCCCTTGGGTATCGCAGAAAAAGCATAAAAGTAAAATAAATGCGGTAGAGAAGTATGAGTAGGTTGAAACTGAGTGACAATAAGAAATAGTGTAATAAGAGAACGTTGTGTTAAAAAAGAAGATGTATTGACTAAAATTGAGAAAGGTAAGGTAGATGGTCTGAGCACGTAGAGAGAATGAATGAAAGGAGACTGACAAAAAGGATCTATGAGTCAAGAGTGAATGACAAAGTTTGAATGGAAAGACCACGGTGCTTTGACTTTGCTGGACCAAATCCAAGTCATTTTAAATAAGGGCCAGGTCAAGAGTACTCTAAACTATTGAACTAGTATGAAAGGTTTAATGAGAATGAAAGATGCGAAGGAGATATGCAAAGATCGTGGCAAGTGGAAAGACTATGGGTATGTATGTAAAATTGAACTTTGAATCTTACTGTAAACTGAACAATTTCTTTCGTGCCTTCTCCAACATGGCACTGGCAGGATAATATATGCCCACATAAAAGCATTTGACAAAAGAAGACAAATATTCCTAATTTGGATATTCCACTTGTGCACACACCCTCAATATGTTTGATCATAGATAAAATATGGAGGGTGTTACTTGTTCGCAAACTTTAATTATTAATGGCTGATATGTTATCAGTTTTAAAGTGGTATAATGTTTATTCGACTGACATTGTTTCGACTCAGTAATTCCACTGAATCACTTTACGATTTATTGATTCTAGATTCTTAGGAATAAGGGATAAACCAAGAGAGTTTTTGCCACTAACCTCATTCATACAAAAAAAACTATAATTTTCTGGAAATTTGGCAAAGTGATTCCTTGCGCAATCTGAATGATCACTAATTAAGGCTTTCCCTATATTCCAACTACGCAGATGACACCATAGAAAACAGCGAAATATTATGAAAACGACAACTTACATTAACTAACAACTTTTATTCTCTTCATTACTTAAATATACACAACTTAAATATACACAACTTGCACTATATTAATAATTACTTCACTATTTGAATTTATACAATTTAGCACTACTTCTCCTAAAACAACTACTTTACGAAACACTATGCTCATACAATTGTTCCGCTTGTCAAAGCCACCTCGTGTTGCTTAACATTCAGTAATATTGCACCATGATTTATGGTATTTTCCAATGTAGCCGCTACATACGCCTAACATTTCAGAGCTATCAGTGCTGTCACCCAACTATCCATAGTCTAACATATGATTAATTAATTATTGAAGCTATTTACAACCTCATCAAGAATGGGGACATAAGTAAGTAGCAGCCCATTAACGTCCCATTGCTGGGCACAGGCCTCCTCACTCCGAGGAGCGAGGGTTTTTAGAGCATAGACCCACCACGCATTCCTTCACTCTTATAGTCCGATGTGACGAGAATCCCACACGACCGGAGAGAGATCAGGCGCAGGACCGACGGCTTAACGTGCTCTCCGAGGCACGGGGGTGGATCACACCGCCAACTTCCCAACTTCGGGCAAATATTGAGAAAATCTTAATAGAAAACTCAACATTTATTTTTGATTTGGCCCGACCTGGGACTCAAACCCAGGACCTTATGTCTGTAGTCGAACATGCTAACTACTAGACCAATGAGGCAGTTATAGGGACATAAATAACAAAAATTCTTAGTTTTCCTAACATACCCGTATGAACAAAACGAATTTCCTTTTTTAAGATAATAGCACACGCCGGATGTGCGCTAGTATTTCTTATAAAAAGGATACCTTAATAGATTGAACAACTACTAGTTCGCCTTTTCAAGTATATAACTGTGACAACAAAAAAAATACTTCGTAGTTACAGAAGTTGCTGAAAGGAAAAGTTGCAGGAACAAACAACAAAAAAGACAATTAGAAGAAAAAACGAAGCGCGAAGCTTTTGGCCGATAATAGGGAACGCCGAATCTTTTTATAAAAAGTCAATTTGTTTCAGTGTGAGGCAATCATTCTTCCAGTGTTTTTGTTAGATTTATTTGTGTCAAATTCTAATATACTCTTACGTATTACAGAGTATTTGATGTGGAAAAAACTATACTAACCGTATCTCAAGTAAGAAATGATAATTCACTGTATGAGATAATTTTTGATCATTCATTATTTGGTGTTAATAAGGGATTTGGAGTTGGAATGATCTGGAAATATATACGTTCAACTGGTTCAAAATCTTCTATCTTCTACTGTCTTCATCGGTTAAGGTTCTTCACTCTTTAACAAACTCTGAATGGCATGTATTGTAATATCTTATGATAACTTGTTGAAAGAAAGTTTTAAAAGTAGAGAAAATACAACGTTCTATTAAAAACAGGATAATGTTAGACTATAGATAGTTGGGTGACAACACTGATAGGTCTGAAATGTTGGAAGTTATTAAGTAATATAGTGGCAACGCTTAAAAATATCACAAACATGGTGCAATATTAGTAAATGTTATGCAAAACGAGGTAATTTTAACGAACGGAACAATTTTGTGAGGGTAGTCTTTATAGCTGATTTGTTGTATAGTTGTTTTAAAGAGAAATACTGTGCAATGGTATAAATTAGTGAGGGAATCGTCGCCGTCGTCGCTTCAACCGATGGACAACCACTGCTGGACATAGGTCTCACGAAATAATGCCCACAAGGCCCGATCTTGCACCGCCTGGCTCCAGCCGCTACTAGCGACCCTCTTTATATCATCGGTCCACCTTGTGGAGGGTCTACCTACACAGCGCCGCCAGGTGCGGGGTCGCCGCTCCAGCACCTTCGGGTCCCAGCGTCCAACGATCCGTCGGACTATGTGCCCCGTCCATTGCCATTTCAGGTTCGCGATTCGTAAGGCTATATCGGTGACTTCAGTTCTGCTACGGATCTCCTCATTTCTGATTTGATCACGTAGAGAAACTCCAAGCATAGCCCTTTCCATCGCACGCTGAGTGACTCTGAACTTTCTTATGAGGCCCATAGTCAACGACCACGTTTCCGAGCCGTAGGTAATCACTGGCAACACGCACTGTTCAAAGAGCTTTTCTTCAGGCACTGAGGGATATTAGACGAAAAGAGATGTCGTAATTTCCCGAACGCTGTTGAAAAGCTCTGCTGAGGTCATCGAGTATTGCATTGAGATCTTCCAGAGTCTCTGCCATAATGACCACGTCATCGGCGAACCGTAGATGAGTGATATCCTTGCCATTGATGTTGATGCCCAGTCCGTTCCACTCCATAAACTTAAAGAGGTCTTCCAACGCCGCAGTAAAGAGCTTCGGGGAGATTGCATCCCCCTGTCGCACTCCACGCTGCAGTTGGATAGACTCTGTGCTATGGTCTTGTATACAGACTGACATGGTGGCGTTTTTGTACAAGCACTTCAACACGTGTATCACGTGTGTATAAAGATCTCAACGCGTCCCAGGTTTCCACCGACCCACCGTTTAAACCCACTCCTATATTAGTGATGAGGCTTATGCACAGCAGTGGGATGCTAATAGTTTGCTACTTACATTTTATTTTAAATTGCTAATGAAGTTGCTTGAAGTTGACCTTGGTCGATATTCGGATCAAAGGAACATCTATCTATGCTCTGCAAAATCTCTCTTTTATGAGTGATTTTTGTTCGGAGTGTCCTTATCTGTTAGTCGTACTGGTCAGGAGTCCTATGAGTGATGAGATCTGGGCATAGTAATAGCACATTAAAACGATGCCACTTATCGAAGGATATTATTATCTATAGGCGTAGTTAGTCGCTAAACACTAGTTTGATCAATAAGTTTGTTTGCAATATAACGAAATTTGAAATCAATTGGGTCAATATTCCACTAGATATGTAAAATTTTTAACTTAAGTAAACTTATTGAAACATCCGACCGTATTCAATCAGGTCGAACGTCCAATCAGCGCTGCGTTTCACGCTTCAAAACTTCCCTATAACCTACACTGCTGGATAAAATCAAACCAATGTAAAAATGACTTTTCTATGCGACAACCGTCCACCCACTATTTTACTATTGAAGTAGGACTTCTTTACGCTCGCTTAAGTAAGTTGGTTAATGCGTGACACGAGCGTTACGAAAAGTATGATCAAACGAGGCTAACGGAAAATGCAAATTGACTGTTTATACGTTGTGGCCGTCGATGTTAATGAAATTAATACAATATAAGCCAATGAAGCTTCACTTCTTCCATGTGTACACTGATGCACGCACATTTTTTGACGTTAAACATCTTTACGTACAATAGACTTACTCCTCAAGCTGGTGAATGGGTGCATAGAGCGTTACAAAAAGTATGACCGGGGGAGGCGAACGGAAGATGCAAGTTACTGTTTATACCTTGTGGCCGTTATTACAGAATTTAATATAATATAAACCAAAGAAACTTTATGAAGTAAAATATCTTTAAGCTCGCTTGACTTGGGGGGTAAGCTTGTGAATGCGTTACGAAAAGTGAAATCGGGCTAGACGAACGGATGGTGCAAGTTTACAATTACAGAATTTAATACCATATGAGCCAAGAAAAGAAATAATGTACAAAAAGACTTACTGTTACACAGCGATTTCTACCAGGCAACCATTGGGTTAGAGATTTTTTTTTATTTTTAGATTTCTTTAAAAATAGAAAGTATACGAGGCAAAACTGATATCAAGCAAATTTATAAAAAGGCGGTCTTATCGCTAATCAGCGATTTCTTCGAGATAACCTTAAGAAGAAGCAAATTGTGCTAAAGTGGATGGTGCATAAAATTGTAATGGGGTAGGTGGTGTTGAGTAGTAAATAAATATAAGTAAGTAGCAGCCCATTAACGTCCCACTGCTGGGCACAGGCCTCCTCACTCATATGAGAGAGGGTTTTTAGAGCATAGACCTACCACGCTGCTCCACTGCGGATTGGCAGGCATAGTACACGAGTGTACTCTCTATTCCTTCACTCTCATAGCCCGACGTGACGGCAATCCGATACGACCGTAGAGAGATCAGGCGCACGACCGACGGCTTTACGTGCTCTCCGAGGCACGGGGGTGGATCACACCGCCAACTTCGCAACTTCGGGCAAATATTGAGAAAATCTTAGTATAAAACTAATTATTGATTTTTTAATTGGCCCGACCCGGGACTCGAACCCAGGACCTCATGTCTGTAGTCGAACATGCTAACCACTAGACCAATGAGGCAGTTTAAATACATATAGTATTGACCCAAATATATTTCATATAAATCATACATATAATATACACAAGCATAGATACATAAATAATAATATACAAATATCTTAGGAATAGGATTTTACAATACAAGACAATTCCACTACATATGTAAAAATTTTAACTTAGTAACGTTATTGAAAAATTGGTTTATTATAAAATTTGATTATAAACAACCACAGAAGTGATGTTTCTAATTCAAGATAGGAGTACGTCTGCAGTTCGTAATATAATCAAAGTTGAGTAAAGTTTGACCTCAAGACATGCAAATGTCTATTATACGGTAACTGGAGTTTCTATCATGAACTATAATCGAAATGGAAATTAATCAGACTTCATTATAATATCGGATCTCGTTTTCATGTTTTGAAAAATGATCATTGTAGAGTATCAGAAAATTTAACCACCTTTCTAATGTAACCTCTATATTTATTTATGCACCAAAAAAGAAGTCACAGTAATAAGAATTTAAATTTAGTATACCTTATCCCCTTGGACAGATCTCTTCCAGGAACCCCAGAAAGTGGAAGAATTTTATTAAACATGAGGTGTACATAAATATGAAAAAGCTAAGAATATGTCAGCATACATACAAGCTAAAGATACATATACTCAAACATAGCCCATGTCGCTCAGTGAAAATGTAACTTTTTAATAGTGAAAAACTTTTTGAAATCGGTCCAATAGTTTTTGTATGAAAACGTTACAAACGTACATACTTAAATACAAAAACACAAATCTTTCCTCTTTATAATATTAGTTTAGATAAGGGCTGGAAATTTCACACTCCTCAGTCCACGCAATTTTTATAAAAAGACGTACGAAATTTTTGCTTCACATATTATAAAAAATCTCATTTAAAAATAATAGAAAAAATATATAAAAATACTAAAGCGCCGAAAGAAGTCTTTGCGTTGACGTTATGATATAAAAAACAGACATTTCTAATGCAATCTAGCACGAAATTACATTACATAGTAGGGAAGAGTTCGATTCAAATATTATTACAAGCTTTTAGATTATAACATATAGTCGATCGTAACGGAATGAATACAATTACACGCGATATAATGCGAGTAAATATAAACAAGAAATGAAGTTAAGTTGCTAATTAGCCCGTATCGTGCATACGAGCTAATTAGTAACGTAATAATTAATGATAAAACAACGCAAGGATACTGTTGGTTATGATATTACAAGTGTGGTGTTCTATATTATTTTATAAACAAAATAACTAAAACTAAGGATAATTGACCGGGCAGGGAAATTACTCAACCCCAACATCATTGGGTTTGATAATATCGTACAAGAGTGTCTACTATAACGGAGATAAAAAGACGCATCGCAATATTCGAGAGTGCTATAGCACTCCTGAACAGAAGCTGGAGGAATAAAACCATAAATCATTAAAAAAAAGTCGCCGTTTCCGTGCCTTAATCTCTCTCTATCTTTATGTATGGATAAGAAACTTGTGCCATAAAGGCAAGAGAAAGGCAAATTATAGATGCGTTAGAGATGTGGTGAAGTGGTGCATGCTAAAAATACCTTGGACAGCTATTCTGTCGCAATTTAGAATCAATTAATGACTTCTCGCTTATTTCGGACACATCATGAGATGAAAGGATTGCAGTTTGGAAAAGCTGATAATAACGGGCCACACGGATGAAAGATTTGGAGGCCGTTCACCAACACGATGGGCTGACTAGTTGAGCAAGACCAATACATTATATATGGAAGCGAAGATAGCCATCAACAGAAGCAGGTGGAAAGTATAGACCCGTTCGAGATTAAGATCTACCAAGACCACGATCTTAAGGCATGAAGGCATGACTAAATATACAATATATAAAATAGATGACCCTATAAACTTTGCATCACCTGCGTATATTAATAAAACATCAAATTAATAAATCAATTCTTACAAATATATTATTATGATCTAAAAAGTTAAAAATAATTGCGTATTCTTTTTTAGAGTTCTTTGTATTCTTATATTCGGAGTCGGCGTCAAGTCAAGCCGCATGTCCACTTGGCAGCTCTGACGCCGTTTACATCTATAGCTGTATATGAAGGTACCTTGGCTGACACCGACTCCGAATATATGAAAACGAAGAACTCTAAAAAAGAATACGCACTTATTTTTAACTTTATAGAGGATATATTTCGAACAGTTTATTTTGAAGGCGGTTCTTTTTTTGTTAATTTTTTTATTGGTTTTGTGATTTTTAGTGAATCTGAAGTAAACAATAAAAATTGTCTGAATGGGTACACCTAAAAACATGCCGCTCATTGAGACAGATTAAATGAAACCACTTCACAAAGTGAAATTTACTTTGGTGCCGCCATACCCGGGATGGAACCCGCAACCTTATACGTTACAGGTCGGTTATATAGCCTTCCCGCTATCACCAGTTTTTTATATAGTAATCAAACACATCACTTATAGGCAAAAGTATCCCCCCCCCCCCACACTGAGCTACCACTTTTTCACGTATAATACACCTTATAAATATTGCAATACAGCAACAAACGTAAGCTTATTGCCATTTGACTACAGACAGTTACTTATTCTGCCACAAATCGCACCTTTACTGTAAGCCGTTGAGGAGTTCCATTGATCATGATATTTAACTTATACAATCACTTGACCATACCAATGTTAGGGTAGATTACACAAATATCTGGATAGCTTATACGATTCTGCCGAGTATCGTTAATTAGCTTTTAAGAATTGAAGAGTTCCGTTACTTTGTCAGGGATCCCATGAACAAAACCTATCCAAACCACCAACAAACAACTGTTAAATGCGTGATCTAGCTTAATGCAAATTCAAGACTTATCCGGTATTCCCATGGATGCCATCATCAGAACTGGATTTAAAAAATAAATTACTAAATAAAATATGCCGGTGTGTATATTAAAAAAATCAAACTACTAGAGTTCATGCGTGCATGTGAGTGTATGTGCGTGTGCGCGTGTGTGCATGTGTGTGTGTGTGTGTGTACGTGTGTCCGCCTATGTGTATGTATATTTTCACGAGTGAGAATGAGCTGGAAACATGGATTTAATTTATTGTTAAGATGATATTTACATTAGTCAAATGGGAGCAAAAAAGATTCTGTGTCTTGGTATCTCAGTCATTACAGCCAAGCAATTAGGCTTTTTTTACAGTTATAACATTTCAAAGTGTATATTTTTAACTTTTTTATTAATTTTATTTTAAAGAAGGGATGATTGTTTGGTATATTGAAGTGTTTTGTGTAGAATGGTATGAAGTATATATAACTGATTGTAATCTGTAAGCAGATGTTTTGTTGGGTATAAGTAATATGGGTGGAGTATAAGTTGGGTCATTGGAGTATAATAGTATTTTGTATTATTTAAGTTACAGCAATTCGGTCTTTTCCATGGCTTTTTGTCGAAGTAATCCTTCAAATTACAGTATTTGTATTGTTACAGTGTCATCAATTAATTTTCTTTTTACTAAGGTTTTATATTTTTTAAGAGATCTCTAGAATGTCTCTTCAGTTTTATATATATTAGTAAGTATAGTTAACCAAAGTTTACATGACTCATGAATATTGAATCAATTAACTAATATTTGCAGGATGGAATTCTAGTAACATGTCCCATTTTTGTAGACATTCTCCCGTTACAACTTTATTGTGTCATCCGTACTACATTGTACTTTTATCTCGTTTAAGAGTGTCTACCCACTTGCCTGTTTTTATTCCTGATAAATTTGCACTTTAGAGAGAAAGAGAAAATACACTTTATTGTACACCATAAATAATACTTACAATATATACCATAACTTATTCATAGGGTACAAAAAGGCGGCCTTATCGCTAAGTAGCGATTTCTGCCAAGCAATCTTAGGGTTAGACAAATTTATTACGGAAATGGGTAGGTGGTGCATAAAAAGTGTACGTTATAAGTACATATAAAACATACATGTATGTTTACGTCATAAACAGATACATACAAAAATACATACTAATAAATATATACTTACATAAGAACCCAAAAATACATATTATAATAAACTAATATATATAATTATATATAAATATTGAAAGAATTGGCCTCTCTGATCGTCAGAGGTAGCTCATTCCATAATTCGATCCCCTGTACCGCAAAGGATTGCCCAAAGAACATAGTTTTATCGGGAATAATATTTAGTTTAAGGCTCCGGGATGGCCTTAAACATCTTCTGTCCGATTCATTAAAACTAAAATGACCCTTGAGATAAGCTGGAGCACCAGGATTAAATAACACACAGTACAGAAGGGAAACAATATGCAAATTCCAGCGAAAACGTACAGACAACCACTTGAGCTTCGCACGAAATTCTGATACATGGTCATATTTGCGTAATCCAAATATGAACCGAATAGAGAGATTTTGTAATCGCTCAAGCTTGTTCAATTGGTCCTCGGTCAGATTAGGATAGCTTGCATCAGCGTAATCAAGAACGGAAAGAAGTAGAGACTGTGCAAGCATAATTTTGGTAGGAATGGGAAGCAGTGAGCGCAAACGGCGCAGAGTACCCATAGCGGCAAATGTCTTTTTACTCAACTCTCTCAAGTGTTGCGTCCAAGATCCAAGATAATTTAAGGTGTTGTCAATTGTACTTGACTGTAATGTCACCATCAGGTTATTTATGATACAGTCTTAGATATTACCAATTGGTATATAAATGAGCACTATATGTTCATATTTCAAGTTTATATTGGCAAAAACAGAACGTCACATTAGCAAAGTTACTATGGTGGTTAAGTTACCTTACAACTTTTAATGAGATGTACATCATTTTGATATTTTTTCTACAGCAAAAGAATTTCCCTGTTTTTATATAAATTGATTAAAACAACAACTTTTTTGGAGTATGGTCTTTGATAATAAAACCTTAATGATTATGTGGTGGCAACATTACATATTTATATTTATACACTTTCATATTATTACATGGTTTTATACATTGTATTTAATCACAAATATTGTATTATATAAATAGAACGAATAGGCTAGAATGTATTGTGTGATACATGTATAATAACTTTTGTAAAATAATAATCAATGGACATACAGATCTGTACATCTGATTTTAATCTACGTAGCAATGCGTTGACGCCGTCACCGTTTTTTCGAGTACCTCACTCGCCCCATAGGGACTGCAACAGGGGACACACATCTTGTCACAGGTAGCTAACACGACCACGTCTTGAAATCACGCTCCAGCCATATTTCTCTTGTCAGTGAAATTGTTTTTGTTTCGTTTTTAAGTTTCTTTATTACTAATAAATATTAACAAAATGTACAAACAAAATTAGTTTTTACACATTAAAATTAGGTATTATGTTTAAAGGCAAAATTTAGCGCCTCACAAAATATACAAACAAAAAAATATGTCTGATTGCATCACATACATAAAACTAACCTCATCATCACCTCTGGGTTGCGCTGATCGGTGCGGACCTCTCCCTGAGCAGCGTTGTAAGCGCGACGCTCTCTATTGAGAGATGTTGGGTGGGAGTGGTCCTCTTCTGTGAAACGATAATCTTACTTAAGGAGGCCCACGAACGAGAGAGGGAGATTGCAGTGGATGCTCCCTCACACCACCGGAGGAAGCGGGATACAAGGCAGCGCCTGGTAGCGTGAAGGACTCATGCTAAAAGGTGTCTTCGAGAATTCTCAGTCGGATTCATCTGGGACACCAGGGATGAATGCGAAAGTTGAACCGGTGTTGCTTCATTGAAGAGGGTTCCGCTGTTTTAGTAGGTATTGATAGGTTTTCTTGTTCGCCAAATTCTACCCCCCTGACATACGGTCGGGGCCAGTGCATTAAAGCATTTCCCAGTGAAAAAAAAATCCAGCTTACCTTAGTTGTCTTCCTGTACCCTTCAGTACAATCCTTTTGACTTCAAAATAAAAGTGAAAGTGCCTTACTGGTGTAATATTTTTTCATTTTACCCAACCATCGCACTTCGCTTCATTTAAACCTATAAATTAAATTAATTATGGCCAAATTACGACAACTGTGCGACCACTAGTAAACACATAATGTAATACATATGCACAAAACCAATTAGTCTGATTAATCGAGTTTCTACTGCAACTCTCCCCAGTTTATCGCGGTTCTATTTTAGATTATCGTGACTTGCAATCAGTTGAGATTACAATCAAGCAGTAAGCTGCCAATAATTAAAAGAATTGTGTCAAGTGAGCATACACCTTTAATCACACTATGTGTTCACGAAGCAGATAAAAGTTTCCGTTCCAGCACTCATGGTTCCTGTTTACTTGATTCCAATTCAAGGTATGCCTTTTGTATGGCGCACTGCCAAGAAATTTATCCCGACCATTACATCTAATAACTTAACAGGGCTTACGTCGCACTTTTATCAAAAATATATATTTAATCTTATTAAATTTAACGTATATTTACCACAGCTTCGTTAAAAGTATTATTGTATATTTTGTCTTTTTAACACAGCGTGCTACAAAAACTAGTGGTTCTATTGTCTAAAACTATAATCATTGAATATAATATTATAAGCTCCAGCGGCTACCGGCTATTTCTTCGAGATAACCTTAAGAAGAAGCAAATTGTGCTAAAGTAAGTGGATGGTGCATAAAATTGTAATGGGGTAGGTGGTGTTGAGTAGTATATAAATATAAGTAAGTAGCAGCCCATTAACGTCCCACTGCTGGGCACAGGCCTCCTCACTCCGAGGAGCAAGGGTTTTTAGAGTATAGAACCACCACGCTGCTCCACTGCGGATTGGCAGGCACATAGTACACAAGTGCACTCTCTATTCCTTCACTCTCATAGTCCGATGTGACGGGAATCCGACACGACCGGAGAGAGATCAGGCGCAGGACCGACGGCTTAACGTGTTCTCCGAGGCGCGGGGGTGGATCACAGCGCCAACTTCCTAACTCCGGGCTAATATTGAGAAAATCTTATTAGAAAACTCAATATTGGTTTTTGAATTGGCCCGACCCGGGACTCGAACCCAGGACCTCATATCTGTAGTCTAACATGCTAACCACTAGACCAATGAGGCAGTGAAAGCCTACTAAGTCGGACTATAAATTATTTTCGTTAACACAAAGGTTTTATTTCACTGAGTTTTTTAATTACTTCCTTTCAGATTAATAAATAGTCTGACATTTATAATCTAATTAATGTACAGATTTTACTTTACAACGAATATACGAGTATATCTAATACATTTTTAAATTCGTAACATTATTGACCTAGAATGAGCGACATTAGCAAATTTAATTAAATTTAAAACTACTCTGAAAGATTCTTGATTTCAAGTAATGAAAGATATTTTTTAATCGCTCCAATATTTTTTAGCTTGATAAAAAAAACAGTATAGTTATAATAATAATAATATTTTTTTTTTATTAAGAGCAACATTTGACTCAAATTGTTAGTTTACAAACTTATGACTATGTTAGGTGCAAATACACTTTGATATAAAAATTAAATAGTAAATTAAATGAAATGAAATTAAACAATATTGAATAAAATAAAATAAATTAAACTGACTTAAATCATATTAAATCACATTAATTAAATTTAAAATCACATGACACATATAAACAAATTAAGACTTACAAACTAAACTATTCCTTTCTCCAAATGAGCCCCTATAGTGTGATATTTTTTATCACCGCCGCCCATGGACACCTGCAGCACCATAGGGACCACCGATGCGTTGCCGACCTAAGAGATAGGAGTTTATACGCCTCTTAAAAGTATCTAGATCATCTTACGTGCGCAAGGTGCAGATTACAACAATGATTGATGTAGACACAATCGAGGCGGTCGGCCAGCGAGTCCAGCGCGGCCAGCATGCTGTTGGCGCTCCCCCCCACTCGCGGTACCAGCGAGGCGCCCCTCTTTCGCATTATACTGTAAAAGCAATCTACTCGTGCTTCAGCAAATATCGCGGATGCACTGCAGTGGCGCGAGAGCCCCAACAGCATTCTGAAGGCGTTATTGTATTGGATCCTAAGGGCATTGTACGTACTTTGCTTATACTCGGCCCACAGACTACAGGTGTAAAACGAGGTGCAGTATGCTCTAAAAAGAGTAACTTTAACATTTGTGGAGCACCGTCCAAATCTGCGTATAACCACATTAGCTCTAACCGACATCGCCCTTCGCTCGATGTCAGCGTCATCCTTAAGGGAAGGCGATATTAAATGACCTAGGTATTTGAAAACTTCAACCCTTTCTAATGATGTTCCATTTAATTTTAAAGGTGGTATTTCGACAAGCTTTCTTTGCCCTATCTGAAAGACCACGCATTAACTTTTCTTAACGTTATAAATTAATCCATGTATAGCCGCATAATCCTCACAGGTCTTGAGGAGTTTGATAGTTATATTGGTGGGTATCATTGGTATCCTTGTAATATGAGCTAACTCACCAGTCGCAGGTCCAGTTATAAGGGTCACCCCAATTTTCTTAAGATTGACATTTTTCATTTCGGTTATATCTTTTAAATGGAATGTCCGATTTTAACAATTGAAACAGTATTTTACAGGTGTTGAAACGCTCTTTAATAAAAAGATTCTTACAATACTATTTCCAGCGTCGCTTTAAAACCCCGGTTTCTGAGGATGGTCAGTATATATATGAGAGGTAAATATCTGTCGCATGCATCCAAATATTTACGCAGACATGAATCCATTTCGTGACGTATCGCTTGACTAAGGGATGAAATATTGGGCGTGAATTTAAAAATTCTACCACATTTCATCTTTATAAATGTAATTTTAATATAACGGCCTTTCTGTAAGAATATAATTCAGAGAGACATCGTTTATGATAGTCCCGTTGTACTATCTTTATAATAATACGTCAAGCAAAAAAATCTTTATACATTATTTAAAAAAATTGCGCTGATAGAGAATAAAATTTTCCATACTTATAGTTTATATATATAGTTTATATATAGAGAAGGAATGCATAATGATAACATTATTTAAAAATCATGCATTAAAATACTTGAAATTAATAAAATATCATATTATTGATTTCATTTCACAGACATATAGATTATATCTGACTAGTTCTCAGGAATTTGCGAAAATTTTGTCCATACTCAGCTTTATATATTACTAGCGGCCCGTCCTGACTTCGCACGGGTAAACCTAAATAGGTACAGATATTAAATTATAAGCATATTAATTAAAACGACGATGAATTGACAAATATTATGAAAAAGTGTAATTCCTAATACTAAAACTAAGTAGCTCTGAAAAGAACTTTTTATGTGATGCACATTGTTAAAAAAACTCGACATATTCAATGTCGCTTACGTCCACTGCGTAAGGAGCCGAACGGCTACCTAATCCATAATGGTGCACCCCCTTCTCCCGCACTGCCCCTCCCTCGCCGAGTTAGCTACTCGATGCGCTGCGTGGCGGCCGCCGCCTGCATGTATTTTTATTTTAATTTCATGATATCTTTTGAATGGAATATTGGATTTCTTATCATTACTATAATTATAGCGTGCAAAGGCGGTCTTATTGCTACAAGCAAGCTTTACTCTGCCTAATGTTAAACAAACGCAAACCATTGTTAAACTTAATAATGAGGAACTAGATCTTGTAGACAGTACCGTTTTCTTAGGCATTACGTTAGATAATAAATTACAGTGGAGGGCCCCATATAAGTGGTCTATCGAACAGGCTCAGCTCTGCAGCTTACGCCGTTAAAAGAATTCGTCGTCTGACAGATGTTGATACTGCCATGCTGGTATATTTCAGCTATTTTCACAGCATTATGTCATACGGTATTCTACTTTGGGGTAATGCTGCTGATATAGATGCAATATTTGTGCTGCAGAAAAGGGCCGTTCGTGCGATTTACAATATGGGTCCAAGAGAGTCGCTAAGAAACAAATTCAAGGCAGTTAACATAATGACAGTTCACTGCGTATATATATTAGAAAACTTGTTGTATGTACATAAAAACATTGACTCTTTTAATAAAAAGAGTGAATGTACATCATATAACTTACGAAACCAAAACAAACTTGTTATAAATTCTAGTAGGCTGCATAAGATTAACAACTCATTTAAGGGTAACTGTATACGTTTCTATAATAAACTACTACAAGACGTTCTAAAGAATTCAAAGACTTTGTTAAAAGAAAGTTGATAGAAAAATCGTATTATAAGCTGCAAGATTACCTAGACGATAGAAACGCGTGGAAGTGAAGGAATTCCTCTAATTGGAATTAAAATATAGTAAACTAACATGATATTGTAATGATGATGGTAACAAAAAAAAATACCCGACTGAGGGTGTCGTGGGTTCTTCTCGGATCAGGGTGCGAAGGAACCCTCGTAACTTTACATTTTAAGCCGTTCATGAGACGTATATTAGAATCAGAGTGTGGAAAAAATATATAATTTGACGATTCAGAAGTGCTGTAATATGCCTACTTGAATAAAGATATTTTTGATTTGATTTGATTTGACAAGCAATCTCTTCCAGACTACCTTACCTAACCTAACCTTGGGTGAGATTACAGTCAAGCACTAACCTGTTAGCAATACAAAAGAAAAACTAGAAATCTGAGTCCAATCTCACTTCAAACTGGGAGTGTTTCTGACAAGCTCTATTAACGGCTGCCTCCAACAGGGTAATTGAATTTATTTACAACATTAGACACGGATATCCGTTCGAAGGACTATGCTTGTACAATTTAATTCATTTCCTCGTGAACGTGATACTGTCCCATGACTACCGCAGTTTATTTACCAGTACTACTATATAATTATGCAGTTAGTCTGTAACATTTTATTAATAAACTTTATTGATAAATTTCAATTTATGACACACTTTTTCATTGTTGATAAGTTAGCGCTTGACTGTAAACACGCCTAATGATAAGTTTCTTGTACACGCACACAGACAATGGTCGTGTGCGGTCCTTGACCCTAGCGTCAGCTGGGTGTTCGACTATATACGTTTATAAGTAAGTAGCAGCCCATTAACGTCCCACTGCTGGGCACAGGCCACCTCACTCATAGACGAAAGGGTTTTCAGAGGATAGACCCACCACGCTGCTCCACTGCGGAGTGAACTCTCTATTCCTTCATTCTCCGAATCCGACACGACCTGTGCGATATTAGGCGCAGGACCGACGGATTAACGTCCTCTCCGAGGCACGGGAGTGGAGCACACCTCCAACTTCCCAACTTCGGCCAAATATTGAGAAAATATTAATAGAAAACTCAATATTGATCTTTGAATAGGCCCGACCCGGGACTCGAACCCAGAACCTCATGCCTGTAGTCGAACATGCTAACCACAAGACCAATGAGGCAGCATACGTTTATACATGTCTATAACAAGCTCCCAGAGAAAATTACAAAGCTGTCTCTTAGTAATTTTAAATCTTTTATTAAAAGAAATCATTCTATAATTTGAAGGAATACTTACAAGACAAATAGCGTGGGAGTGAATGAATTGCTCTATATATATCTTGATATAGAATAAATTTAAAATATATATTATAATGATGATGACAAAAAAAACGTACACCCGTCTGACTGAGTTTGACGTGAGTTCTTCTCAGATCAAGGTGCGAAGGAACACTCGTAACTGTAGATTGTAAGTCGTTCTTTAATGTTATCATTCATTTAAATATTATATGAAAAAAAAACGATATTTGACAATTCATAAGTGCTGTAAAGGGCTACTTGAAAAAAGATCTTTGAATTTGAATTTTTTCGTCTTTTTTGCAAATAAAATGCATTTTTTTTTAAACTTTCATTTCATTATACTGTACTAACACAATGGATCGTAAATAATGTTAATAAAAGGTTTAAAAAATTTGATATTTTGTTTTTAATAATCATCGAATTTTCTCTTTTCGTTTCGAGAGTGATCTCCTAACAACTTGTATAATAAATTTTTTCCAGATAGATTTCGCGTGTAAACCCACCAATCACAGCTAGTTTCGATATAAAATATAAAGGAAGTATTTCCAATAAACAACGATTTCAATCGCGTCCAATTGAAGCGGGGAGATATAAAATTTTTAAATAATTTATTACGGCAATTGAATTGGTTCATAAAATGGGACTTTTATAGAGCAAATATAAAAGACATGATTGTTGGTAGTTTCACGAACAAATTCAATTGAAAACTAGTTTAAACCTATTCGTGAGTGACGTATTTTTATAGCATAATTTTAAATTGGAGTCACTTGAAAGACGACTAGGAATATCCGAATACCCACAATTTTTTAGATAATAATTGTACACATTTCAACTATGCGATGATAATGGCGAAGACGACACAGTATCAGTGGCAATACCCGGAATTGACCATTGAATTCATTGACCTGGATGGACTCGCTAGCGTAGCCAGCGGGAACCAGCCCGTATGATTGCGGGCAAAACAAAATACCAGGCACCAAATGGATGTCTGAGGAAGATGCCCGGGTAAGGAAGCACTGCCTCGAGGCCCGCTACCCTGATCTAAAGTTGAGAAGAACCCAGGAAACAAACATTTCAACTACGTGGAATAGTGGTTTGGGGTAGCATATTTAATAATTTAGGCTAATTGTTTTACAAATAAGACATATACGTATAAATAATTTATATTGTTTCACTATAAATAATCTATTGTCATTTCTGAGGCTCTTGACTATGTGTGTACCGAATTTCATTTAAATCAGTTCAGTAGTTTTGGCGTGAAAGCGCAACAGACAAACACAGTAACTTTTGCATTGGTAATATTAGTACCAAATGTTATTTTACACCCTTGGGGGTAAAACTTTAACGAAGTTCGAAGGTCATATTTGTATATATCGAATCAACAGCTCAAGAAATAGAATTCAAGGTTCTAATTCTACAAATGTCTTTTTTCGCATTAAATTTAGTATTTAATTCGCATATGTCCTTTCTCAGGCTCTAGACTACCTGTGTATCAAGTTTAATTTAAATCGGTTCAGTGGTTTTGGCGTGAAAACGCAACAGACAAACATAGTTACTTTCGCATTTATAATATTAGTAAGTAGCAGCCCTTTTAACGTCCCACTGCTGGGCACAGGCCTCCTCACTCCGAGGACCGAGGGTTTTTAGAGCATAGACCCACCACGCTGCTCCACTGCGGATTGGCAGGCATATAATAATATTAGTAAAGGTTATTAATTTACACCCTTGGGGGTAAAACTTTAACAAGGTTCGAAGGTCATATTTATTTATGTAAGTGTATAATAACTAAGAAATATGATTCGAGCTTCCAAATCTAAAAATGACAATACTGCATCCATTCCAACTCTTTTTTCCTATTGAAAAGTATACCCTTTCTGTGACTCTATACTATCTGTGTACCAAATTTCATTTAAATCGGTTCAGTAGTTTTAGCGTGAAAGGGCGGGAGACAGACAGAGATACTTTCCCATTTATAATATTAGTAAAGATTGTTCATTTACACTCTTGAAGATAAAACTTTTACAAATTTTGAATGTCATATTTATTTATATCAAATCAACAGCCCAAGGACAAAGATTCAAGCTTCTAACTCTAATAATGCCAATACTCCACCCCTTCCAACTCTTTATTCGTATAGATAAGTAGCTTATATCCTTTCTCTGGTTCCAGACTATCTTAGTACGAAATTTCATTTAAATCGGTTCAGTATTTGTAATATTAGTAAAGATTGTTATTTTACACTATTAAGGATAAAACGTTTACAAACTTTGAATGTCATTTTATATCGAATCAACAGCTTAAGAAATAAGTTTAAAGCATCTAGCTGTAAAAGTAATGATGCTTCCATTCTCAACAACCTTTTCTTCGCATTAAAAGTATACATCCTTACTCTGGTTCTAGACTATCTGTGTACAAATTTCATTTAAATCGGTTCAGTAGTTTTGTCGTGATAACGCGAAAGACAGAGTTACCTTCGCTTTTATAATATTAGTAAAGATTAAGTACAAACAATTACTTGTACAATACAACCGTCAGAATCTTAGCTGTAAGTTTATTGCATCCAAGCAATCGATTGTCTAAGTTGTTCATTTCAAACAGCAAAGGTTTGGACGTCGGTCAAGAGTTCTTGTTCCACTTGAAGTGTCGGTCAATCGACTTTGAAAGTAGAAATCACTTCCAACTTCAAGCACCTATAATGAACGGTACAGAAATCTTTCAACATTTTCTACAGTTCTATTGAGTTTGAAATATTTGACCTCATGCACGACTTTTGAATTCTTCCGCTTTTTTACAACCCCTTATGCTGTTATCGGGTCATTCACTGGTTTATTTATATATTACATTTGGCAAAGCCGATACCGTATTTCTACAAGTTCTTTATTTGATATAAAACAGGGCAAACTGTATCTTATAAATTGACTAAATCTAGACTAACTTGGGCCATGGCTAGTTACCATTCCACCGTGGGAAGTTCTTACGACTGTCCATAACTTCAGGGTGGCTGCGAGGACACGCGGCCTGCAGCCTGATGCCGATGAGGTCCGGCGCATCAGAGCTCGAGCCGACCGGGCTCTCTTTGAAAGATGGAGAGAGGATCTTAGGTTCCCAGTATCGGGCGGGACCACTGCGGAGGCGATCCGCCCTCACTGGAACAATTGCTTACTAGGGGGTATGGGTCGCTCTCTCTCAGACTGGTGCAGATTCTAACCGGACTCGGCTGTTTCGGAAAGTTCCTGCACCGAATTGGCAGTGAAGAGATACCCTGTCATGAATGCGAACGAGTTAATAAACGCAACATTTTTTGCAGCAAGTTTTCTCATTCAAATTTAGGCCTAAACTCCCCACTGAACAGGATTATGAGAACATATGGCGAAATTGTAAGGAAAAACAATGACATTGATATTTTCAACGATTCCCAAGTCATGTTTAAGAAAAAACTATTATCTTTAAGTAATTGATAAGCCCTAATGTAACGTTTATGTTTAATTATATTGTATAACTTTTTTATTTTATTTTATTTAACTGTATTAATTGTATTAACCTAGTTTTTTTTTGTTACTACTCTGTTGCCTTAATCTGATCCACGTAGTTTTCACCAGTAAGTAAGATACCACTTAGTTAATAAGCTTGTAATATTTTTTATAATGTATATAGTGTGTATTTTGTTGGTGTGCAATAAATAAATAAATGAATGTGGTGCCGATATTGACTCAGCTCACCATATTTAGCAGAATGCGCGGCCTGGGCACCTCAGCGTCACCTTCTGATGCTGGGCGGGAGTGGCCCTCTTCTATGAGTCGGTCATTTCGCTGAAATAGGCGCACGAGCGAGAGAGAGAAAACGCTGTCAATGCTTCCTCTCACCACTGCAGAAGGCGGAGTTCCAGGTGGCGTATATTTGCACCCATCATCACGCTTCGTGAATTCTCGGTCGGACTCATCCGGAATTTCAAAAAAGAATGTTCGAGCGCTCCTGGGATGTTCCACTAATGGAGGAAAACGGTTCCGCTGGGTTTAGTGGATATTGCAAGGTCAACAAACCATAAGACGTAAATTACCTTTTATCAGCTTAGCGCGATTCCATCTCAGGTTGTATATTAACTCGCCATCTAGTAAGCCTGCACTGAAAACCTGTCTTCAATTTAAAAAACACCTCTCAAGCTGTTTATTAAGAATATGAGTTATTGACAAGACACTTTTACTAATTAACAAACAGTTCCATATAAAAATTTACAGAAGTAATGCTCCCAACCATTGATAGGCTTCATCACAGTTAAAATAAATTAATCTATATACGATATTTATCTCATAATAGGATACCATTATAAACCAACAGATATACACGTCGATTCTCGTAAAGAGTAATGGATATTCTGAGCTCTCTTTAAAAGATCGATATTTTCCATTGCTAACATTTTTGTAGATCT
This sequence comes from Elymnias hypermnestra, assembly GCA_015832385.1. Lineage (NCBI taxonomy): Eukaryota > Metazoa > Arthropoda > Insecta > Lepidoptera > Nymphalidae > Elymnias > Elymnias hypermnestra. Next base: position 442,420 of record JACTOM010000933.1, read on the forward strand.
ATAAAGGTTAGTATCTCCCACCCTGCATTGTTTTGCAACGGTTTAGGTAACTGTTCCCATGCGGCTCGAGATTTGAGCCCCTGGATCTATTATCGTAATATTTCGAGCAAATTATAAACGTAAACCTTCCTCAAGCATAACTCTATCTATTGTTGAAAACCACATGAAAATACGTTCAGTTTTGAGTTTATCGCGTTTATAGCTTTGTTTTATAACATAATCAATATCACTACATGCTATAAGCCGAGTTTCGCTAAACTATAATTGTATTTGCTTATTGAAAAATACCGAAATTTATTATTAAAATATATTGATGTGAATATTAATGATATTTATTATCAAGAAACGCTTTTTACTAATTCATGCGTCGTATAAATTAAAATCGACAGCACCATAGAAACGTTGATTGTTTTAACAATGTCTGACTCACAAATGAGCCACCAAAGTCTGTTATTACTGTCTTAATTTCTTTGTTTCATGCAAATTCACCGTCTCACTTGTGTTTCATCTCCATAGACTTAGAAAGATTAGAATGTGACGGATAATAAGAGACAAAGAGCATAAATCATAGGGGCGTAGGGTTCTCCGCCGACATCGTCATTAGTAGCATCCATAATTCAATTTCCATACTGTGGGCGTTTGTTGGGTAATGTTGGTGCAATCAAATACTTCACTTATTAATTCAGATTATAATGTTCAATCTCTTAATGTTCCTGATATCAATTTACACAAACTCATTAATAACAATAGCTAGGAACGCGACAGTTTCAATAGTCGACCGCTCTGGTGAATCGTCACCCGAGAACTGGCGAGTCCGCCGCCGGCTCACGACACATGACTCTGATAGATAGATGGCGCCAACGATCCACAGACTACAGCACTCCGACATATATATATTATTACTTAGTTTTAAAGGAACTATGAAGACGAGCCGCGGTAACCACTAAATTTATTCATATACAATAAAAGTGCCAAATTGTTGCTTTAACCTGCATATCAATTTGTAGCAGAACGGTGGGCCTGAGCTACAAAAACCTTTCCTTTTATGGGTGAGGAGGAAGTCTGTAGCTAGAGAAAATTAATAGCCTGTCAGTTACTTTTTAAATTCCTACTATAAATAATAAATTTCACAATCGTTATGAAAATATAATATGAGTATATGTATTAGTATTTGTATGTATTCACAATATTCTGTATATATCTACGTATTATTTTTTGAAATTGTATGCCTATTCATTTAAACATACCACTTACCTTCTCTCTCCTTTCTTTGACGGGTTCCCTAACGCCAGGGTTGTCTGGAAGAGATCGCTAATGAGCGATAAGACCGCCCAATTGCACACTAAAAGTACCCTATACTGAGTAATTGTAAATCTATTATTAGCGTGGTGTTCAATAAAGAATATTAAAAAAAAAGTACTCTTTATATAATATACTTATCATTCAAATTTTAAATGATATTTGATGTTTAAACAGTTTTAAAGAGGAATTAATTTCACTTATATTGTACCTACTCAAGTGTACTCTCCATTCTTTTACTCTCATTCCAATGTGACGGAAATACGACACGACTGGAGAGAGATCAGGCGCTGAACCGCCGGTTTAACATGCTCTCTGAAGCATGGGGGTGGATCACACCGCCAACAAATTGTGAAACTTCGAGGAAATATTGCGAAAATGGTAATAGAAAATGGCCCGACCCGGGGCTGGAACCCGGGACCTAATGTCTGTAGTCGAACGTGTTAACCACTAGACCAATGAGGCAGTCTGAAATCAACATAACCACACATAAATCATTTAAAAATGCTTAAGTACCTACCTAAAAATAACAGGTATTTTTTTCGCTAAGTAACCTGGACCCATGGGTGAAGAGTTTGGGACTCGGCGAGGAAGGAGGCCTCGCAGTACGCAGTATAACCCATCGCTTCACTCTTCATCCGTAAATAAGACCAGAAGAACTTGCGCATTTCTTCCTGGTGCTCCGGATGAATCTGACTGAGGATTTACGGAGACAAGAGCAGGTGCGCAAACATGCACCGCTTAGCAATCTACCTCCTTCAGCATTGAGAGCATCTATTTCGTTCTCTCACTCTCATTCATGAACCTTCTCTACCAAGATTACCAATTTGCAAAAAAGGCCACTTTTTACCAAAATAATATTAGATTTAGTCTTTTCTTTGTCCAAATTAATAGCAAATGGTGCTAAAGTCGAAATAAAGTAATGCAATTTAATAGTTAAGCTCAATCTGTGTATCAGGATATGATTCTGTAACGATGTGGTCCTTTCAGCGTATCTTTATAGATCTATGGTCGTTTCTATTATGAGAGACGATTTTCTCAGCCACAAATCGAGATGTTTAGAAAACAACGTTAATGGAAATACCTCAATGAAACTCAAATATTGTTATTACAATATCTGGACAGTGTTATGCAATACTGGGTCAACCGACAAAGTTTCTTAAGAATCTATGTTTTTTGGCAAAGTATTTCAAACAAGCTAAACTGAGGTTTGCAGTGGCTAAGACTGATATGAGTGAAAATATGTATAAAAATATTATGAGTTAATCAAGCCATTCAAACTCGGTGTAGTTGTTTAGTAAATTTCAGGATTAAACTACTTAAGAAGTATAATTTCATATAACTCAAAAAAGACAGCTTTATAATTATAAGCAAAAAGAGTATTGGTAATGATTTGTTTTATCAATGAATTACTAATCTCAATAACATACTTTTACCCACAGTTATTATCCTATTTACTTACTTCATAAACCTTCCCTGGACTTCCACAAATAATTTAAAACAGTTAAACAGTCGTTCTCAAGTTTCAGCGAGACTAACGAACAACAATTCCTTTTTATACATAAAATACTAGCTGAACCCACGACTTCGTCTGCGAGGAATATTTTTTGGGTAGTACTTTAGGCAAATAGTTTTACAAATAACAGACATGAACTCTACTGGGCAAAACGAGTACTCCTACCAAATTTCAAGTCTCTATGCCTTATGATTCCAGAGATATCGTGAGTCAATAGATAACACCCTTGGAACCCTCCTTGCGGGTGGAATTTCCTAAAATCCGTTCTTAGCTGACCTCTACATGGCAAAAGGAATATTCCTACCAAATTTCAAGTCTCTACGCCTTATGGTTCCAGAGATGTCGTCATTAGTCAATAGATACCGGGATATCTCTTATATATATCAAAATAACAACGACGAGTTGGTTAAAGCTTTCTCGCTCCCTTAGCTCACGTAAGGTTCCTCGAAACGAGGGTTACTTAATTGAGTGAGATCGCTCAGTTAAATTTAAAAATAAAATAAAAAAATGTATTTATTCTCTGACCGATATAAACTCCAAAATACTTTAACCTATATATATTATTTTAATCTAACCTATCTATATATTTATTAGCATAACATATTGTTTTTTTTCTCAGCATCGGCTCAGGCTGTTATGGACATAGGCCTCCTCTAGATCTCTCCATTTGTTTCGGTCTGCCTCTGCGTCTTTTCCCGGTTCTTGGATACCACTGCGATACCTTGTTGTTCCATTTATCGATCCGTGTTCGCATCATGTGACCCGTCCATCTCCATTTCAGTGTTCTTGTTTTTATTCGGACATCGGTTACCTTGTTACATTTAGTGCCCATATAAATAAATGAAATTTTTAGTTAGAAAGAAACAGTACCATAGTTCTAATCTACCATAGGAAATACTGTCAACATTCTCAGCCTACAAAGTCAGCTTACCTGGTAAATAAATCAAACCGCACATAGGTTTAGAATTCCCTGTGTTAAGATGGCAGGCAATGAACACGGTGTGTAAACAATCACTGTGCACAGCCCCATGTGAAGCCATATCGCTTCACTGAGCAGAAAATATATTGGGTAAATACATTGTTACTTTGAAAATCCAATGCCAATGTTAATGGTGCCCTTTACACTTCTGAATTCTTACCAAATATATTTTTTGTGATGTCACTCTTATGTCAGTGGGCATGGTTAACCCAAATTTATGAAAAAGTTTCTGATCTTGTCATCTATCCATTACCATATCGGTCGACCAGGTGCTCTTTTTCTGGATATATTGCCTTCTATGGCAAACCGCACTGTTCGAAGAGTGTGTGTTGTGCGTGTATTCATTGGCAGACTTACGGCTCCGAAACGTAGTCACTGACTATGGGCCTTATACGAAAATAATTCAGATTCATTCAGCGGGCAACGGAAAGGACTTTGCTCAGAGTTTCTCTACGCGATCAAATCAGAAATGAGGAGATCCGTAGCAGAACCATCCATAGTCCGACGAACCGATGGACGTTCGAGCCCGAAGGTGCCGCAGTGGCGACCAAGCACCAGACGGTGCAGTGTAGATAGACCGCAACAAGATGGACCGACGACATAAAGAGGGTCGCCAGAAGCCGTTGGATCCAGGCAGCGCAAGATCAGGCCTTCTGAACATCATTACGTCAGGCCTGTGTCCAGCAGTAGACGACCATCGGTTGAAGCATTGACGACAACGACGACGATTGCCTTCTATGATGCTCAAAACTTTAAAGTAAAGAGCTACCTTCACACGATGCTCATCATAAGTATACGGCGAATTTAAGCTAGATGTAATACCTCAGTATTTAAGAGAAACTGCTTCCAAGAAGTCTTAAACATTTTCCTCAGTAACCATATCTCAAATGCTATTATTTCTTGTGCCATCCCCTTTAATTTTGCCTAATTATGACCTCTCTACTCCAGTTTATACTGGACGTCTATCCACTACCGCTTCGGACTACCAGCTGTTCTTCTTCCGTCCATCCTGCCTTCTTTAATTAACCTTCGATATACAAATAGAGATCCTCTTTGTAAATGTCCGAAAAACGCAACCTTTCTTCACATGATGCTCGTCATAAGAACACGGTGAATTTGAGCTCGTTGGAATACCCCAGTATTTGAAACGAATTCTATCGTCATCGTCGCTTCAACCGATGGACGTACACTGCTAGACATAGGCCTTACGAAATGATGCCCACAAGGCCCGCCAGAGCCAGGCGGCTACCGGCGGCCCTCCTTATATCGTCGGTCCACCTTATGGGGGGGTGTCCCTACACTACGCCGCCCGGTATGGGGTCGCCATTCCAGCACCTTCTGGTTTGCGACTCTGAGCTTTCGAATGAGGCCCATAGTCAGTGACCTCGATACCGATCTGAACTGTGTGTCTCTGTGAGACTCGCTTCATGCCGATCAGGCAGAAGCTATCACTTATATTTCAATTCGTTGTCTACATAATAGGCTACATTAAAATACTTTTAGTAGTGTATACATTATATTTCATTTAAATCTAATTTACTTACTCGACGCATTATGGAATTGTGAATCTAAACTAACATAAAATATAAGCATAATATTGTATATTGCCAGTCCGAATCCAAGGCAGCGTCGGCTAGTATTTTACAAAGAAAAATACAGGCTATATTATAATTACATAGAGGAATCCTATGAAATTCCAAAGCTTTCCAAATCTTTTTCGAGTTATTTACTACTACGTTTTCCATTTAATACGTTAAGTTAATTTACATCTGAGTCCAAAGATTGTTTATTATTACGATATACCGTCATCGCCAAAGAAAAGTATGACCACGTAGTGCTGACTACCTGCAAATGAAGAAATCTATACATAAAAAAACCACTTCCTACGTCGTCATGAACTTTTTAAACTATAGGTACCTGACCATTAACGTCTAACTACTGTGTACAGGCCTCCTCGCTCATATGAGAGAGTGTTTTTAGTGCATAGACCCACCACACTGCTCCACTACTGGTTAGCAGGCAAGTGCACTCTGTATTCCTCATATCTGTAGCCGAACATACTAACCACTAGACCAATGAGACAGTTAAATAGTATAATTGGTAAATATGCTTTACAATAACTGCCTTATTGGTTTAATTCTCAACTTGTTTGGCTACAGACATGAAGTCCTCGGTTCAAGTCCCGGGTCGGGTGAATTCAAAAATCAATGCTGAGTTTTTTATTAAGAAGTTTTCAGTATTTGCCCGAAGATGGCATGTTCTTGTCATCGGTGAGCTCTACCCTGACAACTCCCCATCTCTCTCCAATCGTGTCGGATTGCCGTCACATCCGGACTTGTGTACTGTGCCGTAGTACAACGTGGTGAGTCTATGTTCTAAAAAATCCTCTCTTCTATGTGTGAGGAAGCCTATACCCATCGATAGGACATTAATGAGCAGCTACTTACTATTTTATCTATGCTGTTTAATGAATTGACATAAAAAACTGTATTCATATTGACCGTTGTACAATAGATTTAAAAAATAATGTAAAAAAAGGTAAGTAGCATCCCATTAACGTCCCACTGCTGTGCACAGGCCTCCTCACTCGCATGAGAGAGGGTTTTTAGAGCATAGACCCACCACGCTGCTCCACTGCGGATTGGCGGGCATAGTACACAAGTGCACTCTCTATTCCTTCACTCTCATAGTCCGATGTGACGGGAATCCGACACGACCGGAGAGAGATTAGGCGCAGGACCGACGGCTTAACGTGCTCTCCAAGGCACGGGGGTGGATCACACCGCCAACTTCCCAACTTCGGGCAAATATTGAGAAAATCTTAATAGAAAACTCAATATTGAAATTTGAATTGGCCCGACCCGGGACTCAAACCTAGGACCTCATGTCTGTAGTCGAACATGCTAACCACTAGACCAATGAGGCAGTTAAAAAATGATGTAATGTTTATTAATAAAAGTTTTTTATTAACGATTGTAAATTTGAACAAAATATATATACGTAGTGTATAGTGAATTTATGGGAAAGGGGAATTATAATAGATATAAATAGAATTTTAATGGCGTTTAGAATATTTACTATCTATTTACCTTTGTAAAAGTAGTCAGTGTGATCGGCGTGTAGTTCAAAGAAGTAACATAACAAGGGCGTTGAGCTCTGCCAATTGTAAAATATAAAAAGTATATGTTTGTATACATAAAAAAGAAGACAATGAAGATAGACGATAGTGCTAATGACGCCTTTGATAAAAGGATTCATCATATTAGTACAGCTAAATGAAACTAAAGTTTCATAAGAAATACATTATTTTACTAAAAAAAAACCAGCAATTAACCACAATCAGCTGACGCTCGGGTCAAGGACCGCGCGCCCTTGACTGCATGGATTAAAGCTTCAAAATATGTTTATCTTTTTAAAATCAGGATCGTTTTTTTCCCTCCCATCATCAAAGTTGTCATTATTACTATCATCTCTCTACGTTTTTGCGATTCTTTCAAATATTATTGCCAGTAAAAGTCCTGACAAAATGAAGTCATCTTTTTCAAGAGATAAAGACTTGAAAATAGTTTTATGATTAAGTATTCGTTTCCAAGTGAAATATCGTTTAAACACTCTCATTATCATTACCTCATAATAATAAACCTGATGGTCTTCTGGTAGTGTGAACCACCCTCGTACCATGAGCTCTCATATAACGACTGTGCAACTCCCTCACTCTAAAATTATTTAAAGTCATTTTATTTATCGTTACATGCTTAATTTATATATTAAGTAGCTGAACACGCGACTTTGTCTGCGTGGAAGGTTCTTTGGTGGCATTTTCATTAATTTACGCACATTGTTTTACAAAAACCACATACTCGCACTGCCCCTTGAAAGATTCCATTGTGTTAAAAAAAAATTCTGACCAAGTTTTACATACCATAAAAGATATAGTTTGTATATAAATATAAATTACGAAGTTTGAATTGTTTTTAATGCGAAAAATTTTTTTTTTAACTAACAGCCCCGCAATCCCCCTTGCGGGTGAAATTTTGTAAAATCCGTCCTTAGCTGGCCTCTACTCGGCAAAAGGAATATTCCTACCAAATTTCATGTCTCTACGCGTTATGGTTCCAGCGATATCGCAAAGAGTCAATAATTAACAACCCGCCACCCCCCTTGCTGAGGGAAATTCGTTCTTAGCTGACCTCTACTCGGCAAAGGGAATATTCCTACCAAATTTCGAGTCTCTACGCCTTATGGTTCCAGCGATATCGCAGTGAGTCAATAGTTAACAACCCGCAACCCCCCTTGCTGAGGGAATTTCGTAAAATCAATTCTTAGCTGACCTCTACTCGGCAAAAGGAATATTCCCACCAAATTTCAAGTCATTACCCCTTATGGTTCCATAGATATCATGATGAGTCAATAGATACCTGCATATCTCTTTCATATATAGAGATAAGATAGATACGTAGTATCTTTTAAATAAGTTGGAACTTTTCCCAACTTAATGCAATAAAACATAAAACTGACAAAAGGTGATTTAGCCCTTATAGTTTCTACAAAACTTGGACGTCTTTGCTGGTAGAGTGGTATTTAGACACGGCCGAAGCCTCCCACCAGTCAACCTGATTAATAGTGATAGGTTTGGTAACTTCTTTATGGGATCTTATATTCAGTATGTGAAATTGATTAACCTCCTCCTTCAACAGGTTGCAATAACAACAAAACGTGTAAACCATAGCCAATGCCGCGAATATAGTCACGCTGTTAGTTGCAATATCAACCACGTCACGTGCAACCTGAAACAGGGAAAACATTGTTAACTTTGAATGATAAGTTTAGAGAAGTAGCAGCCCTTGAACTTCCTACTGCTGGGGACAGGTCTTCTCAATAATAGAAGATATGATTGTTAGAGCATCGACTTATCATGGTGTTCCATTATGGGTTGGCAGTACTTGCATCACATAGCGCGGCGTGATGAATCACCTGTCTGCCATCAGTGTGGTGCGTCCTTCGATACGGCAGATCACACTGTGGCAGAATGTCCGGCATGGGAACAGCAACGTCTTCCTCTGGTCTCGCTGATTGGAGAGGATCCGTCATTGCCAAGTATAATAGAGTCAATGCTTGGCAGTGAGGTAGGATGGAATGCAGTTGCCTCCTTTTGCGAGGGTGACATCTCGTTGAAGGAGGCAATGGAGAGAGAAAGGGAAAGTGCTGCCGATGCCGCCCGGTGGTAGAAGTCGTCTTTTTGAACGCTATTTGCATCCTCCTTAAACCACTCTTTGCCGGTTGCATCCGGAAGTGTAAGAGCCAATGCGTAAGGGAGCCTGACACCTCCAATTCGGGTTGATGAGGGTGTCGCTGGGTTCTAGTGGGTATTCTAGCTAAGCTAGTGAGTGCCACACTCCCTGCTCTCATGGTTGGGGTGCGTAAAAGCAAACAAGGCATCGTACACGAACGGAACGCCAACTTCCCAACTTCAGACAAAATCTGAAAATTTCTTAATCCTCCTGAACCTAATACCTCATGTCTGTTGGGGAACAATATGACCAATGAGGCAGTCAGGGTTAGCAGACGACACATATGCCAGTAACTACAGATAGGTATAGGATGAGATAGGAATAGTGGTGCAAGAATAGGGTGCAGTAGTCCTCGCGATGTTTTTAAAATAATAATTAGACAGGCAAATTTTCAAATCTTAGTCTAGGATTCGGCACAGTCTTATTTATTTATTGATATTCCAACAGCGTTTTAACAAGTTGTAACATAGAATATAGTTAAAATAAGGCCAAATACGGATTACACAAATTACTATACAATATTTGAAATATAACAGAGTAGATATTAAGAAGTCCTAATTTAGAAACAATAAAAAGGAAAAACTGAGATATTTGCTGTCTACTAATAAAGAGATGGCGTGTGTTATGTAGGTGTGAGTGGGTATAGGAGAGTGAGTGTGTTTGTGAGTTAATTTGTATTTGTTGGTGAAATTTAGTCGAAGAAGAATTAGTGTCTATTTTACTAAAAATTATATTTTAGAGTATGTAAACTTACATTTTCTTTTTGTTTTAGTTCTATGAGTTTTGATAATCTCCTTTTTTAAGGATTCTTTAGGTAGTTAAAATAAATCAAGGTGTGAATAATATTTTTTATAAGTTAGTGAAAGACGTGGTATTACGGAATTAAGGGTGTGTTGATGTTCTTAACAAGACCTTAGAGTAACCACTGGGCAATCAAGGCTCTTAAATATAAAAAATAAAAAATTATAAATTCAATGTTACTCACTGTCAAGCGAACAGCAAAAAAGCATATAATGACGGCAAAAAAACATAGGTCTATAAAAACCATTTTATTGAAAATCCTGTTTAATAATTGGGCCATTCTGAAAATTTAAAGTATTGTTAATACAATTATTGTCCATTTTAGTTAGGTAACGGCCTCACTGGTGCATGCTATGTGTACTTATATTACTAGTAGAGGTTCCGTGTAAGATTTCTGATAAGGTAATTCAATATATCGTCGTACCGAATGAAGTGTTAGTAGAAGTAGAAGTAGTTATTAGGCACGGCCGAAGCCTTCCACCATTCCAGACTCAGGCGACTTAGCAAATACAATATCTTAAATTCACCCTACCGGGGATCGAACTCGCAACCTCTGCTAGCAAATAAGCACTGCACCAGCGAGGCCTTCAACTACAAATTTTTGCTTGACTCGTTTCATTTCATCTCGCTTTTAGATGCTAAAGACGCTTTTTTGGCGCAACAACAAGCTGAAGGCATCAGGACAGTTCTGTACCAAAAGTTATTAACTATGTACTTATATTATAAACTAGAAGTGCTTGATTATTTAGCTAGACATATTAATCTCAGGAGCTACGTAGTGTTGATTAGCACATTGATCTATAAGGCTGTACAACATCGCCTTACGACAATGTAGAATGTTACTAAGCTGGGAAAATATATGCCCTAAGGAAGCATAATTGCCTGCGACGCAACAATCATGTATAACAGAATTGTTTCTCTTAAAATGTTATAATAACAAGTCCATAATAAACTTATTGTCACTATCACATCACGTAGACAATTATAAAAGCACTTACTCAATTACTTCTTGATGATTTCGTATCAATTTTTCAATTGTTAAACTTGTATTCGTATTGGGCACAATTCTTCTTTCCTTATTGTTCTGAACTGGTACCACATGCTTAAAATCCTCTCGTAAAAGAGCAAACTCGGTGCTTAGATGTGAACACAGTGTTATAATCAAAAACTGTGCGCCGAGGTAGTAGTTAGTCATTGTCATTACTTGAAAAATAATATTTTATCAATAGATTCAAAACAAAATAGTCCGACGAACTAAGGGACGTTGGGGTCCGAAGGTCCTAAGCTGGAGTGGCGACTCCGCACCGGACGGTGCAGTGTAGGCAGACCCCCACAAGGTCGACCGACGACATATGGAGGGTAGCTGGTAGCTGCTGGAGCCAGGTGGCACAAGATTGGGCACAGTGGGTATCATTAGGTGAGACCTTTGTCCAGTAGTTTTGACGGCCTCGCTGGCGCAGTGGTGCGAGTATTCGTTTTGCTAGTGGAGGTCCCGGGTTCGATCCCCGGTAGGACGAATTTAGGAAATTGTATTTTCTAATTTGTCTGAGTCTGGACTGGTGGGAGGCTTCGGCCGTGGCTAGTTACCACCCTACCAGCAAAAACGTACCGCCAAACAAAGAGATTTGTGTTCCGGTACGATGCTGTGTAGAAACCGTAAGGGGTATATCGCCTCTTAACAGATTAGCGCGCTTCCATCTTAGACTGTATCACCACTTACCATCAGGTGAGATCACAGTCAAGCGCTAATCTGTTAGCAATAAAAAAGATGTCCATCGGTTGAACTGAGTGAGTGAATGAAAAGTCAACCATGAGACGTTTGGAAACCCTTTATGCACACCGGGTCGAGGGCATGGCGCCTCTTTGAACAACGTAAAAGATTTTCATAAATAGGCAACTGCCCTCTATTCCGTTTACAAGCATTGCGCCACCGATGCTTATCAATGAGATGTTCCCTTCGATGTGTCGCTGAGGTCCCGAAGCTGAACTCTGCCACTGTACGGTGCACCGAATCTACCGAAGTACCATACTTATGTAAGGAGGCCGTTTCCTTATTGCCTACAATCTGGTGCCGGTATTTATCAAAGCATTCGTGCCCGGTCTACACGAGCACAAGTCTGAAGGAGAGCGGTTCAAGCCCTGATCGCCACACAATAGCCACAACCTCAACTGGGGATCCTAAAGTCTCATTCCACCGTTCTCACACAGCAGCGTCCTATGCCTTAAGCAAATTATAAATCCCCGAACCAGAAATCTCTATTTTTTTTTTTGACGCTGGGAAATGCATTTACGCACCCTGGGTAGGGAGTGTGGGACTCACTGACAGATCAAAATACCCACTAAAACCCAGCGAAACCCTCGACATCCCTGAGTGGAGAACCAGAGGTACGAGTACACAATCCACTCTGGTACCCTGGATGTAGCCGTCTCATATAAATAGTTTATGGAGAAGGGAAGAAGATGCGTAAATCTACGCACCCTGCTTCTCCGCGTCCTCCGTCGGATAGCTGGAGCGCCGATGACATTCTGTCTCGCTCTCTCCGAAGCCTCCTTCAGCGACATTACGAATTCATAGAAGGCAGCGACTGCCCTCCAGCCCATCTCGTTAGCAAGCATTGCGCCAACTATGCTCACCAACGAGAGGTTCCCTCCAATCAGCGACACCAAGACATGTCGCTGAGGTCCCCATGCGGAACACTCCGCTAGTGTGATGCGCCGCATCTATGGAAGCACCACACTCGTGGCAGGCGGCCGATTCCTCACAGCCGACAATCTGATGTAGGTATTTACCAAAACAACCGGGTCCGGTTAACACCTGCACCAGTTATTCCGGGGGGTCCATATTAATACCAGGCTTAGTGTAGACGCCCGGTCAACATGGGCCACGCAGCACCAGGACTCCCGACCTCAAAACATCCTCCGAACCCGACCTCCGAGTAGCCGGATTACAGGAGACGCCACGCCCCCAGTCAAAGATCTCTATTAGCGTAGGAAATACTCGCACTATTACAGCAGCAAGGTTGTCGAAATTCTACTTAATGTAATTCTAATATAAGTGATATTAGAAAATTATAGTAATAAGAAATACTTACAAGAGCACGATTGAAATACATATACCACTAAGTATCGGCCCCAGTTCTTGATCGGATCAAAAGGTAGAACTGTTCCTAGGGGTAATATCAAATCACATTCTTGCTGAAGAACTACTCTTTGTATTAAAGTATATATCAACGAAAATGCAATGTTTTGAAAACTTGCAACTATACAGCCAAAGAAAAAAACTGAAATTTGGAAAACATTAAAATCAATATCTAAATCAAAATACAGGGAAGCTTGAATAAGTGGGCCCTGAATATGTCACAAAACTCTATTAATCATTAAAATGAGGCTCCACACCTTTGTATTAAATACCGAGAGTTTTCAAATCTTTGTAACCGAGACTCATTGATTTTTTCAATGTTTACTTCTTTATTGGAACTTTGTGCGTTAATACAAAAGTGCTGTAAAAGCCTACTTGAATAAAAAATGTTTGAAATTGAACAGTTTCATCCATACTTGCTTTTTTTATTGACATGATATCAGACGAAACTACTTTTCATCTTCTTGGCTTTTGGAAACTTATTGATATTTTAGCAACCAAAAACAATCTAATCCGAGTTAACCGAAACCATATCTTTAGTTTTAAATATACGTCTCAAGATATACCTTTCTGACGGAAGTTAAATTGTATCAATCGTTGATTTTTTTCCTTTTGTTGAATATCACTCATGTTATCCATTTTCCAAAGCCTAGCCAGGTTACTTATTAACTTTTCAATTTCACCTTTTTTAGGATTCAAAACAATAGCTTTTAAAATACCTATAAAACATTTAAACATACATAATATATACAACACGTTATCGTAAACTTTATACATATTGCACCTACACCACTGGTCAACATAATTATCTCGCTTCAAATATTTCTGGAGGAGATTTCTATTAAAGGATAAGGTACTGCATAGTATTTTTACTATAACATAACTTAAATTGAGAAAGGTATACTTAGATGTCTCCTTTCATTCATTCTCTCTACGTGCCCACGTAGAGAGAATGAATGAAAGGAGACTGATAAAAAGGTTTTATGAGTAAAGACCGCAAGGGTAATTTGAAAGGGGAAGACCAAGGCGAACTTTCGTGGACCAAAACCAAGACATTTTAAATAAGGGCCAGGTCAATAGTACACTAAACCGACGAACTTGTATGAAAGGTTTAATGAGAATGAAAGAAGCGAAGGAGATCTGCAAGGATCGTGGCAAGTGAAAGGACGTGGTCTCTGCCTACCCATAGGGTAATGAGGCCTGATGCTATGTACGTATATACCATATACAACTGTCTTATTGGTGTAGCGAACACCATGTTCGGCTACAGATATTACAAGTTCTAGTAGGCTGCATAAGATTAACAACTCATTTAAGGGTTACTGTATACGTTTCTATAATAAACTCCCACATGACGTTCTAAAGATGTCAATTAATAAATTCAAAGTCTTTGTTATTATAAGTTGCAAGATTACCTAGACGATAGAAACGCCTGTGAACGAATTGCTCAAATTTTATTTAAAATATAGTAAACTAATATGATATTGTAATGATGATGGTAACAAAAAAATACCCGACTGAGTTTGTTATGGGTTCTTCTCGGATCAGGGCGTGAAGGACTCCTCGTAGCTTTAGATTTTAAGCCGTCCTTGAGTACCATCATCAGAATATTCGAATCAGAGTGTAGAAAAAAATATATAATTTGACGATTCAAAAGTGCTGTAATATGCCTACTTGAATAAAGATATTTTTGATTTTGATATGATGTCCTGGGTTCGAGTCCCGGGTTGGACGAATTGATAAATCGATATTGAGTTTCTATTAGAATTTTCGTTATATTTGCCCGAAGTTCGGAAGTTTACGGTGTGCTCTGCCCCCGTGCCGTTGAGCCTAATCTCTCTCTGTTCGTATCGAATGGCCGTCACATCGGACTATTAGAGTGAAGGAATAAAGAGTAAACTCTATGACTGTCAACCCGCAGTTGTCCAGCGTCGTTGGTATGCACGAAAAACCCTCTCTCCTCTCCTACTAGTGAGGAGGCCTGTGCCCAGAAGTGGGCCATGCCATTTACTTTTCCTTATACAATATTTATAAACTTTGTAAAATAGTTCTAAAATAAAAAAAACATACTTTGTAGTCCAACTACGCAAAGTGGTGCCATGAAAGCCGCGTTCTTTATGTTATTCTGCATGAACATGCGGTACAAATATACACACATAGATATGTAATTTAAGATCACTGGTAATGTGATCCAGTATTTACGCCAAAAGCTCATATCATTTTTAAAATACACAACGTTACAACATTTAAGATAACCCGCAGCTATTGCAAAAGGTTTTCTGAAATCAGAGGGAAAATCTTTCATTCCGTCCATTTTTTAATTCTTGTTATTTTATACTCCGTCTATATATATCGTCCTATTTGTGCTTTTTTGTTTACCCACTCATATACTAAAAATTATTGTAATGAAACTTCTTCTGGCAAGTGTGTAGAAATACGTATTTCTGTCTGTATACGTATTCTTTAACCAGTCACACTTTAATTAGAAAATATATGACAAATTACTTGTATATGAATTTAACACAATATAAGCCAATGAAGTTTCACTTCATCCACGTGTAAACAGGTACACTTTATCAAATAGCTTAAAGGAAAATCCGCCAATTATTTGATTTTATTCAAAACATGTCAATTTAAAGTTTCGTTTAGAGATCCGTTATTGAAAATTGACAATTATAAAGATAAACATTTTATCCTTTTGTTCTTTTAAAATTGATACTGATAGAATGATATATACATTCCAAGTTAATTTCCCTGCTGGTTGAATTTCCATAAAACATTTAGGTTTTAATCAAAGTGGTAAAGAGAGAGGATTTTTTAAGCAAAGATTCACCACGCTTCTCCATTTCAGTTTGGCAGTCATAGTACACAAGTGCACTCTCTATTCCTTCACTCTCATAGTGGGATGTGACGGCTATCCAACACGACCGGAGAGAGATCAGGCGAAGAACCGACGGCCTAACGAGCACATCACTAACTTCCCAACTTTGGGCAGATACTAGGAATTTCTAAATAGAAAACTCAATATCAATTTTAAAAATTGCCTGAACTGGGATTCTAACCTAATACCTCATATCTATACCCGAACAGGCTGACCACTAGACCAATGAGGCAGAAAGTATTTATATATAATATAAAATACAAAATATGTAAACATTGCTTTGGTATATAAATATGGAGTATACACTCATGTATATTAAATAAAAAGATATTTATATATTTATGCATAAATTCTTTTTTTCTGATAAGCTTTCCATCCATCCATTAGTTCGATTTGTTAAAAACAAGTCACATTAAATAACAGCTTTCATTCTCTCCATTATTTAATTCTACTAATTACTTCACTATTTGAATCTATACAATTTAGCACTATTTCCCTTAAAACTACATACATACATACATACATAGCATCACGCCTCATTCCCATAGGGGTAGGCAGAGACAACATCCTTCCAATTGCCACGATCCTTGCATATCTCCTTCGCTTCTTTCATTCTCATTAAACCTTTCATACAAGTTCGTCGGTTTAGAGTACTCTTGACCTGGCCGTTATTTAAAATGTCCTGGATTTGGTCCAGGAACGTTCGCCTCGGTCTTCCCCTTCCAACTTTCGCATTCACTCTTGACTCATAAATCCTTTTTGTCAGTCTCCTTTCATTCAATCTCTCTACATGCCCAAACCATCTAAGCATACCTTTCTCAATTTTAGTCACTACGTCTCCTTTTATACCACAACGTTCTCTTATCACGCTATTTTTTACTCTGTCACTCAGTTTTAATCCACTCATGCTTCTCAACGCTCTCATCTCTACCGCATAACTTTTGTGATTCTTCTGCCATTATTACATATTATGACCTTAAAACTACTACACCACAAAACAGCTGCAAAGACTATCTTCACAAAATTGTTCCCATCGTTAAAGTTACCTCGTATTGCATAACATTTCGTAATATTGCACAATGTTCTTTAAGTGTTGCCACTATATTACTCAATAATTCCCAACATATTAGAGCTATCAGTGTTCATCCAGCTATCTATAGTCTAACAGATTGAAAGCTCACGTGAAAAATTTCAAGGTTTTATTTCTATGCAATGGATTTATGAAATTTTGTATTAAATGGTTTATGAATTGATGTAATTTTTACATTAATTGTTTATTACTCGACTTAAAAATAAGGATATATTCAACTTAATTGTAGTTTTCATCAGCAACATTTTCATATAATATTTAACGACGGAACCATGGAATTTATTGTAATGAGACGTTGTTAAAAAAACACGGTCACTTATGTAAATAAAGCTCTAGGAACGTTTCGAATGTTATTTACACGTGGTTTTTCATCAAAGCAAATTACAAACCGATACGGCCTTTGCGAATAACAAATGAAAAGATTACTGGAGTGATTTTTTATTACAATTCATTTTATATAATTAAAGATAAAAGGGCCTACACTTTAAAATGTGTTGCAGCAAAATATCCATTGGACGACACAATTTATTCATTTGGTTATAAATAAACTGTGCTTGGATTCTTATCAAATTTCGTATTTTGCAATCATAACTTTGTAAAAGTTATTGCAACTCATGTCGAGCGTTGTAACGTCTTCTGTATCTTTATATAATTAATTCTAAAGTGCGCGGTTATTTCACTGAATTCCTCCTAAAGAGCTGGTACGATTTTGTTTTATTTTTTTGTGTCTTCAGGTGGAATCTAGAATGGTTTAAATTGACAATTCGATTCAATAAATAATGAATTTATCCATACTAGGGAGACTAAAGCTAGTACTTATAAATGTTTGTTGCCAAACTCCTTAGAAAAGTTAACCCTTTTTATGAACTTTTTTGTGTATTTGAGTTATCTGAGTCGGTAGGATGTCAATTACTATTGATTTTATAAGGGTGATCAAGCCAAAGAGTTTTTTAAATGACAGCATTATAAAATACATATAACCCTAAATTCTCACCCTTCTACCACCAAAATATACATAAGAAATAAATTATATTAGTCAACTAAGACCTCTTATTGGCAAAAGAAATATTTCTACCAAAGTCTCTACGCCTTATGGTTCCAGAGAGTCAATAGATACCTGGATATCTCTTATATTGATAAGTTTCTGGCACTATTCTGGCCTAAAGTTTATTTTATTTATGTCTCTTAACTTGTATGTCTCTTTTTATCTATAATCAAGCCTCTTTATAAGTTGAAGTGAATGTTTTTATGTCATAACAAATAAAGCTTTTATTGTTGGAGATTTGTTTAATCTACTTAAATCTGATGCTCACACTATTTATTTAACTTAATTTATTAGACAGTGCATTAACAACCGATAGGCCTCCCCCAGAGACTTCCATCTTAAGCTAATCTCATCCACAGTGGTACTGCCATTTCGATTAGGTCTTTTCAGCTCTTATATGGCCTTCCTCTTTTTCTCTTTCTATATTTGGACACCATTCAGTAAGGATCTTTGTCCACTTAATCGCTTCATTTCTTATCAAATGGGTCCATGTCCACTTTAGTTTCTTTACAGTATTAACAACGTTTACTAGCTTCGTTTTACTTTTCATACTTTCTGATCCTATTCTATCTTTACGTTTTATTCCCATTACTTCTTTCTATATCATTTAGACAAATTCTTATTTTCTTTATATTTTGCTCTTTTAGGGACCACTTCATTTTTCAGTACCTCCTTTAAGGACCAGAATTTATTACGAAGCATAACAGACACTTGGTGTTTGTAATTCATCGTTGTATTTCTTTCATGTATCGTTTTCAGCTGAAAGAATCTGACCTAGATATACATAGATTCTTCGACATATTCCAAGGAACTACCATCTAGTAATATGACGGATTTCGTTGAATTTGTAAGAACTTTCGTTTTTGATACGTTAATTGCTAGGCCCACGGTTCTGCTGTTCTCTGCTATTTTTTGAAGCATATGCTGCAGTTTTTCTGGATTCTTATCAAACAATACTATACCGTCAGCTCAAGGTTGAACTTTCCACCATTTATATTAAGTCCTTGTTCAAACCAATCCATTTTCCTAAAAACTTGTTCCAGGACCGCTGACAATTTTTTTGGCGAGATAAGGTCACCCTGGGTTACGCCTCGCTGTATTGGAAGTGATTCACCAGTTCTGTCTAAACGAATTTTTGCCGATGTTTGGATTTCTTTATTCTTACATATTTCTTGTCTACACCTTGATATACATATAATTGCTTCCCAATTTACTTCATGCTCCAAAGAGTGGAATGCCTTAGTGAAGTCTAGAAAACATAAGTAGTATGTACCTCCGTATTCATTTAGCTTTTCTATTACTTGTTTAACTACATGGATGTGATCTGGACTGCTGGAGTTTAAAAGTATTGCCGAGAATACCTTATATATATATATTACTTAAAATACTAATTGATCTATAGTTATTGATATCTTTCATATCACCTTTTTTATTTAACAAAGTTATAATCGATTCTGTCCATTGGTTTGGGATCGTTTCTATTTCCAAGACATTGTTGAACAACTCTGTTAATATTGATGTGACTTTTGAGACAGTACTTTTAAAGGATTTAAACTTTACGTTATAGATTCGTCCGATATTCTATCTTCCCCAGGATCTCTTCTATCATTTTTCTGACTGAGTAAAGCGTGAATGAATGTGCATCATATTGTATTGCAAACGACACAATTTATACGATTTCAATTATCTGAATTGGCCTGAATACCCGTAGCAGACTAGAGTCCATGCGCTAAAACCCTCTCTCCTATGAGCGATTAGGCCTGCACCCAGCAGTGAGATGATAATGGGCTGCTACTTACTATCTGAAATGATGCTGATTTGACTATGGTAAAAAATTTAACGAAACAAAACATTAAATCATAATTGGTCAATCAAGAAATTGCTATTTTGATGATTACATCACCTCATTTATCAGCCTAGGCCTTCGTTTTTATACGTGATCTTTAAAATCCTATTATTAAAACAAAATGTAGTACAGTAATACCTAAAAATTTCATCGAAACACTGTCTCATAATATGATGATTTTATACTTGAGTCTTTATGCGAAAATGCCGTCGATATATACAGATTTGTATTCAAACTTGGAGAATTTTAAAAATGCCATGTGAGATTTTACTGGGAGAGAGTTAGTCTAGTTCCGGTAATTGATATACGCCCCCTAAACTCGTCAACTGTTATTTTATTCAAAAATTGTTTTAGTTGCTCTTTATAGCAGGAATTCTAGGCTTTTATTTTTGATATTTCAAACGAGCATCACATTTAGCGAGGCAGCCATATCTGTAGCGCACGTAATATTCCCCGCTTTTGTTCTCGCGTTACATTCGCAAAAAAAAAATTGCAGATGGTGGCACAAGGATTTCGCAAGGTATTTTTTCGGTTCTTTACCCTTTATGCCCTGACCTCTTTCAGCGTTTACCCTATTTTGTTTATATGTTAAGCCTTTTCCTCGTGCCTTTAACTTTATCTAAACAAATAACAATTTTTCTTGTTTCCTCGGAGCGGCGTTTTCTATTTATTTAGGTCACGATGAAAGTTTTATTTATAGTCATATTGATAAAGATTTTTTTTTTTGTATCACATATATGAGAATGTCGTGTGGCCTTTTCTTTTATTAAAATATAATATAGTGAAAGCTGATAACTTCATGATGTCTTTATATCGACCAGAAAAGAGGTAATTAACCTATTATGGTTTCTCACTTTCTCTCTAAGATTAGTATTATTATAGTATTTGCTACTAACTTTACCCATATACTGGTTTCACTGAAAGCCATGGCTGAATTTGAAAGGCAAGTATTTTCTGTCCTTTTACATCTCATATAATATTACTTACTTGTAATATTAAAGTAAAAATAAAGTTCCATCTTTTTCATCTTTCTTAGTTATACGTATTTTTAATAAGTTTTTTCTAGCTGGTTTCCCAGCATCAACAGGATATTACAACTCTTCTTGTTAATTCTAGCAATGTAGTAGAGGCAACTAAATTTCATTTTAATTAAACTCTTTAAATAAATCTCCTGGTAAACTACAAAAAGCCAACGCTGATTGAGATGTTCATCTAACTTATAGGTTTTAGCGTTTAGCGATCACTTTGCTCCAAAACAAATTCGTAGATAACATTCTATATATCCCAGTAGTCCTTCCAGGATTTTCATGTCTCCTCACGACTATATACTTCATAAAAACAACTATGAGGAACCAATATGGAAGGAGATTTGCGTAATTGTTGGTTGAATATTCATTAAAAATGTTCTGACACCTCTCAAATCTTTGACAGAAGTTCAAAATTCGACAGTGAGACTAAATAAGTATGCACTTGTCTAAGATCGCCATTCTGGCTTTAGAACTAGAGAGATCAAAAGACTTTGATAGTAATTCTTGTTGATATGAAACCATTACTATGAAAAATGGCACGAGCGTATATTGATTTTCACACGGGTTAAAAGACTTCTTTGTGCAGAATGCTGCAATATCAGCAGAAAATAGCAGGAGTTTAGATTTAACAGAATCTGCATTTATCTTGATGCCAGAGCTCTCCAGTCCCATGATCCTGGGCTTATAAACTTCAGAGAGACCGGCTAACATCAGTATAACGAGCCATTCGACAACAATGTCAAACTTAATATTCCTGAGCTTGTAGGTAGTCTACATTATTTTTTTCACGTAATCATCTAAGCTTCGGGAAGATTCTAATGTAGTTATTAGCAGATCTCTCAGCAGGGCTATTCTCCTGTACAACCCACAGACATCAAAAGGCTGTACCAAATTCTCTATTAAGTATTTGCATAAAAACTTATTACACATTTTTTTTCATATATTATTTTCAATGGACAGCTGATGATGATATTAAAGAACGACTTACAATGTAAAGTTACGAGGGTTCCTTCGCACCCTGAGAAAAGTCGCTTTTCTTCTCATCATTACAATCATATAGTTTTAGTTCATTCTATTTCGATTAGAGAAATTGATTCACTGCCACGCTTTTTTATCTTCTAAAGAAGTCTTCAAATTATAGCACGATCTCTTAATTAGTTTTCTTTCAATAAAATATTAAATAACATCTATATAACTTCTGGGAATTTGTTATAGAAACGTATACAGTTACACTTGAATTACAATTTTATGGAGCTTTATAGCAATTTTACTTTTATTTCTCCAGTTATATGAAGTGCATTCATTTTTCTTCGTGAAGTGTCAATTTGCAAGAAGTCGCCGGCATTATTACTATACATATTATAAAATCTCCTAGCAGTAAACGCTGAGAATATTTCCCCTATTTTTATTACCTACCTTTGAAATACGCTCTGTATCGGAGAGAAAATTTCAGCGAGATTTTTCCCAACTGTTTACTTTACTTTTAACCTAATTAAGGCCTTTTATTCTTATTTTATTTACACAGTTGCATAATGAAACTATAAAAAATGTCCGCAGTTGGTTTGGATGACAGATTTATCAGCTGCTGGCTTATTACGGGACTTTATTTAACAAGAAAAACTTTACCCTAAAATATTTGTATCGAAATGTATTTTAAAAATCATTAATTCATGAATTTTAATAGGGCGGTAATAATTTTCAACACGCCTGTATTATTTTTGCCTGTAAATATGTGTAATATGTAATAGATAGTTTGATAAAGCAATACAATGATAAGTTATATAATGAAAATATGAATAGGTGAAGTAAAAATTTTTACGGACATTCTTCAGACGGAGAAGTATGAAATTATGTTGCTAGCTGAACCCGCGACTTCGTCTGCGTGGAATAGTTTTTGGGTAGCATTTTCTTTAATTTATCCGTTCTTAGCTGACTTCTACTCGGCAAAAGGAATATTCCTACCCAATTTTGAGTCTCCACGCCTTATGATTCCAGCGATATCGCAATGAGTCAATAGGTAACAACCCGCAACCACCCTTGCGAGTGGAATTTCGTAAAATTCGTTCTTAGCTGACGTCTACTCGGCATAAGGAATGTTCCTACCAAATTTTGAGTCTCTACGCCTTATGGTTCCAGCG
This sequence comes from Elymnias hypermnestra, assembly GCA_015832385.1. Classification (NCBI taxonomy): domain Eukaryota; kingdom Metazoa; phylum Arthropoda; class Insecta; order Lepidoptera; family Nymphalidae; genus Elymnias; species Elymnias hypermnestra. The sequence continues at coordinate 465,473 of JACTOM010000933.1, forward strand.
ATATGGCAATGAGTCAATAGTTAACAACCCGAAACCCCCCCTGCGGGTGGAATTTCGTAAAATTCGTTCTTAGCTGACCTCTACTCGTCAAAAGGAATATTCCTACCAAATTTCAAGTCTCTACGCCTTATGGTTCCAGAGACATTGTGATGAGTCAATAAACACCTGGATATCTTATCTGGAGTGTACGATAATAATATTTTTTAAAAGTATTACATTACTAAAAAAAAACAAATTACACACACTACTATGTCTTTGACACGCATACAGAGTATCTATGCGTATTTGTCAATCGCTGAATCATGTCAAACGCCGCAAGGTTACATTAAAAAAAGGTTATAGTGGCAAAAGCACTACGGAGGTTACATTAGAAAATAAATAAGAATAAAAAAAATAAATAAAAATTGTTTTAATTCGGGTTGATACCCATAGAAATAATTACATTTAGATTTCACTGACAGAGTTAAAATGTAGACACAAAGACAACATGCAATTCAATCTATAAATGAAATTTAAAATTAAAATTAATAATGTCAAATGTCAAATAAATAATTAACTATTAAAATTAAATTGAACCAATATTCAAAATTACATTACATTTGAAAAAAAAGAAAAGAAACAATTATTATTATTATAGTAAGTAGTGAAATAAAAACAAAATAGTCCATTACTTTACGTTCCTAGTCTGGTGCATTCGTAACCAGCTAGCAAAGAACACATTACCGGGGGAAGCCTGAGCAACAGTTCTAACGAGACTGTTATCGCAATTGCGAACAGTCTCCCAGAAGCCAGCAACTCTTTTGCGTATGATGACATAGAAGTCGGGAATGCCTGCGCCGGCAAACATAGCCGATGCACTACAAAACCGTGGCGATCTTAGCAAGGTGCGAAGGGCATTATTGTATTGGACTCTGAGGGCGATAACGGCTTTTTTAGTTTACTGCAATCACAGCTGTGATGTATAAAAACTGGTGCAGTAGGCTTTGAATAAAGTCACCTTAACACCCACAGAGCACTTTGCAAAGCGGCGAGCAAGCATATTACACCGTGCCGCCAGCGACCGTCGCTCCCCCTCCATATCTATATCATCGCTCAGACATCCCGTCAACGAAACCGAAACTGCTGAACAACCCGAACCGGTGAACCATTTAATAGCAGTGGAGGTAGCCTGTCTGGACCGCTACCATTGCAGCAGCAGAAAAGTTGCAATGGTGGTTAATTTTCTTAAAATTTTTGATGTTCTACGTAACGTTGTTATTTTTTCCTTTTGTACGATCCTTCTCCTGATATGGCACAACACAACAAGAATTTGGCAAACTATGCACGAGTTTGTACAGAAAACAGAAAACTGAATTGTTTAGGATCATTAATTAAATTATCGAAATATGTATATCAAGTACAGTGGACCACATTTCTTTCGCATAGATTTTTGTTTCAATACAAAAAAATTATAATCATATTTTACGGATGTTTTTAATTTCCAAGTTGACTGCCTCATTGGTCTAGTGATTGGTATTTTCGACTACAGACATGAAGCTCTGGGTTCTAGTTCCGGGTTGAGCCAATTCAATAATTGGTATTGAGTTTTATATTAAGATTATCTCAATATTTTCCCAAAGTTGGGAAGTTAGCGTTGTAATCCGCTCCCGTGCTTCGGAGAGCATGTTAAGTCGTCAATCCTGCGCCTGATCTCTCTCCGATCGTGTCGGATTCTCATCACACTGGACTATGAGAGTGAAGGAATAGAGAGTTCACTCATGTACTATGCCTGCTTATTTGCAGTGGGAGCAGCGTAATGGGTCTGTGCTCTCTCATATGAGTGAGGAGGCCTGTGTCCAGCAGTGGGACATTAATGGGCTGCTACTTACCTTACCTACCTTACATTTCTTCCTAGTTTCCATATGAGCAAATCCGTTGGCCATAGCAGGTTTTATGTTACAAGCCTTTAGCTGTTCTGTGACATAAAACGATTTTTGGTGAAGTGTATATATTTCCAAATACACTGTAAAGGCAGGGAACATGTTAGCAATTACCAAAGTTCAATATGAGAAGTACATAATTATTAGGTACCTACTAAAACCACCGTATGTTTTATTTGGTAGAACATTGGGCAGTACCGGTGAGCAGGCTTTTAGGTCCATTAGCAAAGGCTCTCACGGCGAGCGCTGTAAACACTGTTACATTATTACCTTCCCAAATCGGACAAAGCCGAGCAAACACTATTGCTGGATACAATGTCCTACTGAGGTTAGCAACTTGCATCTGATAAACGTGTTTACATCATGTTTATTTAACGTGATACGTTACCTGGTTACGAAGTAGGAAAAATGTGGTATTGAATGGATTAAAAAACAAATAAAAACTGCCACATCGGTGCCAACATACTCGGCCACAGACTGGTTCTGGGTTCAAGTCCCGGGTCGGGTAAAGTAAGTTAAGCCACAGGTTTTGCGTCTGATCTCTTTCAGGTCGTGTCGGATAGCCGTCACTCCGGGCCGTGAGAATAAAGGAATAGAGAGTACACTTGTGTACTAAGCCTGTCAACCCTCAATGGGGCATCGTGATAGGTGTATGCTCTAATAACTCTCTCTCCTATGGGTTAGGAGGCTTGTGTTCAGAAAAGGTTTTTACTTGCCTTGTTTCTATGTGTTTATATATCCAATTATATGTTATTACATCTATATATATAGACACCTATTGTTGTTCGCTAATCTCGCTAAAACTCGACAACGGTTGGACTGATTTGGATGATTTTAGTTTTGAATTATTTATTGAAATCCAGGGATGGTTTAAAAGGGAAGAAATATGAAAAATATGCGAGGAATAAAGTAAAAACCACAACTTTGCTTTTCCTTACAAAGTATTCGTACCTGTAAATCACTTGATGATTCGTCTTGTTGTTTAGAAATATATATATATATCGGAGAATAAGAAAGAGAAGGAGCATGAAGCATAGAGGCGTAGGGTTCCCCGCCTATATCGTCATTAGTGGCATCCATAATTCAATCTCCATACTGTGGGCGTTCGAGGGTAATGTTGGTGCAATCAAACACTTTGTTAATTAACTCGGATTTAATGTTCAATCACTTAATGTTCCCGATATCAATTAACATAAACACATTAATAATAGCCAAGAACGCAACAGTTTCAATACTCGACCGCTCTGGTGGACCGTCACCCGAGAACTGGAGAGACGCGCGCCGGATTGTCACTATTGACTATATATATCGTTAAATATCATTTTTGGACGTCACAGTGTGGTATATGCTGATTTGAAAGAGTAATTTTAACACAAGAAAATATAGATTAATGCAAAGCATAACGTCTACCCATTAGGCCATCACGGCTATATAGAGATCTTGAGTAAATATTTCCTAAGTTCTAATCTCATAGATTTTCTAACTGAAGTTGTGAGGATGAATAGTTAACTTAAATGGACCACATGCATCCTTGAAAACTGGCATAAAGTGCACACGAAGCGTAAAAGAGGATTAATGTAACACTCTCTATGCACTTCGCGGACTATGTTAGACAAAATTTTAAACAGCTTTTGGTTTCGGCTTAGGTCAAATAGAATACGATGTAGATAGATAGATAAATAGTTTATAGCACACTGAAATATATTAGAGGATATTTTATGTAATAGCTAAATAGCAACAGCATCTACTGACAGTAAAATATGTAGTAGCCCATTACCGTCCCACTGTTAGGCACAGGCTTCCTAACTCATTGGAGAGAGGGTTTTTAATGCAAAGACTCACGCGGCTGTTCCACTGCTGGATAGCAGAAATAGTAAATTCTCTATTCTTCCATTCTCATTGTCCAATGAAGCGGGAATCCGACACTCGTGGGAAGAGATGAAGCGCAGAACTGACGGCTTAAGGTGATCTTAGAGACACGGGGGTGGAGCATACCGATAACTTCCCAACTTCGGCAAATATTGATAAAATCTTAATAAAAAACTCAATATCGATTTTTGAATTCGGTGGACTCTGGACTAGAACCTAGGCCCTTATGTCTGTAACCGAACATGATAACCATTAGACCACGTTATTACTTTTTTTTTACGCACGCTTGACTTGGTGAATATGTTGAATGCGTGATGAGAGAAATTTGAAAGGGAGATATAAGTAAGATAGAAAGGGAGGGAGTTACGTTTCATATACGCTGTGTGTTCAAAAAGTATCGCGAATTTTGTGTTTTTTCAAAAATTATTTATTTATTCATGAATATCTATTTTGTCCCCTTCAAAGTAATCCCCATGAGATATTATACACTTGTGCCAACGGTTTTTCCAATCTTCGAAGCACTTCAAAAAATCATTTTTTTTTATCTTGTTCAGCTCCTCCTTCGATGCCGTCTTTATCTCGTCAAGAGAAGAGTAACGTCGTCCTTTCATGGGCCTCTTCAGTTTAGGGAACAAGAAAAAGTCACAGGGGGCCAGATCTGGGGAATACGGTGGCTGCGGCATCATTAGTGTGTTGTTTTTGGCCAAAAAGTCGCGCACAAGCAACGATGTGTGAGCAGGGGCGTTATCGTGGTGCAAAAGCCAATTTTTGTTCTTCCACAAATCCGGGCGTTTCTGGCGGATTGCTTCGCGCAAATTGCGCATAACTTGCAGGTAATATTCCTTATTGACCGTTCTTCCCTGTGGCAAGAACTCATGATGCACCACGCCCCTGCAATCAAAGAAAACTGTCAGCAAAACTTTCACATTCGATCGAACTTGGCGCGCTTTTTTCGGTCTTGGTTCGTGCGGCAGCTTCCATTGAGATGATTGAGCTTTGGTTTCCACGTCATAACCATAAACCCACGATTCGTCACCAGTTATGACCCTCTGGAGCAAATTTGGGTCGTCGCGGACAGAGTTTAACATCTCATTAGCAATGTTCATGCGATGCTGTTTTTGGTCACAATTGAGCAATTTTGGTACGAATTTCGCGGCGACCCGTCTCATGCCCAAATCATTGATAAAAATCGAATGGCACGAGCCAATCGATATGTTTAGGTCCTCAGCAACTTCTCTAACGGTGATTCGACGATTGGCCAATACCATTTTCTCCACTTCATTAATTTTTTCGTCTGTTGTTGAAGTGCTCGGGCGTCCGGCACGCTCTTCGTCGTTCACATCTTCTCGGCCTTCTGAGAACATTTTGTACCACCGATAAACGTTGCTTCGGTCCAAGGTAGCTTCTCCGTATGCCACAGTCAACATTCGGAATGCATCCGCGCACTTAATTTCGTTTTTCACACAAAATTTGATACAGGTTCTTTGATCCATTTTTTTGAATAGGTAAAAATCGAAGACGATCCAAAACACGTGCAAGCAAAGCAGCTGTCAACAATTAAATGAACATTCAAAATGGCCGAGCTTGTCGGCATAAGTGAGAGACATGAGTACCAACATAACGCCACAAAAAATTCGAAATTCGAATATACGTAACCCGCGAAAATTCAAAATTCGCGATACTTTTTGAACACACCTCGTATAACGAATTTTAGAGCATAGTAACACCACACCGCTACACTGTAGGTGTGCAAGTTAACCAGGTAACCAGCACAAAGGAGGAGAATCCTAAACAAGGTAGCCCAACGAATTGTGTAGCTGAAATATCATTTGAAGAGCCACATAGTTGAAAAACCGATGGGCTATTAAGGTTATAAAGATGGCCGAAGTATAAAACCAGTACAGACTAAGAAAAGAAAATTTCTTTCCAAAAAAGGTACCCAACCTAGGGTAATATTCGCGTAATACGTCTTTTACTACGTGATACAACATCGCTTATATATACAGACTTAAAAGTAAACCCTTTGTGTATTATTATGACACAATATTCTTATAACTATGACATGCAAATAATTGCCTCTTCGAGCACTAAAGGCGCTGTCATAATTTGCACAAGAAATTAGCTTAGCTTTTCAACGGGAAAATAAACTAAAACTTTAAAGAAAATGGTGCAACCTATTCAAATTTATATAACAATCAAGCTTATATTAAAAAGTCCTTTACTGTAAAAATTAAGTCATCGTTAATTCTAACACTATAATAAGCCAACTGTTCCCTGTGGTGTTTTTCTAAAATAAAGAAGCGTATGTTACTCTTTAAAACATATGCTAACTGTAACATCAAAATCAGTATAGGCATTTCAAAGATTAGCGGGAACAACTAGACGGACAAACATTTAAAAATTGTTTTTTTTTTATAAACCACGTTTACTATAATATGAAATTTTATTTATTGATCACCTTGCATTGTATATACCTATTATCGATCTATTTAATATCATCTTTTTACCATTCTCATGTTTTCAAAAAACAAGTACTCTGTGGGAAAGAAAAAGGTGAACTACTCTGTGCTCGGACAGTCTGTGACATTGCTAAATATAAAAACTTATGTAGTTTGTAGAGGGTTTTCACTGTATTTATTCGAGGAGATATATGTACTATTACTGTGAAAAGAAATATGCAGCAATAATGATCCACAACAATTGTTTTTTTTTATCATTTCCTTTGTCACAAACTCCCCGACCACAGAATAGTTCCCTTTCTTTTTCCCATAGAGTACTTGTATTATGAAAATTATGACACTCTCATGTACATTAAGTGATAAGATTTTCATTTTAAATTTTAATGTTGCTCGGCGGCGCAGAAGATGCCACCATCCTGGGAGATATAAGTAACATTAGTGTCAGTACTGCTTTACACCTCCCGTTCCTGCTTACTTCTCCTCTCATCAATGTTTGTCTGTAAGAGATCCTTTAACTTTTGTACGTAAAAATATGACATTAAATTACCAAAAGCAATATTAATAACCGCAATGATTTTAATTATGTATAAAACCAGCTATTATTAATAAACCGCATCAAGCGATGTATAAACGATTACATTACAATACGTGGGTTTCCATTATGTTAACTAAAGAGTTTCGTGTTCAGTTATTTCAGTTGATATGAGTATCGTTTATATTTTTATTGAATAAAAATAATGAAATAAAAGAACTGCGCTGACGGAGGAGTGTGCATGCATGTATGTATATTAAATAAATAAATTTAAAAAACACATTGTGTAATTTACATATAGAGTATATATGAATATTTGTCAAACACTGACAGTTATGTCAAACGCTATAAGGCATTGAAAAAGTTAATATTGTCAAAACCATTAAGGAAGTTACATTAGAAAGTCACTATGGTGGTTGTTGGGAAGGGATTCAGGTTCAGACGAATCCCTCTGGGTTCAGTGGACTGTATAACTTTCTTAGGTCTTCGATTGTTGAGGATTCGGGTCTTCGGTTATTCCTTGCTTGGATCTTCAGTGTTTGGTGGTTCGACGTCAGTTGTTCAGTTTCAGTGCTTCGGTCTTCAGTTCTTGGGGATCGGTTTGTCCGTGTTTTTACTTGGGTCTTCGGTTCGGCAGAGTTATGGGTTCTTAATGTTCACAAGTTGCACTTAGTAGGGGATCTACTCCGCTCGGGATTCTAAGGCGAAATGTGTCCGATCTATTTTTTTTTTGTTCGAACTGTGTTTAGCTGTTAGCCCTACTGGCTTTTACAGCGTAACCAGAAGGAGAACGGGCTCTTATGGAGGCCGCCACATTTCGAGTGCGAGCCCTGAAAAGGGCTCGCTCTCCGGGAAAACGCCGCTCCAAGGGCGTCTCCTACGAGACCGAGCCTTGGAGCGACGTTATCGCAGAAACATCACCTGAGAAGGGAGAATCAGAAGCGCCTCCGGGAACGTGGGTGAAGTCCACGTCCGGGTGACGTCAGAAATCGGCGACCTCGACTCCGCCGGCGGAGTCGCTGTGTATCGTTTGTGTAAGTGTTTGTCCCTACCTGGTATGGTAGATTGTCGATAATTATCGTATCGTCGGGGTCGTTAAGGACATATTTAGGCCGACTCTTCCTAGGCGGAACGTTGAGACGGATCCTATAAGAGGACGCGTTAACCACTAATGGGTTCCTATGATTGATGGCTCTCTCGAAATAATTTTCGGAGAGCTCTTTGAAATAACTCTTTATCGTGGGGAGTTCTAAGTCCCTATGTATGTCTACATTTCGAACGTACCAGGGGTGTCCGATCTAACCATGGGAGTGCCCTTTTATACAAATCTCCTACCCGCTAAACATATGCGGTCGGGCGAGCGGGAGAAAGGGCAATCGCGGGTGCTGAAGTAAGCGTGGGAGGGGGGTCGGTGGCGGTTGACCAATCAGAATTAGTCACCGCCGGCTACGTGCTAGGCTCGCTGCTCCCGTCCGCAACAGTGGTCAAGTTTTCATACAATTTCCAATGTCCCATGTCATTTTGTTAATTTTTCTCTTTCATACGAATCTTTTCTTGATTAAGCACAACACAAAAATATCTAAATGATGTAAGAGTTATTACAAAAAACATCGTTCACTGAGAACTTTTACATTTACATTAACTAAATTATCCAAATATTTATATCAAATTCAATGGACATGTTTTTTCATGCTATTGTGGTTAAGTTTTCTTAAATTTTTTGATGTTCTACGTAACTTTGTTATTTTTTTCTTACATACAAATCTTCTATTCACCATAACATATAGAACAACAACAGAATTATCGAAATCGGTCCCGCCGTGCCGGCATGATGCCGTGACAGGGAAACTCCCACTTTTGAGATCTCTTGTAAGGGATAAAGTGCTAGTTTTCATTTTTATTTACAAATTAATTTAAGAGGTAAAAAAGTAAGGTAAGGTAAAACTCTATTAACACAACACACTCTGTAAACACAATAGAAAAATGTTTACCATCTTACGTCTTTTACCGTGCACTCCGTAATAGCCACCCATTTTATTAACTCAAACTATTGACAATCTTTGATATTCCATTTTCAAAATTTTATCCTTATAAAAATATTCAAGTGTTTTGTAGGTTGCTATCGATTTTTTTAGTTAAAAAGTTTGTATAGAAATATTATTGAATACATATAACGAAATTCATTCTTTCTATATACATATATATGTATTTATATGAATTATATATGTCGGAGAATAAGAGAGAAAGGAGCATAAGGCATAGAGGTGTAGGGTTCTCCGCCGATATCATCGTCAGTGGCATCCATAATTGAATCTCCATACTTATAAAGTAGGCTTTGGTTGGTAATGTTAAGTCAATGAAACACTTTATTAATTAACTCAGATTATAATGTCTAATCACTTAATATTCCCGATAACAATTTACACAAATACAAACAAAAATAGCTAGGAACGCGACAGTTTCAATAGTCGACCGCTCTGGTGGACCGTCACTCGAGAACTAGAGACATGCGCGCTGGCTTGCCAATTGACTCTATCCCACACCGATAGAAAGATGGCGCCAGCGTTCCACAGACTATTATACTCCGACATATATATGTCGGAGAATAACAATTTACACAAATACAAACAATAATAGCTAGGAACGCGACAGTTTCAATAGTCGACCACTACGGCCGACCGCTGCTCGAGAACTGCCGAGAGAGGGGCCGGACTGCCACTTATTGACTCTGTCCACGTCGATAGATGGCGCCAGCGTTCCACAGACATCTGCCCTCCGACATATATATTAGGACGAGTCCGTCACAAGTGTCAGAGGTTTCGTAATATATGTGTGCATGGATATATTTAATGGCTATAGTTTATTGATTAAATTTAAGAGTTATTTCCAAATATTTAAGTTTTATCTAAAACGGAACCTTTAGACCGTGTTAACGGTGAAATGAAATGCCAAGTTTACTGTTAAAGTTAGTAGTGTGAACATTAATACGTATGCAGTCGCCATCAATCTTTCTTCGTCCAAGTCTAATCTTTTAAAGTAAAGCATAAAATATCAACTTGCACTTTGAAGAAAATCTAGAGCTAAATATACATTATTTGATATGGAAAGATTACTAACATTTAAATATAATAAACTCGATCAATTTCTAGACGGAAAGGTTTCCCTTTGTACAAACAATATAAACAATTTCGAGCTCGACACATTATAGAAATCAACAGATAAATCTGTTCGTAATGAAAATATTTTATTAAATGTTTTATTTACTAGAGTCTCTAGAGCAACCATAAGAATGTATTGTGTACCTAATTAACATCAGTTAATTAATATCGTTTAAAACATTTCACATTAAATGTCTTTTCTTATTGCTGACGGGTTACTGCTTGAGTGTGATCTCACTTGATGTTAAAAATTATGATACTGTCTAAAATGCGCGTTAAAACCTGGAAAGGGGTAAATCTTATGGTATATTCCCATGCTTGCTGCAAAGAAATTTCCAGTCCAGGCTTAAAACAATTTAACAAGCGATTTTCTAAATTTGCCCTAGCAAGAATCGAACTCGTTTCTGATAGCGAAGCTAATAGTTGCCCTATTGCGCCAGCGGGGCCATCGTAATTCATTAAAACCTATCGATATAAACTCGTTAATATTCAAGAACTAATTTCTTTATATATTGATTGAGTAATTAGCAGCCTATTAACGAACTTTGTGGTATAAAAGTAGATGTAGTAACTAAAATTGAGAAAGGTATGATTAGATGGTTTGGACACGTAGAGAGAATAATTGAAAGGAGACTGACAAAAATGCTTTATAACTCAAGAGTGAATCGAAAAGTTGTAAGTGATAGACCAAGGCGAACTTTCCTGGACCAAATCCAGGACATTTTAAATAAGGGCCAGTTCAAGAGTACTATAAGCCGACGAACTTGTATGAAAGGTATAATGAGAATGAAAGAAGCGAAGGAGATATGCAAGGATGGTGGCAAGTGCAAGGACGTGATCTGTCTACACCTATGGCAATGAGTTGTGATGCTACGTATGTATGTAGCCCAATAAAATCCCACTGTTGGGCACAAGCCTCCTTACTCATATGGGAGAGGGTTTTTAGAGCATAATTGCCCATCACGCTGCTCCACTTCGGATTGGCAGACATAATACACAAGTGCACTCTCTATTCCTTCACTCTCATAGTCCTGTAGTGTGACGGGAATCTGACACGGCCGGAGAGAGATCAGGCGCAAGACCGACGGAATTCTTTGTAATAATGTTTCCAACATTCATACCACTTTTCAGCTTTGTGCGAATTAATGTATCCTTAAATGTCTTTTTTGACTGGGCTATAAGGTCTGTTTTCGTTTTCGGGATCGGTTTCCTAACACCTTGCATATAAACCAAAGAAGTTTGACTTCCTTCGTCTCATGTTTATATTGACATAATATGTTTTCATTTTATCTTTTGTAAATTACATTTAAAAAGGTTTATGACCGAGATAAAGCGTCAGATACAATCTTTTTAGGAGTCCTGAGAGTGTAAATCTTTAAAATATTTCATGCGCACTTTCTTAAGAAAGCAGGCTCTCAAAGTTCTTATATATTTCCTCCTCTCAATTGTACATAAGATTTAAAAGAAATTTTTAAGCTGCTGTGTTACCCTTTTGTTATTTCTTAGAATATGGTAACTGTCTCATTGGTCTAATGGTCAGCTTGTTCGGGTACATTCATGAGGTCGTGGATTAAAGTACCGGGTAGGACGATTTCAAATACTGATATTGATGTTTCCCTTAAAAAAATTCTCAGTATTTTCCCCTAGTTGTGTTGTTGATGGTGTGCTTCACTTCCGAGCACGTTAAGCCGTCGTTGCTGCTCCTGATCTCTCTCCGGTCGTGTCAGATTGCAATGTCTCGGCCTATGAGGCTGAAGGAATCGAAATTGTACTTGTGTTAGCGCATACATTTGTTTACCATGCCTGCCAATCACCAAAGGAGCAGCATTAGGGGTTTATGCTCTATAAAATCCTCTCTCCTACGATTTCGGAAGCCTGTCCCCAACAGAGGCTGCTTATCTTTTGTCAATAATACAGTCCATAACCGTTACCAAATCACCAAATCGTTTTGCTTCATTACATCCCTAAACCTTTATACGATTGTGTATTGTTTCCCTGAAGTCAAATATTGTATCTAATTGGATATTATCCATAAGAATTCAGGCGACCAAACGTCCGTTTCCGTGGTATTTGCCAGAAGTTAATAGAAATCCTCGTCACTAATTAAACCCCCGAGGCTTTGTTTCATGGTTTGCCCCAAAGTTTTACTGATTTCATCTATCAAAAGACTAATTTATTTACTCTATATGTACGTGATTTACGTAACTAAAAAAAAGTGTGAGTGTATCGGTGTGCCCGTGGAAGAATTAAAACTTCTTTGGCTTATATTGTTTTGAATTCTTTAATAACAACGTTAACCCTACGATCAATCTGCTTATTGAACCATATATCACCTAATTTATCTACCTAGGTCATCGTTTTTTAAATCATTAAGAGTATTTATTTGCTTATTTTTATTATTTACGTATATTACAGTTAAAGTTATCACAATTTTAACTGATGTCAAGTATTCAAAATTAATAAGGTGTATAATTTATAATAAAAAGTATAATATAATACATAAGCCACGGGTTATTTAACTGCCATTTTATTAAACTTTGTTTATATTTGATAAGTCTGAGAATAGGTTGTTATGTAGTCATTTTTCGTAATATGCTCGATGGCGCTCTACGGAGCTCCCATATGGGCACATACTCTCACTTGGGACTTGGACACAGAGGTGCTCGCAGATGTACATAACGAAAGGATGGAAGCACGGCTTTGGGGCGAATCTCCGCCACAATTTGCGGAGGAAAGGGGGTGGCACAAGCCACTCTGATAGCCAAATGGAGGGGGCGGCTCTGTCAACCTAAAGCGAGCCATGAAACCGTATTGGCAATCCGGCCCGTATTAGAAGAATGGTTATACAGAGCTCATGGCGCAGTGACCTTCCACCTCGCGCAGGTTCTGTCGGACCACGGTTGCCTTGGCAAGTACCTCTGCGGAGTGGCTAGGTGTGAGCCTACCAAGGTGCGCCACGGTGTGGCTGCGCCGTTAACACGGCCCCACACACGCTTGAGGCGTGCCCAGCCTGGGCCATTCAGCGTGCCGCGCTCATTGCGGTTATTGGTGCGGGTCTCTCGCTCCCCATCGTCATTAGAGTGATGGTGAGCAGTGAAAGAGCATGGTGTGCTACGCTCTCTTTCTGCGGGGATGTCATGACGCGGAACGAGATGGCGAAACGATTGAGGGAGGCGAACGTGACCACTTCGACAGTTCGCAGAAGAAGGCCGGGAAGGAGGCGAGAAGCCCACGATCGCAGTCTCCCTCCTTAGTGGTGACCTTTGGGTAACGGAAGCGGGGTCCGCCCAACAAAGAGAGGTCCCGCGAGGTGGTTGATGGCTTGCCAGGTGCTCCAGGCAATCCACCTTCGGAGTAAGTTTTGGTCATTGGCACATCGCTGGCGGGGTTGCGAATGTCTATCAGTCACGTTCTCGTGACCCCGTCTCCGAGTGATGTAGAACCACAGCTGGGTTTTAGCCGGTATAAGTCCGGCATACCATGGAATATTCTCCCGAGTATTCCAGGTATCCAACAGGATTTCCCAGCGTTAAAACAATTTAGTCATTATTCTCCTGCCCTTAATTTTAAATCAAAAGTTAAAAATATATACACTTAAAAAAATTTAAAGTATTATATCAAGAAGCCAGGTGAGTGTACTAATGTACAAATGCCTCTTGATGTGTTTAATTTAATGGATACACATTGAGTTCGATGGGCACCATAAATAGATATTTTTTAAGGATTTGAAATTATTTCCGTATGAGAAACATAAAACGGGTTGCCCGAAAGGGTAATAAAAGGTTTCGCTCATCAAAGACTTTTGTATTGGGGTTGTTTGCAGCAATATTATATCATATATTGGCTTAGGAGGAAGGGAAATTCTAATATTGTGCGGAAGCTTTTGTTTTTATAACTTTATAGAGGTTTTTAAATCAAATGAACTATGAATTCTTTATTCAAGTAGATTTTTTACAACATTTGACGTAATCTTCATGTCCCGGGAATAATTCTGGGGTATGTAGACCCAGCATACCATACAGAGGAGCAGCGTGGTGGGACTCTGCTCTAAAACTCTCTCTCCTATAAGTGATGAGGTCTCTACCCAGTAGTGGGACGTCACGATGCGGTACTGCATTTTGGCATACTAAGTTTATCACAGAATTGTCCTAAGAATATGGAAATTTAGACACCGAAACAATAATAAAAATTTAAACAACAATTAGACACATAAGTTAACAACGAATAAATGAATTACTCATCAAATGTTTACTTTACGCTGATGATCAAGTAATGCTTGCATCATCAGCTAATGAGCTGCAGAAGATGGTAAATATATGGAATATTATGAATGAAGCTTTGAAAAGGAAAGGACTGAAAGTGAATATAAACAAAACGAAAGTTATGCTCTTCGAAAGAGATGAATCTATGATGAATGGCAATATTTTGATTGATGGGGAACAAGTTGATGAGGTGAAAGAATTTTTATACTTGGGATCTAAATTTACAAAAGATAGAACATGAATATGGTTATGGAATATGGTAAATGGTGCCCTGCACGCCTTTATGAATAGCCAGATGGAGTCTCAACGGGCCAGTCTGGCTGTGCATGCAGGAGTGTTGATGCCAACACTTATGTATGGTAGTGAAAGGTGGATATGGCAGAAGAATCACATAAGTAAAATAAATGCGGTAGAGATGAGAGCGTTGAGAAGCATGAGTGGAATAAAACTGAGTGACAGAGTAAGAAATAGTGTGATAAGAGAACGTTGTGGTATAAAAGAAGACGTAGTGACTAAAATTGAGAAAGGTATGCTTAGNACATTTTAAATAAGGGCCAGGTCAAGAGTACTCTAAACCAACGAACTTGTGTGAAAGATTTAATGAGAATGAAAGAAGCGAAGGAGATATGCAAGGATCGTGGCAAGTGGAAGGACTTGATCTCTGCCTGCCCCTATGGGAATGAGACGTAATGCTATGTATGTATGTATGTATGTATGTTAACTACGAAAACTTATTGTACCGCTCCTGAATCCGAACTCTTAACTTATGCAAGTGTAAAGCTATTGGGATATCACGGTTTCTATCCATAGGGATAACATTCATTCTCAATATTAAAACAGTGGAACAGGATACAGAGACATTTGAGCAAACGCTCGGAGGTTTAATTAAGCTCGGGACGATCTGCTGAATAGAGATAAACCGTGATTTCACGGTTGACTGTCAAACGAGCGTTTGTTCGACTGAATTTCTGTAGATAGTGTCGGATTAGGACCCTAAGCGGATTTGGAGACAGGAAATTCTTTATTGAGATAAAGCAACCGTTGAATGTCTGAAAAAGTGTCCCAATTCCTTTTGATTTATTTAAGATTTGCATTTCATCTTATATATTGAAGCCTTAAAACATAATACTAGCACGTCATAAAATTACTTATTAAAAACCTTAAGAAAACAGTTACAAAAAAATTAAGAAGGTCTCTTTCCTTACTCATTCTGAAATTCAGGAATTGTATATAGACCGATCCATCTTAAATGTCTTACATTAAAAAAGGGTTTTCTTTTATTTATTTATTGATAATCCAACAGCGTTTGAACAAACTATTACGTAAGATACTTAATATAGTTAAAATATGAAATAACAGTAGACATCGAATGTATAAATAATAAAGAGAAAAAACTAAGATAATCGAAAAGTACTTATGAAGAGTTATGTTATGTAGGTGGGTAAGTGAGAATGAGTGAGTGTATTTGTGAGTTAGTTTGTATTTGTTGGTGAGATTTTAATTAGTTAAAACAAGTATTTAAATAAGTTACGTTTGCTCCTGTAGGAACATAGATGAGTTGAAGATTATTTAGTATTTGCAAGACTTATTTTAATTAGTTAATGAAAATAAAAGTCTTTGTACATGAAATGACTATTTTTTTATACAAAAATTACATATAAATGCTCAATGTAAAAAAAATTAAATGTCAGAGTTTAAAAAGGAGTCAAAAATCACTCAAAATTCATGTCACTTAATAAAATAGAATTACTTGGCATAAAATCAGAAAACATTGTAGCTGGTGCTTCACTCTCTTGCCGGAGAGTAGATATAGTATCAACTAGAGGTATATTTTCATTTTCAACAATAAGTCTTTGTCCCATATGCCGCCCCAAGAAGCACGAAAATATGGTCAAAAAAGCTCCAAATAACATACCAGTCCACCACCAAGCCAATTCATAATTACTCAAAACGAATATTTCTTTCCACTCACTGCAAACATAAGCATTAGCAAGTGTTGTCGAGCAAATCCTTACTAAATATTTCTCAGTAACATAAAGGGTCACTGATAAATTTGTTTCACTTCCTAGTACACACCAAGCTTTAGGTCCCAATTGGTTTACACCATCACTAGTCAATTCTGAATCAATTTCTAAAGTATACGATAGTAAAGGTCCGTTCGTTATTGCAGGCGGTTCCCATTGTACATAAACAAAACCAGATCTATTGGCGCTAGCAATTTTAATAGACGCAACATCAGCATTTTCTAAATGCAAAGTACGGACGACACCTCTCGCAGATATACTGCACAAATCTTTAGTACAAGCCCTTAAATGAAATTTATAATCTCTGTAAGGAAGTAAGCCTTCCACTTCATGTGTATTAGTCTGGCCATTGAGATCTATTGCAACGCTTTTTTTATAACCATGGAAACTTGTGTTTTTATGTCGCCCTATTTCATTGTCACAACCCTTAATTGTATTACAAATGTCAAAGAATTCTTCTAGGACAGCTCCCTGATTGTTCAAAGACCAAGTGTCACACTTCGATTCGCATCGTTTTTTATATTCATCTGGAGGTCGCATTATTTTTGCATGGCGTGAATAATCTTTTACAAATACTTCAACCCTTCGCATGCAATGATTTCTTGCTTTTATATCATTATCAGTAATGTCAAGAAGAATAACATCAAGTTCATGTTTAACGATATACGGTCGATAATTCAAATGGTTTATCCAATTTATAGTAACAGCATCATGTGAAGAAGCCACTAGTTCCAATATGAAAGGTGGTTCGGGCTTACCTACTGTTGTGGTGAAATTAGTAATATTGCTTCTTGAGAGATGTTGAACAGTTGGTTCATATTTTTCTATACAAATGGCATAAGTCGTAGCAGGACTTAGTGCTTTCAAATCGATTTTCACTGTTTTTCCAACATTACTAGGAACATTAATAACATGCCAATCAAAATCACTACATCCTTCTGGTGCAATCGATGAATATGGGCGATTAGATATTTTAACATATAATAGAACATAATGAATGTCGTTTTTGTATATTGGATATAATGTTGCAATAGCAAATGTCTCATTCTTTACGTCTATTTTGAGATCAGGATATTTTTCGTTACAAAGTGCACCATAACCATTTATACCCGGTGGTATATCAAAGTCGCGAGGTGCTACAGGAAATGCTTTTGTCAATTTCTCTATCTCACTCATACATAGAACATTATTTCTGTAAATTTTTAAGTATCCCTTGTCAACTTTGAGATTTTCTGTTACATTTGGTAAAAACAGTTTTCTTAGATTTGGTAAATCATGTATTATCAAGCTGTGACTTCCGTTATATAGTTCTTCGCCCTTAATCCGTTTTAGGGATGAGAGGAAATGCAAAGATGTCAGTTGTCTAGAACCGTTGATTACAATATAATGCGATACCTCTTCAATGTTTTTCAAATAATAGTTCAGTTCCTCTACTACTTGTGGCGTGGGCCATAAGTGGATGATTAGATAACCATCCACATACGCACATTTTTCTGCACTCTGTATTGAAGCCAATGACTCTATTTTGAGTCGACCACATCTCTGAAAACAATATGTACATTTGATAATCAATACTAATATTATAAATGAGAAAGCAGGTGTATTTATTATGTTTTCAGGCATAAACCGATGAATCAATTTTGATGAATTTTGAGGCGAGATAAAAGCGTCAGAAGGGCACGTTAAATATATTTTAATTAATGATAAAAATCTGTTTTAGAGACAGAATTTGATGTTTTTGAGAATATTGTTCTATAGCAACTTAACCATAATAATAAGCATATGTTTTATGTCTTTTTCAAATTCAAATTGGATTGGATTAAATTCGTTATGAGAACGCACATGCATAAGTTAGAACACATTTGATGTGATAGTTAAAAAAAATTGTAAATAGTGAATTATACAAATATAGTCCTTAAAATTTAGATCTCTATATCAAAGGAAATCTACTCTGTGAGTACAGACGCAATACATAGGTCTTAGGCATATATGATGGAGGCTTCGCAATCTATTTACGATGACTAGCTAGAAAACCTAATTTTCGGGCCATGACTTGCCACACTGTTATTTACAAAGAGATTTTCAATGTTGTCTATAACTTGACTCGTCATAGAATACAGTTATTGCTTATATCTCCTATTTTCATTCTGATTTAAACATACATTTTTTAAATCAAAACTGTTTTAGGAACTTTTGTCTACAGGCCACGTCAGCCCCATCGTAATTTTGCTTTAATATAAATCACTGATTACCACATTATAAAATTCGATTGCTATTTCCGAAGTTGTACTACTCAGGATGCTCTGCGAAAGACCAACATCAAAACAATTTAGTCCATAGTGAGTTATCAGTGATTGTTTTATCTTCAGATTTGTATATCTTCTAGTTAGAATGCAGTTCGGTGTTACCGCTTGTTTTACTTAAATATGCATATATAATAAAAGGGATTATGACCGGACTATTACTTAAAATCAAATTTAGTGTGCTTGCTACCCAAATTATCATATACTTGCCAAGGTTAAGCATGTTAAATCAGCTAAACTGCAAATAAACTCATAATTTTGGAACTTTATTGCCTAGCTGATATAATGGTGGGAGTCTCGCTAACAGAAGTCCTGAATTCGATTCCTCATTGTGGTTTAATGGTTTGTTCTTCCATCTAGACTGATAAGTGGCTTCGGCCTTGGCTGATTACTGTCCTACTAGTTCAGACGTAAAACAGCAAATAAAATTTTGTTACTGTATCATTGTATTAACTTGTACTTGCACTTTTAATTTATTTATATAGACTATGCATAAAAGTGTCTGGTAAGTAAGTAAGAAGCAGCCCATTAACTTCCTACTGCTGGGCACAGGTTTCCTCACTTATATGAGAGGTTTTTAGAGCATAGACCCACCACGCTGCTCCACAGCGGATTGGGAGTCATAGTACACAAGTGCACTCTCTATTCCTTCACTCTCATAGTCGGATGTGACGGTAATCCGACACGATCGGAGAGAGATCCTCGGCACCGACGGCTTAAAGTGCTCTTCTAGACACGGGGGTAGAACACAACGCCAACTTCCTAACTTTGGACAAATATTGATTGATCTTAGTAGAAAACTCTATATCAATTTCGAACTAGCCCGACCCAGGACTCGAAACCGGGACCTCAGGGTCTATAGTCGAACATGCTGTGTAGTCTGTGACAACACAATGAGGCAGTCACGTGTCTGGTACAATAATTCAAATTAATCAAAAACAAGGTCAATTATTCGTTTTGGTTAGCATGTAGTATGATTTGGATGATAATAACGATGTCTATTGCGATGAATATGGTTGTGATGACATAACGAGAAAAAATAAACATAGATTTTATGTCGTAAAATTACTCCGTTATAAAATTCGTAGTATTTTTCTTGAAGTTTAAAGCCTTGAGCATTTATTTAAGGAGCTATTTGTATGAATATTTGTACAATTTTAATCAACTCACCACTTTACAATCATTGCAAGGAACACAAGTGACATTTCCATTCCATAATGTTTGCCGAACGTAATTGTTTGGACAGTCTGAAACACACTTGTTGTCCCACAACCAATGGTTTATGTGCAAACATTCATCTAATGTGAGGCAGTAGTTACTCACTGCTAACACATAGCTGTAAGAGTTTTAAAATTAGTGGAATCAATTGAAATACGGTCAATAAGTAAAAGTAAAAAAGTAAGCAGTCCATTAACGTCCCACGGCTGGGCACAGGCCTCCCCACTCATATGCGAGAGAGTTTTTAGAGCATAGACCCAACACGCTGATCTACTGCGGATTTGCAAGCATAGTACACAAGTGCACTCTCTATTCCTTCACTCTCATAGTCGGATGTGACGGTAATCCGACACGATCGGAGAGAGATCAGGCCCAGGACCGATTATTTAACGTGCTCTCCGAGACACTGGGGTGAATCACACAAAAGTCTTAATAGAAACCTCAATATCATTTTTTTCTTTAATTTGATCGATCCGGAACTCAAACTCAGGATCTCATGTCTGTAGTCGAACATGCTAACCACTAGACCAATGACGCAGGTCATAAACGTCAATGCCTAGTTAAAATTGTAGTAACATCCATTACAAGTATAAAAAAAATGTATCCCAACTTCAACGGATGAATAAAATACTATTTTAACGATTTAAAATTCCAAGGAATTGTAATGTGTTGTAGGAACAAATATATTTTTAACACTGACTAAACCTTACGAGACAATACAAATTAATGTATTACGGAATTGTATATTTAAAAAAGATCAATAAAAAATTCTCAGAATATATATATGCCGGAGAATAAGAGAGAACGAAGCAGCATAAAGCACAGGGGCGTAAGGTTCTCCTTCGACACCGTCATTAATGGGATCCATTATTTAATTTCTTATTCTGTGGGCGTTCGTGGGTAATGTTGGTGCAATCAAACACTTTGTTAATTAACTCGGATTATGATGTTCAATTACTTAATGTTCCCGATATCAATTTACACAAACTCATTAGCAATAATAAGCTAGGAACGCTACAGTTTCAATAGTCGACCACTCCAGCCGACCGCCACTCGAGAGCTGCCGAGAGACGGGCCGGACTGCCACTTATTGACTCTGCCCCCACGCCGATACAAAGATGGCGCCAGCGTTCCACAGACTATTACACACGAACCAGCGATCCACAGACTCTTGCACTCCGACATATATATGTACCTGACACTTTTACGAAAAAAGTGAACGCACCTCATATAACTTAAGAAATAAAAATAAAAGAGCTGTTAATTCTAGTAGGTTACATAAAATTGACAAGTCCTTCAAGGGTAACTGTATACGTTACTATAACAAACTCCCAGAAGAAGTTACAAAGATGTTTATGAGTAAATTTAAATCTTTCCTTAAAAGAAAGCTAATAGAGAAATCATTTTACAATTTGAAGGAATATTTAGAAGACAAAAAAGTGGGCGTGAATGAATTGTTTGGAAATGTATTTTGATATAGAATAAATTCAAAATATATATTGTCATGATCATGACATAGAAAAAAATGACAAAACACTCGACTGATTTTGTTATGGGTTCTTCTCAGATCAGGGCGCGAAGGAACCCTCGTAACTTTAGATTGTAAGTCGTTCTTTAATATTATCATAAGCCAGTCATTTAAATATTATATGGAAAAAAAATGATATTTGACGATTCAAAAGTGCTTTAATAAGCCTACTTGAATAAGGATATTTTGACTTTGACTCTGTAAAGAATAATCCACAGTAACCATTTTTATCTTCTACGTATTTCAAAAAAACACGTGTCATTTACAAAGCTAGTTTATACAATACAGTAATATGTATTATCCAATTAAATATATTACATAAGTAATACATTTCATATAGATTAAAACAGCTCTTAACAGCATTTAATTAAAATGGATAATTTAGAAGATATCAAGGATTTAAAAAGCGGTGGAATAACGCGAAGTGTGGCAGTTACATAAGCATCGAATAGATGTCATCGTACATTAAATATACGCAGATATACAAGGAGACCATTTCCGAAAACGAAGACAGAAGATAGTACCAACGACGCTTTTGACGGTGGGACGGACAAAAACGATAGTTTCATTTATCACCATATATCATCAAAGGTTTCTTTAGTTTGTCTTCGTTTTCTTAATACCTTGTATAAAGAGTACTTATTGCCTCCACAGGATTCAACGACTATTAAATCGCTCCTTTGAGATAACTCTTGTATAACAGTAAACCCTATTGTTATATATTATAGTTTCAAATCTCAAATTGCTCTAGATTTGCAAATTGCATGCAAACATACGTGTCATCCGGACAACGTGGGACGCATTCGCCTCTGAACGTGTAATCCCGACACAGGGAACAGCTGCTGTGATTCGTTTTCAGACACCCGAGACATTTGCTGCTACAATTTTCAGCTTCTGGCCCTTCGAGGAAACGTTGACACTTTCTACAAAGAAATTAAATTTAAGACTAACTGGAAAAGGACGCAAATAGCATAAAAAAACAAGGGGTTTCTTTAAAACACCCAGATAGATCCTTGTTTTTGGATCCATACGTAATATTAACATTTGCAAATAACATGTGGCATTTTAATTTGGCACTCGTCTTTTAATAATTTATATTATTCGTAAGATAAAAAATAAAAATATTTCATACATTATAAATCCAAAAACAGAAAATAATTAATAATTTCTAATATTGACCAAAAACGCGTGGAATTTATATTTACTATTCGTCATTTGAAATTTCATTAAATTATTTGTATTGATTTTCGACACTTAATATTTTAATGACAATTAAATACCTAACATGTCTTCCTTTTTCCCTTCCTCTAAGTCTCGGAAATCTAAAATTTTAGCTTGGTATAAATATAAACAAGACTTAAAAATTAGTTCGCCAAAAATGTTTGAATTTTTTTGTTTTTGCTAACAATTGAAAACGCTTGACTGGAAACAGCCTATATGGAAGCGTGCTGATCTATTAAGAGGTAATTTATCTCTTATGGTTTCTACTTAGCATCGTACCATCGTACGCAAATCTCTTTAATTTAGCGGCGACCCAGCAAACCTTGTTTTGCCATGTAATTACTATTATCGTTATTAAAAAATGTGGGTTGGTGATAAAAAGGTGACAATTAAAGGTTGTATGTATTTTTGTGTGCTGTATTAAAAAAAATGTTGGGGTGGATCACCCTTAACATTTAGGGGTTTGAAAAATAAATAGTAGACGATTTTCAGACTTACTGTAAAGTAAGTAAGGTAAGTAGCAGCTTATTAACGTCCCACTGCTGGGCACAGGCCTCCACACTCATATGAGAGAAGGTTTTTAGAGCGTAGACCCACCACGCTGCTCTACTGCGGATTGGCAGGCATAGTACACAAATGTACTCTATATTCCTTCACTCTCATAGTCCGAAGTGACGGCAATCCGACACGAGCGGAGAGAGACCAGGTGCAGGACCGACGGTTTAACGTGCTCTCCGAGGCACGGGGGTAGATCACACCGCCAACTTGCCAACATCGGGCAAATATTGAGAAAATCTTAATAGAAAACTCAATATCGATTTCGAATTGGGGGACACGGGACTCGAACTCAGGACCTCATGTCCGTAGTCGAACATGCTAACCACTAGACCAATGAAGCAGGCTTACTGAATATGTATATAAAATTTCATAAGAATCGGTCAAGCCGTTTCGAACATTGTGACACAAGAATTTTATATACTAGATTAGTTTTAAAAAATGGTGAGGCATTATCCTTTATATCTTTTGGTAGTTTATTAAAAATTTTAATTGACATCATGCAAACACTTTTATTAAAATAACCAATTAAGAAATTACTCGTTGGCGCAGTCATGCGAGTAATTTCCAAGCAGAGATATTTGTGTTCTGATACGATGTTGCGCAGATATCTTAAGATGTATATTGCCTCTTGCCAGATTAGCTCGCTTATCTTCATTTACCATCAGGTGAGATCATAGTAAACCGCTCACCTACCTACATATATAAAACTCAAAAACGGCTGGGCTGGTTTGCCTAATCTTGCTTTTTAAAAATTTCTGGAAGTCCAGTGAAGGTTTAAAAGGTAAGTAAATATGAAAAAATGCTTGGAATATATTAAAAACAACAATTTCCCTTTCCCATAAAACTATTCCTACCTGTGAAACATTTGATGACCGTGACGTCGTTATGATCTCAATTAAATTTAATTTAATAGTAAAGATTTTTTTGGTTTTGAATATCAAAACTTTTGATGTTCGTCCCGTCGTCAAGAAATTACATTAAATTTAAAAAGTGTATTTATTTTTGACATTGACAACTGATCGCAACTATTATTTTTGACGGATTTTGGCGGAAATTCTTATGGGAATACTTACTGGTTAAATTTTGACCATACAAAGATAAATCCAGAATGTTTCTAACATTCTGGATTTATTAGTTAGCTTTTCTATTTATTGATTCTGAGGTGGTATGTAGTTGGCCGGATCAGCTATTCACCAGTAAAAAATGGCGAAATTAGAAATAAAAAGTATACGTACATATTATTCCAACAACGATTCCACTCAGTAATTGGCGAACAGGTGCAAGGGAAATTACATCGTGCCTCCCTGTCCGGCAGTTTGAGGTTGTGTCTTGCATTTGGTGCGATCGCATTCCAATCAATCGTGTCTATGAAACAGGTACCAGAATTGCCCCAAATTATCACACCGCCTCTGTCGATTTTTAGTAGATTGTACAAACCTATCTGAAATATATTAAACTCTAATATAACACCTAAAATAAATAGCAAAATATACGACCTGCACAACAGATAATCTTTACATAGTATAAATTGAAGTCGCTGCAGCAGTTTTTCGTTTAAAACTTTTTGAATATTCTACATATGGAAATATAGCTTTCAGCAATAGATAAAGTGATTCAACATCTAGTATTATATGTATAATACATACATAAAATTGAAAAGAAAAGCCGAAAAATTTATAGAATCGTAACGCGATGTGACAGACATATAATGGTGTCTTACAAAATAATGTTTTATTTACCAAGCTATTTTACGCAATACCGAATTATTCTATATACAGTTGAATACATTAGATACGTTATACATTTCATGTAGATAAAAACTACCCTTAATAGTATTTCATGAAAATGAATAACTTAAAATATATAAGAGATTTAAAAATCCGAAGCTAAACGAGCGGTACTATTCGTCCCGGTTGGCAGTGGTCAGTGGTGCAACGGCGCCAATCATTCTGCCAACAGAGCTCCTGGGTTGAATTGACGGCAAGGAAAATTGCTTATTTTAATTTATCTAAATCTGGATCGGTTAAATTGGCTGTGGCTATTTACCACTCTACCAAAACCAATAAAATACATAGTATCGTAGCACAAGCCAGATCTAGAAAAAATAGAAAGTACTTTTTCCATAATTTTCCTTCCACCTTCAGGGCAACTCTCTTCACTAGACAACAGTCTGACCTCGGCTAGCAAAGATCTACATGCAAAGGAATAATTTTGACGTGGTGCAATTATACTAACCTCCCTCAAACCAGCCATGTCGAATACAATCAAAGCGTAGTGGTAGAAAAGGCTGTGTCCACGTATCCTGGCGAGATTGGGAAAGAGCTTGCCCAAAGTTTGCAAACCAAATACTCTGTACAATGCCACATATCCTGTAACCTGGAAAAATCTAATGATTAATAGAAACATATGGTATGTACTTAAAACAACACGAAAATTCGAAATCTTCCAAATGGGAGATTCATTTTTCGACACAAAATACAATAATTAACATCTGGGCGCACACAAAAAATCATCAAAATGAATGCGGCCAATTGAGAATGACTTTAGTTACATAAAAATAGACACATACTTCTTTTAATTTAGGAAACGAGACCGATTCAAAATTCGCCGGTTTTGATTTTTCCATCGGTGGAATTGTCAGATTGCCGATTACGATAGTGCAGTTCTCCAATTTCGACAATAAATCCAAGCCTTGTAAGAACATATTAATACAAAAACCATTATATTCAGCTGGCTGGTCATCTTGGAGGAAGGCAGCTTTTATGTTCCAGTAAAGGATCAACCTGGAACAATAAAATATTGTTGATTTTAAGCTATCTATTTAGACGACCTCTATTCCCTGACGGACAAAGTTAGAGAACTACATTCTCTAATTTATCTGGACTCTTGGGCAATTAAGTCTGGACTGGTGAAAGGCTTCGGCTACGGATAGTTACTACCTACCTCCAAAAACACGCGGCCAACGACTACCAAATTGGTCCAATAGCTCAGCTTGTATAGCTATAGACATGAGTCCGAAGAAATTCTCAGTATTTCCCTTAAGTAGGGAAGCCGGCGTTCCACTCCCATGTCTCGGGAGAATACGTTAAGCCATCGGTCCTGTGCCTGGTCTCTCTCAGGTCGCGTTGAATTGCCGTCCCATCGAACTAAGAGAGAGAAGGAATAGAGAGTGCATACACTTGTGCACTATGCCTGCCAACTCACATTGGAGCAGCGTGGTGGATCTATGCTCAAAAAGCCCTTTCTTCTATAACTATAGAGTCCTGGGCATTGCAGTGGGACAGTCATTGGACTGCTACTTACTTTACCCCACCTTTTTACTTTGTAAAAAGCATAAAAGGTAAGTTGCTTACCAGATTAACGCGCTTCCATCGTATATTGTATTTTTTTTTTGACAGGCAAACGAGCTTGCGGGTCACCTGATGTTGAGTGATCGCCGCCGCCCATGGACACCTGCAGCACCATAGGGACCGCCGATGCGTCGCCGACCTAAGAGATAGGAAATTATCCGCCTCTTAAAAGTATCTAGGTCATAGCCTTGCGGGAACACCGTTGGCGGGAGTTCGTTCCACGTCTTGCACGTACGCGGGAAAAAGGATCGACGAAATCGAACTGTGCTTGAAGGCCACGCATCCAGGTTGTGCGGATGAAATTTATTCTTTCGTCGAGTTGTCCGGTCATAGAAGCGAGATGGTGGCACCAAGTTAAATAGCTCCTCAGAACATTCCCCGTGATAGATACGATAGAACACACATAGAGAACCAACGTTTCTACGGTGTTCTAACGTTTCCAGCTGACTTGATAACTGGGAATTGTCAACAATTCGAATGGTTCGTCTCTGTATTCGGTCAAATGGAAGGAGTTGGTATTGGGGTGCTCCAGCCCACAGATGAGAGCTGTACTCGAGGTGCGGTCAGATTTGGGCCTTATATAAAAGCATCCTATGCTCGGGCACATAGTACCGCTTGGCCCTATTGAGCACCCCAAGTTTTTTTGAAGCCAATTTGGCTTTGCCCTCCAAGTGAGCACGGAACTGGACTTCACTCGAAATGTCGACACCGAGGATCCCGATGTGTTCAGAGGTGGTAAGGGAAATGTTCTGGAAACGTGGTGCGTGGCTGAAGGGAGTTTTTTTGGCTGTAAAAGCGCACACTTGAGTCTTTAAAGTCTTTTCTTTGTATGATCACTTACCATCATGTTCGATCACAGTCAAGAGCTAATCTGTTAACAATAATTAATACAGTTCACGTATATTAACGCATACACTTGTTTACTATAATATCGTTTGCATAAATGGCTAATCTCTGCATGAGATTAACCGAGTGGCCAAACTTCAATTGGGAGAATTATTATGTAAAACAAAAAATTGTTTCTACCTGTGTCTGTTATGGAGTTTGACACCATCCAGCTGATGTAACCCAAATCGGGTAAATTAGATAGGCAACAATGCAAAGATGGTTTTGTAATACTAAACATAATTACTCATTAATCACACCATTCTTTGCCAAGGCCTTTTCAAATTGCCAAAAGTATAAGTTGAAGAGTTAGTTAGTTGTTGACCTCAGGAACTACTGCACCGATTTGAAAAATTCTGACAGTGTTAGATAGTGAATTGTCGAGAAAGGTTTAAAAGCTACATATCATAGTAATATCAGTTTGAGTAATACTTTGAGTTAAACTTTGAGTAATAGGAGTGGTATGCCAATAAATAATGTTTCAAAAACAGGTTATTTTTTCGTTATGAGGGCTTCCGCTGCGTGTGTTACGTAAACGGTTAAAGTTTCGCAAATATCATATAAAACATATTTGTTCCTCCTTAAAAGATCTAAAAAAAAGTTTATAACAGCATATGTCTATCTATTAAGGTTGGCTTACTATAAGCTTTTTCTATGTTAAACAAAATTGGTCCTTTTGTCTTTCTTATTAGGTGCAGACGAAGTCGTGCAGATTGATATATATTGATATACTTATATAATAACATAGGATGTTGGCCTAAATAGGTATTGACTTCATTTTTTTATAATACTTGCTTACACTGTTTGCAGCAATTAACTTTAATGATAAGATAAAGTACTGCAATAATTTAATGAATGCTAAGGAAAATACTAACAATCTATAGCTAGAATTTGATAAAGTTACTAACTCTGCGTATATTTATTCATAAAGTTCATTTATTTTATATTTACACAGGGAATTAAGGATTGTAACATGTTCCCTGTAATCTATATACAAGTGCATATTCTGGATTTCTATTATATTGCGTACTAGCTGTTAACGCCCAGTTATTCGTTATAACATCAGCTACCTGCCATTGAAATTCCCACCAAAATCGGTCCAGGCATTTCAGAGATTAGTAGGAATAAACATTTTTATTATAACAACCGTATCTTCTATCATATACATTTAGTTCAATTTGTATACATTACTTTATACTCTTCTATAAAACCTATTTTTTAAGAAGCATTCCAATAACGTCCCAATAGGGCAAGGGCTTCCTCCTCATAAGAGAGAGGATTTTTTTAAAGATACCTACAACGCTGCTCCACTGCTGGTATGCAGGAATTGCGTAAGTCCTCCCGCTTCCGTGACTTCTTAGTCGGATTCATCCGGAACACCATGGATAAAGAGGGTTCCGCTGAGTTTTAGTGGGTGTTAAGTGACCCTTCTTGCTCGCCCAGACCCACACAACTGTATTAGCTAACACAAGTGCACTCTGTATTCCTTCACTCTCATTGTCCAATATTGGCTATCCGACACGACCGGAAAGAGATCAGGCGCAAAAACAACGGCTTAACGTGCTCTCCGAGGCATAGGGGTGGAGCATATTGAGAAAATCTTAACAGAAATATCAATTTTTTAATTCGCACGATCCGGTACTCGAACCCAGGACCATATGTCTGCATCTAAACATGTTGACCACTAAACCAATGAAACAGTCCTAGTTTTTTTCAAAAACCTTTTGATGCAAAGCTTGCTTTTGTTAAATTATAACCTAAATGATCAAAATTTTGTGTTTTAAACTTGTCTATATTTGTGTTATCTATTAAGTAAAATGTATTTACCAAATTAACGTGTTCTTCGCCATATCACTCTCAGTTTCTTGGTGCCAAATCTTCTATACTTCTTCTGTTTCTGTGCCAATCTCCTTTTCAATATAAAACTTGTAAAAACTCTTAACAAAGTATTACTTGAAATACACATATTTTATATATTTCCCATTACACTAAAAATATATATTTATTTACTACTTTAAATTCGCGCTGGCAAGTCCCTTTTTTACGTGGCTTTTATGGTAAAAGTTTGAGTTGACTTTTTAACGCTAATTGACTTTGTTTTAGACCGAGGAGTAGTAGAATTAACTAATGAAACAGAGGGAGATAGGCCAAGAGATGGTAAGATGATATCAGGAAAACAGCAGGTCAAAACAGATTATATTTGTTAATAAACAAAAATTTTAACAAAAAAGAACTGCCTTCAAAACAAACTTACAAATATATTAATAAGCTCTAAAAAGTAAGAAATAATTGTGTATTCCTTTATAGTGTTCTTCGTATTTTTATATTCGGAGTCGGTGTCAGCCGTGGTGTCTACATATATAGCTATAGTTGGGAGAGACGTGGGAGCTGCCAAGTGGACATGCGGGGAACATCTACCTTGGCTGACACCTACTCCGGATATAACAATACGAAGAACACTATAAAAGAATACGCAATTATTTCTTACTTTTTAGAGCATATTAATATATTTGTAAGTCTGCTTTGAAGGCGGTTCTTTTTTTGTTAAAATTTATATTTATTTTTTGATTTTTAGTGAATCTGATGTAAACTAACAAATTTGTCTCAATATGAGTACACCTAAAAACGTGTTGCAATGCAGCAACAAACGTAAGCTCATTGCTATTTGATTACAGACAGTTATAGATTTTGCCAAAAATCACACTCTTACTGTAAGCCGTTGAGGAGGTCCATTGATCTTCATATTTAACTACGACTAGCACTTTATCATACCGAAGTTACGGTAGGCAACTCAAATATCTGGTTAGCCTATAGAAGATTCTGCCCAGTATCGTTAATTTGCTCCTAAGAATTGAAGAGTTCCGTCACTTTCTCATGGATTCCATCATCAGAACCTAACCAAACTATCACAAAACAACCCTTGAAGTATATCCCTTCTAATAAAAAAAGAATCATCGAAATCGGTTGCCGTGGTCTTGAGTTATTCGTCCATTTGTCGCGCACTTGCTTAATGCAAATTTAACACTTATCCGGTTTCCTCATGGATGCCCTCATCAGAACTGGATTTGAAAAAAAAAATACTGTCGAATTGATAACCTCCTCCTTTTTTTGAAGTCGGTTAAAAACGGCCAAAGTTATTTGAGGTATACCAATGGAAATGAGGAGCACGATAAATAATGACCTACAACGCATTTTATTTATTACTAGTAACGCCCTGCGGTTTCACCCGCATACACGCCGATCTCGTGGCAGTGGAAAGTCTACCAAATCGAACTATAGATTTATTTTTGTTAACATAAAAGTAATTTTACTTAGTTTTTAATTACTTCCTTTCAAATTATTAGATACACACGTTCGTAATCTAATCAATATACAGATTTTACTTTACAACGAATATATATGTATCTATAACTAATATATCTTTAAATTCGTGAGATAATTTACGTGGAATGTCCGACAGTAGTCAATTAAAAAATACACTGTACATATTGAAGGATTTTATTTAATCGTGCAGTAATTTTTAGATTGATTATTATACATTGTCAAAAATTAAAAAATAATGCAAAATTTTCTGCTGTAATATTAGAGAAGAGATTTATTTGTAATACTTTATTGTGTCACAACTTCCCTATACACAAAATTTGACACTCTGGAGTACAACTCGGGATACATTATTTTGTCACATTGAGATTTTTAAATTCGTTATATCTTTTGAGTGGAATGTCCGATTTTAATAATTTAAAAAGCATTCTACTGGTATTGAAACGATAATTAATAAAATAACTATAGGATAAGGACTTATAGAGAGGTAGGAATAATATAGCGTGATTATTATCGGCACTATTATTAACTTTAAAAAAAAAAAAGTAGTTATAATGGCATAACTACAGTAGTTGCACATATAGTATCACGGACTTTTTTGTAGATATTATTACGTTCTATAATTTTATAGAACATTTTTTTGTTCTATCATCTGTAGTTTCCACAGCGCACGCAGTGACAGATTTATTGTAACTAATTTATTCCTATTTTTTGAGAAAGTAATATAGCCTTTGTTGGTCAGTGAAAATGCAGATTTCTAATGGCAAAAAAACTTTTGAAAATTTTATCCAGTAGTTTTTGTATGAAAACGTTGGAAACTTATTAGTTATTACTTACATACAATAATACAAATGTTTCCTCTTAATAATATTAGTTAAGATGATAAGAGTTATTGAAATAAACTCCCATGATCCCATGTAGGCTTGTTGAAAAAATATCGATGGTATTTTTCCAAAGTACCGATACCTTGGAGCGATAATTTAAACTATAATATATCGATGTATCGATACTCCACATAGACACCTATAAGGACGATAAATCTGTTGAAATACTGGTATGAAAATCAGGTAAACAGTGTAAGATGGGACGACGCGACTTCCGACGAGTATAAACTAGAGTGTGGTGTCAGGCAGGGTGGATTGACTTCCCCAGACCTTTTCAACCTCTATGTAAATGATTTGATCGGGGAATTGAGAAATTCTAAGTCTGGATGTCACATAGGGACCACTTGCTTGAATAATTTAAGCTATGCGGATGATATGGTCCTTCTTAGCCCCTCGGTTAAAGGCCTCCGCAAACTGATAGGAATCTGTGAACGTTATGCAGCGTCGCATGGTCTAAAATACAACATCAAGAAAACTGTAACGATGGTTTTCCGCTCAGGCAGAGGTCCGGAAATCATTCCAGTAGTTTACCTTGACGATTATGTATTAAAAAGGGTTGAGCAGTTCAAATATCTAGGGCACATATTAACTGAAAATTTTATGGATGACAATGACATCGAAAGAGAACGCCGTGCTCTGGCTGTAAGATGCAACATGATTGCACGCCGTTTTGGAAAATGTACCGACAGTGTCAAAGTAACATTATTTCGGGCGTATTGCCTATGCTTTTACACTTGTCAGCTTTGGACAAAATTTTCTAAACGTGCAGTTAATAACATCAGGGTGCAATATAATAATGCGTATCGTATTCTGATGAGATTACATCGATCATGTAGTGCATCTGCCATGTTTGCTAATGCCAGAATACCAGATTTTTATGCAATCATAAGATCGCGCATTGGAAGATTCTGGAACAGAATACGAACCTCCGACAACATAATTATTAAGACGTTGACAGAAAATTTTGATTGCTCAATTTTTAAGTTTTGGCATTCCGTGCACCACAGTCCAAATAATTAGATTTAGTTTCCAATTATAATTATTATTATTAATTTTGAATTATCTTACTTTATTTTATTTTACTTTGTATTTTATTTTATTTTAGTTTTATTAATATTTTAGTTATTTAAATTACTTAAATTTCTTGTAATAATTTATTTCATTTAACTGTGACTGTATCGTGTGTGACTGTAATGGGTATTTACCTGAGAAATAAAGATTATTATTATTATTATTATAAAATTCCAAGTATCGAAAATCGATATTTTTTTCTAAAATAAAATGGATTTTTCTTCTAAGAATATAAAATCCCAAGAAGGAATACTTTTCTTTGTTACAAATTATATTTAATGTATTTTTTAGTTTTGGTCGACTGCATTTGCTGTTTTATAATTTCGATTTTAAGTTGGTAACTTAATCTGTCACATTCAACTTTACCCCTCCGTATTATCCCGATATTTTTTCATAAAAAATATGTCGATACTTTATTGAATTTCCGACATCCTTAATCCCATGCATATTTTAAATCATATATGTCAAATTTATCGATATAACAGCATCTTAAATATGACAAATATTCCTTACAAATGCCATTACACTTAATTAAAGGAATGGCAATATTCAAAAATATGATAGGTAGGTAACTAGCCAAGCCGAGGCGTGTTTTAGTTGTTTGCCATATAACGAAAACTAAAAGACACAACGATAGCGCGAGTTAAAATACTACAACGCCATCTAGTTTCCCCTTGTAACATTACAATTCATACATTTTAAAAAATTAGTATCTTTATAGCAATAACAATGCCCCGCGGTGTCACCCGTATACATACCGATCTCGTGGTAGTGGAAAGTAAGTAAAATAAAGAATCAATATACAGAGTTTACTTTAAAACGAATATATGATATTTAACTGATACATTTTTAAATTCGTAACATAATTTACGTAGAATATCCAACATTAGTTAATTTAAACATACTCCACAGGTATTGAAAGACTCTTTAAATCGATCCAGTTACTTTTAGCTTGTAATAATCACATTATAAATTGTTAAAATGTTATAAAATAAAAACAAAAATTGAAAATGCAATTCTTCTATAATATTAAAAAGGAATTTATTTGTAATACTTTATTATTGTAAAGCTTCCCTATACACTACTTTGATAGTTTTGTTTTGTTCTGGAGTTCGACTCTTCTCTTTATATGGAGATTTTTAAATTCGGTATGTCTTTTTAATGGAATGTCCGTTTTAAAAAAATTAAAAAATATTTTACAGCTATTGAAAGAAATTTTATTAAATTTTGAAATGTTAAAAAGTACTTATAGTGGCAAAACTACAGTAGTTGGACATATGGTATCCTGAACTTTTTTGTAGATATTAATGCGTGCTATAATATTGTAAACGTTTTCTGTTCTACCTTCAAAAAATTCCGCAGAGCACAAGATGACTAATGATATAATATTTTATTATAGACCGTTTCAATACCTGTAAAATATATTTTAAATTATTAAAATCAGACATTCCAGTCAAAAGATATAACGAATTTAAAAATCTCAATCTAAAGAAAATATTGTCTAACACAAGTTTCCTATGTCCAATACAGGGAAGTTCTGAGACAATAAAGTATTACAAATGCAGCAATATACAATATTATAGAAGAAAGTTTTACATTTTATATTTTTGTTTTTATTTTTACACATATATCATAATTAAGCTAAAAATTACTGTAAACTTAAAAACATATTTCATTTACCCGTAGAGTATTTTTAAATTGACTAATGTCGGATATTCTACGTAAATGATGTTTCGAATTTAAAAATATATTAGTTATGTATATATTCGTTGTAAAGTAAAATCTCTATATTGATTAGATTATGAATAAGTGTGTATGTAACAATATCAAAGGAAGTAATTAAAAACTAAGTGAAATAAAACTTTTATGTTAACGAAAATAAATCTATAGTCTGATTTCGTAGACTTTCCACTGGCACGTGATCGGTATCTACGCGGGTGAAACCGCGGGGCATTGCTAGTATTATATAAAATAGAATACACTAATATTTATACACTGTATTAAAATATTTTGTAGAGGAAATTAGTAAAGTCCATTTAGATGCGATAGCACTTTATAACACTACCAGTAAAATACGTTTCGACGACAGAATTATTAATTAAATTATTACTTGCGGCCGAACAAAGTTAAGCCAGTGTACAGACTGACGTTGGTATTGGTGCAAATTATTTAATTATGCGACATGAAGATTCGATAGACTCTTAATTTACAAGCTTGACCTTAAAAGGTCATTGTTATACATGGTGTTATAGAGGGATTAAATATTTTTTGTATTGCATTAGAAGAAGAAATGGGTGCTTGAATTAAAAATATTACAAAACGTTGTATGTATCTATGTATAAGTCGCACCCCATTAACGTCCCACTGCTGGACACAGGCTTCCTCACTCATATGAGAGAGGGTTTTTATAGAATAGACACGCTGTTCAACTACGGGTTGGCACGCAGAGTACACTAGTGCACTCTTATAGTGCGACGTGTCGGCAATCCGACACGACCGAAGAAAGATCACGAGCAGGACCGATGGTTTAACGTGCTCTCTGAGATTTGGGGGTGGAGTTCACCGCCAATTTCCCAACTTCGGGCAAATATTGAGAAAGTCTAAATAGAAAACTTAATATCTATTATTGAACAAGACCCCATGTCTGTAGCCGAACATGCTGACCAATAAGGCAGTCGTATCTGTCGATATATTTTTAAACTATTTAACATCCTCGGCGGCGCAGTGGTGCGAGTACTCGCTTTACTAGCAGATGTCCCGGGTTGGACCCCGGGTAAGACGAATTTAGGTAATTCAAGTTAGTGTTTGACTGTGATCACACCTGATGTCAAGTAATGATAGTCTAAGATGGAAACGCACTAACCTGGTAAGTAGTAATTTACCGGTTATGGTTTCCACACAGCATCGTACCGGAACACAAATCTCCTTCTTTAGTGGTAGCCACAGCCGAAACCTGTATATATTTTTAACTCCTATATTTTTGCGTATCTATGTGTTAGTATTTATAAGGTAAAGTAAGTACTAGCCTATTAACGTTCCAGTACTGGAGACAGGCCTCCGCAGGCACAGGAGAGAGGGTTTTTAGAGCATAGACCAACCACGCTCCTTCGCTACGAATTATTAGACACACACAAGCCAAAGGGCTTATTGTCCTTTTTCAATATGTATACCAAATTTCATTTAAATTGGCTCAGTAGTGTAGGTTTGACAGCGCGACAGACAGAGTTACTTTCGCATTTGTAATATTCGTATAAAGATTTCTTTATTTCCTTGTTTGAATTTACCTTCATTGACGTAATTTATGCAGTTTTCCTTGTTTTTATGTCGCACCACCTGCTTTCTATCAATGACAGTTTGCTTTACTGAAAGAATGTCTGTTTAGAGATTGCTTATCCCTTAGATTGTCCGGCCGCGTTTTATAGGCCCCCTTCATTTGCCCGCGCTTTTTAACAGAAATGTCCGTCACCTGCTCCGCCCCGCATGGATTTTAATGCGTCGATTATTCCGCGGGTCGAATGACGCTAAGGTAGAACTTAAATGTCCATTAAAGACTACCAGATGTTATGATATTTATGTTTGCTAATAGTTAAACTATGCAATGTTATCTTTTGTTTATTAAATTTAGACTCTGATGTAGCGTTGTGTTGCACTAAAATTTGAGATAGTGAACAAAATCCGTCTTGTATTTATAAGCTCATAGCTTAAAAATGAAACTTACTTACTTAAGGGTTTTCATTGTTATTCACATCAATCATAAAATCAAAAACACAAATAATCACTAATAAACACTTACTGTTTATAAAATACCACAAAAAATCATGACGACATTCGACGCGACATACGCATGTTAGTATCGGTCTCTTTGTAACTGATTTATGTTTTTTTCTATTTTCCAGTGGTATCTCTACGCATATTTCGTTACTACAGTTACCGCCTTTGCAAGCAGTGGTTTCTAACAATTTAAGGTTCCCTGTAATTTCATATTTTCCTTATCTATCTAATTAAGTCGAAATAATGAAACAAAATTAATATATTTTAGCTATCCAGTGGTGTAATTGAATTCCGGATGGAGGTGATGGATATGTAGCTACAGCATTAGACTGCGTCCCTCGATTTTGTTATCATTCGGTTTTTTTTTAATTGCCTCCTTAAAGACGTGTACTCGTATTCTGTATGTCATTTATTTAAACAAAGTAACTGCTTTCGCAATGTAGACCGGTACGTTATTTTTTCCCCATATTCTCGTGGGATTGGGAATAACGTGAATAACACCGTAAAGTAAAGATAATAAGAATTCTAATGTGATCATTTCCTCAAGGATAATATATTCTAAAATTACAAAATCTGAAGTTTGTTCCCATCTTATGTCTTTACTCGTGTTCTCTTTAAACAAAATATCGTAGCTTCGTCGAGTAGTAATAAAACAGGCTGTATAAGAGGCCTCCGGGTCAAGTGGGCTTAACAAGTAATATTGCATTTCGTGCTCGGATGTACGACATTTTGAGTGCATGCTTTAAACAACGGCAGTGGTTAGACGGGGATTTTCTTGTACGAGGAAAAATTTTCGGTCCCAAAATTGCTGCTCTGAAATACTAAAACTTAGCGAAACTACAGTAGATGAAAGCTGTCTAGTGTTTACGCACGCTTTACAAGGTGTTAGGAGCCCGCTTCCGAAAACGAAGACAGACAATAAAACTAATGACACCTTTGATGATGGGACGAAAAAAATCAATCCTAATTTTAAAAAATATGAAAGCGCGTGCGTACAAAGTAAACATGTCAGAAGTGAAACTTTTTTGGCAAACAAATTTTTAAGTCTTGTTTACATGTATACAAATCTCAAACTTTTTATTTCCCTGACTTTTTCTCTTCCTTTAGAGGTCTAAAGGAAGGAAAAAAGGATGATATGTTAGAAATTTAAGGAATTTAATTGTCATTAAAACATTAAAAGGGTCGAAAATTATTATTATTATTATTGTAAATAAAAATGCCACGTGTTTTTGGTCAATATGAAAAATTATTAATAAGACTTTGTATTTCAATTTAAAAAAGAATTTTATGAAAAATTGTATATTAATTTATTAAATGACGAATGGTAAATTAAAATTTCGGGTGTTATTTGTAAATTTGTAAATATTAAAACTACTTAACGTTTAAACGAATTAGCATAAAAACGCTGCACATCTTTGTGACGCTATTCACGCGTTTCATCAGTAAAAATGTTACCCTGATACGCCCAAAGAAGTTTCACTTTAAAAAGTCATATTTTTAAAACGTTTTCTAAGCATTATTTACCCTCCATTATGTTAGTACAGCCAAAGTTTCATAAAAAAAATACTTTACTAAAAAAACCCACAATCCACTGACGCTCGGGTCAACGACCGCACGCGGCCGGCGTCGATGTGCGTGTTAAAGAAGCGACTAAATTAAGCGAAAGTGCGTTGACCGCGCATTGAAGTTTTTTTTCACAAAAATATGATTTTTTGCAGGATCGATTTTTTCTGTCCCATTATGAAAGGTGTCATTAATACTATCGTCTGTCTTCTTTTATGGGAGCGGTCTCCTAAGGCCTTGTATACAAACTAATCGAACCCTGAGCCGAGAAGGCAACAGCTCTCCATGTCTGCTCACCGATGAGTATTGCATCTATAATATTAGCCAGGGAGAGGTCTGTGCCAATCAGCGACGTCATAATGAGTCGCTGAGAACCCCAGGCGGGACATTCTGCAACCTGCTGTATCTAACGAGGCACAATACTCGTAACAGCTGGCCGACGGCTTACATTTAGATCTGCTTCTATGATTAAAATAAAAACAAATATCTTTTAGAAAAACTAATATTTATGTTTTTAATCATATATATGTATAATGCTTCACGGGCCAGACAAAATTCTACCGCGGCCGGATTCGGCCCGCCATTTGCCCGGACCTGACTTAAAGGAAGCCCTATCTAGATTCTAGATACGCCCGGTTTGATTCTCCGGTAGAGAAATTTACAAAATTGTGCATACTAATAAATTCAACTGCCTTCCTAGCGCAGTAGTGCGAGTACTCGCTTTGCTGGCAGAGGTCCCGTGTTCGATCCCCGGTAGGGCAAATCTAGAAAATGGCATTGTGTAATTTGTCTGAGTCTGGATTGGCGGGAGGCTTCGTCCGTGGCTAGTTGTGTATATTATTTAACTCCTCGTACACGTCTGGATCACTTTTGATGAAATTTTTTGTTCAGATAATTAAAAAATTGTTTAGATTGAAAATTCGATCCGGACTATCGCATTTATCTATATTCTCCAAATTATCGCATAATCGGTAACTACTCGGCTAACGCCTCCGGATGGACCTATTTTAGTATATAATAATCTGTAGCATTGAATATTGAAAATTGATAAGGAGAATTTTATATAAGCGCTTAAACTGAAAAAATACCGAATAAAAGCAGATATCAAGGTGGAACAAATATTAAATTAAGTATTTCATATTACCCCGGGTGTGGAGAAATTTTTACTTCTATTGTGTGTAGCAAATTTTTCATGTATTATAATCAATATGGGGCCGTTCAAATATTACTTAAGCAGATTTATTGCAATTATTTACCCCCACATCCCCCTTGTCAGCAGAAGTATGCAAAGCTCTTGTAGTGGCAACACTACATTTATTTAGATTTATACACTTTCATATCGTTAAATAGTTTTATACATTGTATTTACTCAGAAATATTGTATTATATAAATAGAATAAATAGACTAGGATATACATTATGTGATAGTAGCTATTGTAAAATTAATTATCAACGAACGGACAGATCCGTAGCAGTGCGTAGGCCCCGTTACAAAATTACGCTCTGTATCGGTTATATTTTTATTCTAGGTAAATTCGCGTTGCTACTCATATAATTATCAATTATAATAGTGTCTCCTCTATCCTCACAACCAGCATACCGTAACAATCTTCCAATCCCTTTCAGTACAACCCTTCTGGTTCCAAAAAAAAAAGTGCTTTATTGGTGTAGTATAATTCATCCTACCTAACCATCGCACATCGCGTCATTGGTGACCCTACATCACCTCACCAGCGGCCCCACTACGCTTTATTGGCGACCCACGTCGCTTTGCCCTTACTCCCTTCCCCCATGCTAGAGTAAACATTTTCAATTATAAATGTATTTTTTTATATTACATAATTATAATTTAATGTATAATGATAAAATTTAATAAATAAAAAACTAAATTCAGGTTAAAGATTAGATTATACTGATACATTGTTCAACATAGAATAAGGGACAAAAATATTATAAACTTACGAACATAAAAACCTTTTTCTTCCGATGACGTAAACATCATCTAGACTCCCCTACTCCCCAGTAGTGTAGTCTAAAGACTGTCATCCAAAATAAGCAAAACAAATACGATCGATGTAACGATCTCGCTGCTGTAAGGGAAAAGATGAACGAAAAACGCTTCCGAACAATAAAAGAGGAAGAAGAACAACGCCTCCAACGTGGTGGACAACAATGTCCAATGATTTGGATCGGGCTAATTTATCTCTTTGGAAGACAACCCAAGACAGGAGATCTTGGCGCCTAAAAACGAAGAGAACCGGCCCCAAATAACTAGGATAAGGGGAGGGAAAAGAAGAAGACGAGTTATGATATAATGATAACTTTAAATAATATGTGATAATTGTTATAGCGTATACACTAGTTTCAGAGCAGCTCCAATTTCAAGATGAGGCTGTATACTCTAAAATATTTGCTCATAACGATTGTAAAAAAACTGGCTTTGACATATGTTATCTCATTTTCGGTACAGTCATAGATAATACCTATATACTGGTTAGCTAGTTCATACCACTGCTTAGTCTGTGGTTACAACTAACAGTGAATGTTGTCTGTAATTGTATAAAATTTGTAAACACTAGTAAATAGAAGTGATTAAATTAATTTTAGAAATATCACATGCTTAAAGCCAGTTAAGAAGACGTTACGCTATGATATTCGTTTATTATTTTAACAACGTTTGAAATGTAAGATTTTATATTAATTTTGCGGTCTCAATAGGTTACGTTTGTTCGTTTGTTATTACTTTAACTATTAGTGTATAATTCTACTTAGAATTAGTGTTATAATACACAGTAATTAAAATATTTATCAATCGTGTATCGTTAGAAATATGGAATTATAAAAGAAGATATTTTATATAACATGAACTATTGCTCCTAAAAATTACTAACACTGATTTCTTTTTTAATTTACATATTACCATTTTAGTATAAAACCATGATTTCGTTAGGTTCTTTGTAATAATTCTTACTTTTATATGTGTATAAACTAGCAAAAGACCTGGAAGTGGACATCTGCGAATACCATATTTTTTTGCATTAATTACAAAATTTACTCATTTAATTAATTTTTCCCTTTAATTAGAGTACATTTAGATAAAATAAACAATCCAATATTGCAGGGCGGATCAGACAAACAAGAATCTTAATACCTCTATGAATGAATCTGCTAACAATAAAAATAAACAACAGCCTGGTATAAATGTACTATACTCTCAACAAAATTTTGCAGGAATTACTGGAAATTTGCCATTCGTAAATAATAAAATTCCAGTAATAGGCCAGAGAGCAAATGTTCCTGCACTCAGACATAATATGCCTCCACCAAGGCAGAATATTTCTATACTGAGACAGAATATTCCTGTACCAAGACCGAGTAGTCCTATACCAAGGCAAAATACTCCTATACCAAGACAGAATATACCTAAACCAAGTCCAACATTTGAATTTCAGTCAGAGGAAGATATAAACAAGTTCGTTTCTAAATTCCACCAAACTGCTTTCCGAAATAAGATTAAAACAATTGTGAAAATTATCGAATTTCAGCAACATTTCTCATCTACTACTGTGTCAACTAATGCTAATAATATTATATCAGATGATACACTATCAACATTTAATATTAATGAAGAAAAATGTGATCCAGATCTTGAAGATAATGTTTCAACAAGTTGTTCAATGCTAAATGTCAAACCTGATTTAGATGGTAATCATGAAAATCCAAAAGAATTTGTACAAACACAATCTAGTACAAGGATTTCTAAAAAAAATATTAAGACAAAAGTATTAAACTCAAACAATACTATATTGAATGATATTAACTGCCTTGATAACCTTCAGCAGGCAAATGAGATGTAAGTTACCATATATCATCTTGATAAATATATAATCTTGATTAATGGACAAATGGCAACATTTTACCTGGAAGTGCTTTATTATAATGTGAGAGGGAGTTATTTGTATTTTCAAAAACGAATCACCTAAACATGAATTTATTGCACAGTTTTTAATGAAAACTTGTCTATTAGCTAATAAAATATCCAGGTGTTATA
This sequence comes from Elymnias hypermnestra, assembly GCA_015832385.1. Lineage (NCBI taxonomy): Eukaryota > Metazoa > Arthropoda > Insecta > Lepidoptera > Nymphalidae > Elymnias > Elymnias hypermnestra. The sequence goes on from JACTOM010000933.1 coordinate 507,420, forward strand.
TGTTTATTAACACTAGATGTGTTACTACATGTTAAAATGTATTTATTTATGTGTGCATTCAAAGTTATTTTGTGATGTACGACAACCCACTATGGTGTTAGGTAGGATATGACTCGAAAAAGATATTGTAAAAATAGACTCATCTTTGAAGTGATGCATTATGCATCACTTCAAAGATGAGTCTATTGTCCCATATGTCCCATTTCAAAATGGGCTTGGTAAAATAAAGTGAGGCAATACATTAAACTTACCTCAATATGCAACTCTGACTCATATTTTTCTCACTTATTGAAATAATTAATATCATGACATAAAATTTGAAGTAACACTGTGTACTATGTGTACGTGTAAGCTATTCATAAATCAACATCATGTAAAAACTGGCTTGTTGTATATCCCACTTAACAATATATAACTGCATAGAGATGTATACGAATCAAAGTATCTTTCCTTTGTGGTATCTACCCATAAGTACACACAAATATAAATATAATTATATAACATAGATGCATTATGATAAAAATTAAAAATATCTTTGCTTACCCTTCATCATCAATGTGAATCAATTAAATTCATTTTGTAGTCAGTGATACATATTTTATAGTCAATGATATATTTTTGTAGTCAATGATATATAATTTTAGTCGTCAGTGATATATATTTTGTAGTCAATGATAAATATTTTTAGTAGTCAGTGACATATATTTTGTAGTCGATGATATTTTGACAGACAATTAAATTTGTTTTGTAGTCTAGTAAATTTAATGGTAGACAGTGAAATATGTTTCGTAATCAATGTTTTTTATTTTCTTGTCATCATGATTTATTTTGTAGTCAATGTAAAATAATAATTGTATACCTTGCCAGCAAAATCTTCCATGAACTTTCAATTTAAGTTCATAGGTTGAACTGCTAGTTTATACATAATTTATTCTAAAGTGAAATCCAGGGTTGAGATCCTCTTCAAAAAACATTGTCATTTTTCATGAAATCCTTTAATCAGTGCCAAAATAGGTTCAATATATAGTATAGTGAATTTAGGTAATTAATTAGCTCTGCTATGTATCGAAGCGTAGACCTTTATTAGCAAAGATGTCGTTTACACTTTTATGCCAATAATGTTGGCAATTAAAAAAAATAAAGGTATATTATTAGCAGTAATAATAGGCACATATAAAATTGCTTTCTTGTTATGGATGATGCTTACTAAATAGTCTACTTGCATTATATTGCTAGTGTATATATATATACTATAATATACACATGTTAGTTTTATACAAATATTTTTTAAATTAATTACGTTCGCTATCGCCATATTTATAAAGAACTGCGTGTGTACAAAGTACACATATTAGAAGTGAAACTTCTTTGGCAATCTAATTTTTAAGTCTTGTTTATATTTATATAAATCTGAAACTTTAGATTTCCGAGACTTAGAGGGAGGGAAAAAGGAAGATATGTTACGAATTTATTGAATTTAATTGTCATTACAATATTGAAAGTGTAGAAAATCAATATAAATAATTTATTAAAATCTCAAATTACGAATTATAAATAAAAATGACACTTGTTTTTTTTCTATATTAAAAATTATCAATTAAATTTTGTTTTTTAATCTAAAATTCAGAAAATATTTTGTATTGTATTTTATGAAAATATTATATTACATTATTAAAAGACGAGTGGTAAATTAAAATGCACATCATAAAAAACGCTGCACATCTTCGTGACGCTAATCACACGTTTTATCCGTAAAGAAGTTTCACTGCAACAAAAAAATTGTTACAACTATGTCCATTATAGACTTTAGAATTATCAAAACCATATGCCCTTAAGTCGTTTTTTAGAAAGTCAACGGTATTGAGATTGTTTTAGTAAACTATTTACTACCAATAAACTATCAGCGATTGACTTAGTTAACAAAGTGACTCGCTGCGCAATATAGACGGTCACATTGGATGGCCTCGATGGGTCAGTGATGCGAGTACTCCCTTTTGCTAGCAGTGAATTGCATTTCCTATTTTGTCTAAGTTTTGACTGGTGAGAGGCTTCGGCTAGATACCACACTAACAGCGAAGACGTACCGCCCAGCAAAAGATTTGTGCTCCGTTACTATGCTCTCGGAAACGTGGTCGCTGACTATGGGCCTCATTCGAAAGCTCAGAGTCACTCAGCATGCGACGGAGAGGGCTATGTTTGGAGTTTCTGTACGTGATCAAATCAGAAATGAGGAGATCCGTACCAGAACCAAAGTCACCGACATAGCCCTAAGAATCACGAAGCTGAAGTGGCAATGGCCGGGGCACATAGTCCGACGACCCGATGGGCGTTGGGGCCCGAAGGTGCTGGAATGGCGACCCCGCACCGGACGGCGCAGTGTAGGAAGACCCCCCACAAGGTGGACCAACGGTAGCCGCTAGAGCCAGGCATCATTTCGTGAGACCTATGTCCAGCAGTGGACGTCCATCGGTTGTAGCGACGACGACGACGATGCTGTTACCAGATTAGCGCGGTTCCATCTTAGACTATATTATCACTTGCCATCAATTGTGATTATAGTAAAGCGCTAACCTGTTAGCGATAATAATATATATAACGTATTATATACCCATGGTTACAAATGGCACAAGATGGTGTATTACAGAAATACTTGGAGGGAATATGTCGATCAGTCGAGGTCCATCGATGGTTGTTAATAATGATGTTCATAAATCGATAGTTGGAAAGTTTGACACACGGTCACGTTCCGCCTGAGCCGAGCGCACAAATGATAGAGAGGCGCGATCGGCCTAACCGTTCGCCTTGTAAGGCATCTGTCTCTTCCACTTCATGAAATGTAAAATAAAGCCGTCTTCAAGATTCGTCACTTGCTCAACAAAATGCAGGAATATAATGTTGCCACTTAAATCTAAGTCACAGTTAATAGGCACAGATTCAACTCCAGTATAGGCACCATCCCTTCTGACCTTATATACCAAAAATGATGTGTTACCCGAACGGGGGTACCAAGAGACCCAAGTTTATTAGTATGTACAGTGGATACTGATCCTGACATATCTTCCTTTTTCCCTCCCTCTAAGTGTCGCAAATATAAAGTTTCACATTTGTATAAATATAAACAAGACTTCATCATTTACGTAAACTCATGCACTTTTAGTTTTTTTATTGCTAATATGCTGAATGATTTTTCTTTCATTTCTTGAAAATAATTCCTTTGTTTCAGAAACTCGTTTAAGAAGACTCTCGAATTTTTGGCCAAATATCAACAAGAACAAGCCGCTAGACACAGAAAGCAATATGAATCTAGATATAAATTAAAAAATGACCGTATTCTAGGTAAATAAATATGCATATGCCAGCTAACCCGCTAGACATTGTAGTGTCCTAACTAGTTATATAAAAAAATTCGATCGTAACGCCACTTAATTTTTTTTTTATTTCTACTACAATAGACTAATACAATAGAATAGGATAAATATTTGCTAGAAGACAGAATACCTACCGAAGTCCGTTTTTGTACAGAAATATTAATAAGAAGTCTAATGTACTGACAATGGACAAATATGAACTGAAAAGTTGTTTACTAAAACTTTTAAAGACGAATATATGATACTATCCATAACCTCAATTCAACATGCACACACACTCATACAAACACACTCCCCCCCCCACACGCGGACGTCATGCATGCATGCCTTTACTTTTTCTTTTTTTTATATTTGTGTATAACTTAAAATTGAAATTTTATTTTTGAGTACGTTTAATTTATTATATTCCATGTACATTGTTTGGGTAGGCACTGGCACCTAAAATACGGGTTTTCCTAGTTTAGGGGTCAGGATGTCACAGAAAACAAAACGTATTGTACCTAATAAATAAATATTTCATTTCATTTCAATATAATAAAAATTTAACGTGTGTCTCGATTTAACAAATTCTTTCAAAATGCCATACGACTGTCCATAAAAGCTAATACAAAATCGACCTCTTCGTTACGAATACAGTACAATTAAAAGGTGCTTTATAACAAACTTTTAACCATTGCAGACTATTCTATTATTTAACGATTTATTCCAATTCATAGCATTTCTATAACGTGTCCGAAGGGACAGGAAAGAAACATATCACTTAAGTTATCGGCCTAGATTATCTTTTTTAATCATATACCTTGATGATTATAACAACTTAGGTCATCGGTTTTTTGTTTCATGTTGTTAAAAAAGTTAAGTTAAAAATATTTCGATGTATCCCTAAGTATAAACGGTCAACATCCATTTTAAACATTTTGAATTTTTTTTTTTAAAGTTGATCATTATATCCACCTAGATGATCTTTTTTAATCATAGCTATAAAAACAATATGCTTATAAACATACCTTACATAATTAGGATTTTATACTTGACTCTTTATACGTAGATTGTGTCGAATTGTTGTTAATTGAGGAGTGGGGATCAAAAAATAGTGAGAAATGCATATTAATAAAGAAAAGAGTCTTCGATTCTCTTTTGTTTTTTTTTTAAATGTAGTTATGTTTGCTCCGTGTCGGAACTTGTTCTCGAAAATGCAGAAAAACGAAGTGCCAGCCGTTATTAAATACATGTGTTTAAAAAAGTTAACGACGCAAGAGATTCACTGCGATTAGGAGAGTCTGCTGTATTCTATTGACGCATGGTTGGCTTCTTAGTTACGACTACGGAAGACTAAAATCGTTGCGGCCGTCCATCGCAGTCAGTCACCCAAGAAAATGTTGCAGAAGCGATCGAAGAATGACCATCCGATACCTTAATTCAAGAAACTGGCATTTCATATAAGTTTTCAATTTATATTGAAGCAATCTTTGAATAAGGAAATAGTCCCTGCAAGATGGGTACTGAGAATGTTAACCGACAGACAGAAACAAAATCGACTTGAAATTTCGAAGATATCGTTGGACTAGTTTCAAGAAGATTCTGAAAACTTTTTGTCTCGCTTCGTAACAATGGACGGGTCCAACATTTTGATCCCGAGACAAAATAGCTATCCTCGTAATGAAAACGGCCATTACCAACCCCGAAGAAGTTTCGTGCCGTGCCATCGGCTAGCAAGGTTATGGCCTCAATATTTTGGGACTCGGAAAGGATATTGTTAATTGATTACCTGAAGCGTGGAACCATATTATAGGCCAATATTATGCAGCTTTAATTCCCAAGTTGAGGATCATCAAAGAGAAAAGGAGAGGGAAACTTCCAGGGGGCGTGCTGTTTTATCACGACAACTCAACCTCGCACAGGTCGTCAATTGCAATGCTGCCATTCAGCAAGCTGGCATCGAATAGAATTGGTTGATGACCCCCCTTATTCATCAGATCTGGCGCCTAGCGATTTTGTTGTGTTCCCCAAATTGTAAAAATATTTAAGGGGAAACAGGTACGAAGATAATAACGGGGTGGTGGATGTCGTGAAGAGATTGTTGCAGGACCAAGACAAAACTTTTTTTTTAATAGGAAATTGTAGCATTGAAAAAGCGCTGGATTCGGGTGCGTAAAGACTCGAAGACTATGTAACAGAGGCTGCAGATTCAACAGAACCAGTGCCTACGTCTAATAATAGGAGCTCCTAGTAACGTCAGAAATGACGTCATACATCGTAAAACACGGACGCCCATCGTGGATTAGTTCGTCCGCCAAATTCTGCAAAGTATGTTTCGCTTAGCTGACAACTCTCCCCGCATACACACCTTTAGGCATTGCCAGCTAAAATCAAAGAGCGCCAAATACTGGGCGTCTCTCGTGAGCCCCTTCTGCCGCCACCTTCAGACGTAGGCGATGACGGCGAAGACGACACGTAGGCAGTGGCAACACTCGAACTCGACGATACATTGCAGTGACCTGGATGGACCCGCTAACTAGGTTGGCATAATAGATTACCGGGCAACACTGATGCTCGGGCAATGAGGCTAAGCCTCGAGGCCCGTACTCCTCAACAAGGTTGAGAAGAACCCCGGATGGATTGAAAAATGAATTATTAAATTATCAATAGTCATTATATTCTATCTCATTCTCACTACTTTATGATCCCCCCTCGTAGCATATGGCGTTAGGTTAGAATGGAGTTTTCAACATGTTTATAATGATTTCCAGAAGCAATGCAAAAAAATAACGAAGAACAAGCTAGTCCTTTCGCTGAAACAGATATCATTTTCAAGGACGTCGAATCGAATATAAAGAAACGGGGTAAGTACTATTTAAAACGGTTTTCGTGCTTGACTGCAATCTTACTTGATTATTAGTGATATGTATATCATATTACTATTTATTTATTTAACACTCTATTAAACCACACCACACATAAAAAAGGAAGGTTAAGCTTAATCAATTATAACGTAAAATTGGCGGTCTCATCATTTTGAAGCTATTTCTTCCAGATAATCTTAAGGAAGGAGACTAAGTGGAGAGAGCTTAGGTAGGCGGTAATAAAGAAATAACTAATGCATATGCATATATATATAAAGAAAGAACAGTGACATTAAATATTCTTATCAATACTTAAAGCTCATTTTCATTGTATCTGGATCGAAGTTTCGTCTTTCGGCCCTACTTTGAAAGACGAAAGTACGACATTGCCTCCCGATTATATAATTTTCGGCGCATGGCATTTTCATTTACTGTGGTTTCGATTGCATATCTAAATTTATTTTTATGTTATGATATAGCTTGTGTTTGAAAGTTGTCATAAATAAATGATTAAACAACTTGTCGCTTAGTTACGTATTTTAAGCATGCCCGATAATAATTTCATATTTATTTTGAACATTTCTATCGAACCAAGTTTATTATAAATAAGCATTTGTATTGATTTTTCGATCTTGGTCTGATGAAAAATCGTATACGCACCGCTAGAGGAAAGCATTGCATTCCGCGATTACATCACGCGGGCGGGGATGTCATACTTTCCTCCCTAAGTGAGTAATAAACTATTAAACTAAGAATTATTTTAAAATTTTTGAAGTGATACTGCTTTAGGCATATGAAGGTTTTTACAGATGAAACGCATGATTAGCGTCACGAAGATGTGGCGATGCTAATTCGTTTGAAGTTATAATATAAAATAAAAATATTTCATAAAATTCTCTTTTCTAAAACAAAATTCATTTAATAAATTTCTAATATTGACAAAAAACACGTGGCATTTTGTTTAAAATTCCTCATTTGAGATTTTAATAATGTATTTTGTATTAATTTTAGACGCTTAATATTTTAATGAAATTCCTAACATATCTTCCTTTTTCCGATCTCGGAAAGTTTCATTTCAGTCATGTAGACTTTGTACGCACGCCCTTTTAATTTTTTTATTATTTATGTTTTTTTGAAGCGTGTTTTTTTTAGTTTTTTAACTATAATTTATTTATATTATTGATTTATAGCTTCCACGCAGAAGTCTCGTGAACAACAAATCCGTCCGTTTATTGAAACAGACATCATGATGAAAAACATTGACCAGATTACGGGTAAAAAAGCCAAGGCTTTTAAAAATCTAGGTAAGGTTATATACTCGTATGTGTGTAAGTTAATGTTTGACTATAATCTCATCTGATAGTGGTGACACAGTCTAAGAGGTATGTGTCTAAAACTGATATATTTTTTTGTTAATAACTCATATTTACTTGTGTCAAAAACTCATATTTCCTTGCGTCAATAACTCATATTCCCATATCAATAAATCATATTTACTTGTGTCTAAAACTCATATTTACTTGTGTCAAAAACTTATATTTTCTTGCGTCAATAATTCATATTTCCTTGCGTCAATAACCCATATTTCCTTGTCAATAATTCATATTTACTTTTATCAAAATCTTATATTTCCTTGCGTCAATAACTCATATTTTCTTGTACCTAAAACCTGTATTATTTAGGTCAAAATATGGGTATATTTTCTTTTGTCAAACATTCATAAATATTATGAAGACGATCTTTGACGATTCAAAAGTGCTGTAAAAAGCTTACTTGATTAAAAAATAATTGAATGTGTGTCACTTTTTCTTTCAAATCAACCTAGAAAGGGTCCTATTACCTCTTATACAGCATAGGGCACATATATAGGGGTATATCACCTCCTACCCAGATTAGCGCGCTTCTATCTTTGACTGTTTCATCAGATGAGATCACAGTCTAGCGCTAAAACTGTCAGCAATAAAAAAAGAGTGCATATAGATGTTTTTGCCTAGGTAGGTAGTTAAGGTGGTAACTTACCACGGCCGAAGCCAGCTATCAGTCCAGACTCCGAAAAATTAGAAAATGCAATTTCCTAAATTCACCCTACCGGGGATCGACCCCGGGGTCTCTGCTAGCAAAGCGAGTACTCGCACCACTCATTTTCTTTTTCCAGTGCTTAAGAGACAAGAAGGGCATGTATCTCAATCGTTTCTGACAAGACAGGGCGAGATAGCTACCACAGAGACACAAAAAGGTGAATACATTGTTTTGAATTTAGCTAACACATGAAAGTAACGTATTTTATAAAATAAAAATCAATTTTTTTATTAAATTATGCATATCGGCGCGACCTATGTTGAATATGGTTTAATTGTGGAGATGTTTAGTCTATTATTGTCACCTGTGACTAAATACAAATAGATACTGAATAGTAAACTGATAGATTCCAAATCATTCCTGCTTGATCTGTCGATCACGTTGGAAGTTCTATTTACAAAGATGTTGCTCTGTTCGGGCAATTCCTAACTTTTATATGTATTCTACACTTTTTGAATTATTTCCAGTACCTGTGAAAAATTTCGCGCCTGTACCTCCACCGTTTCTGACAAGACAGGACAAAACAGTTCCCATGGAGACACAAAAAGGTAGATATTGGGTTAAATATGACGTTAGCTTGCTTAATAAACCAGTGCGCTCTCAGCCGCGTTTTACTACGTATCTCCTGTTCCGATGTAACAGTATGTCGACTATGACCTCCTGTCGAAACTTCTTAGAATAGATCTAGTTGATTAACAAACTTCCTATGTTTCCAGTACCTATGTTTCCAGTACCTATGCTTCCAGTATCTATGCAGCATGTACCCGTTGTACCTCAAACTTTTCCGGCAACGCAGGACAAGATGGGTGCAATCGCACAAAGAGGTGAATAAAGCATCCAAGAATACTCTATATTTTCTCGCCTCTAACTCATATTTACTTGTGTCCAAAAACTGATATTTCCTTATGTCAATAACTCATATTTCCTTGTAAAAATTAATATTTCCTTGTGTCAGTGACTCATATTTCCCTGCGTCAATAACTCATATTTACATATGTCAAAAACTCATATGTCCTTGTGTCAATAACCCATATTTACTTGTGTCAAAAACTCATATTTCCTTGTGTCAATAACCCATATTTGTGTCAAACTCATATTTCCTTGTGTCAATAACTCATATTACCCTGCGTCAATAACTCATATTTCCTTGTGTCAATAACTCATAATACCCTGCGTCAATGACTCATATTTACATGAGTCAAAAACTCTTATTTCCTTGTGTCAATAACTCATATTACCCTGCGTCAATATCTCATATTTACATGTGTCAAAAACTCATATTTACTTATGTCAATAACTCATATTTCCTTGTGTCAATAACTCATATTTACTTGTGTCAAAAACTCATATTATATGTGTCAAAAACTCATATTATATGTGTCAAAAACTCATATTTCCTTGTGTCAAACATTCATAAATATTATGAAGACGATCTTTGACGATTCAAAAATGATGTAAAAAGCCTACTTGAATAAGGAATTATTGAATGTGTGTCACTTTTTCTTTCAAATCAGGCATTATTTTTATACTTGTTGAATAACTTGGTTCCAGTGCCTACCAAGTACGTTGCTGGTGCACCTCAAACGTTTCTAGGGAGACAGGACAAGATAGATGCTATCGAACAACAAAGGGGTGAATATAATGTATATTTCTAAAACCGTAAAAGCTAATGCAAAGTATGACTTTCTTTGGTAATTATTTTAATTATTAATTTAAATCCGTAAGATATCATATAAAACATCTCTATATAACAAAATATCGCCGTAATAAATTACTTTATACACCGTATATTTTCCAAGTCTTATAGCAGGGCCACAAATGTTAAGAGCATATTATTGTGTGCCACAAATGTTATGAGGATATTGGTGTGGGTCACAAATGTTATGAGCATATTGGTGGGTGTCACAAATGTTATGAGGATATTGGTCCGTGTCACAAATTTTATGAGCATATTATTGCGTATCACAATTGTTATAGAATACTGTTGAGAGCCATTAATGTTATGAGTATTTAGGTGTGGACCACAAATGCTATGAGCAAATTATTGCGTGCCGCAAATGCTATGAGCATATTATTGCGTGCCGCAAACGTTATGAGCACATTGTTGCGGGCTACAAATGTTATAAGGATATTGGCGAGGGCCACTAATGTTAAGAGCATATTATTGTGTGCCACAAATGTTATGAGGATATTGGTGTGGGTCACAAATGTTATGAGCATATTGGTGGGTGTCACAAATGTTATGAGGATATTGGTCCGTGTCACAAATGTTATGAGCATATTATTACGTATCACAATTGTTATAGAATACTGTTGAGAGCCATTAATGTTATGAGTATTTAGGTGTGGACCACAAATGCTATGAGCATATTATTGCGTGCTGCAAATTTTATGAACACATTGTTGCGGGCTACAAATGTTATAAGGATATTGTTGCGGGCCATAAATGTTACGAGGATGTTGGTGCGGGTCACATTTCGTGATTTTTTGCAATTTTAACCACATTTTCATTTTACTGTAATGTGAATTACTTCCGCGGGCCGCACTGCGATGTCTTATCGACCGCAGGTTGCTGACCTCTGAACTAAATGTTTAAGTTAACAAATGACCAAATCGTCAGTTTCAACCGATTTAAATATTTTTCTTATATTAATAAAATGTTGTACTTCATCTATCCTTTACCTAAGTATATAAAAAATTCTTTTTTTACATTTTTATAAAATTATTCACTTATATAGTAAATTACTTTAGAAAGTCGTAAAATATTGCTGTTGTTGTATATGTTTTTTTTTTATTTATTTTAGATTTCAATAGCACACCAGTGATGAGCAGGTGGGACATCCAAAAGCCTCCCCAAGTTAAACCGCCAACGTTTATTCAAACAGACACGGCCAACATGGGCAACCGTCAAATGTATTCACCAACAGAAATGTATGAAAATATTAATCTGGATAAAGGTCTGTAATGATTTACAACCTTCCCGTATTTATCGTTTGTCATGTTTAGACACTATGGGCCCTATTATATAACGAACTCTAATCTAAAATGTAACTTTAAATCGCGTTCTAGTTAGTTTTGGTTTAGACCACATTTTATAATAAGGCCCTATATTTATATTTTATTGCCAAACAGATTAATATGTGTTTCCTTTTCTGCTTCGGGCATATGCCCAGCTGTGGGACGGTTACAGGCTCTAAATAATCTTCTATCCAACGCTTAAATTTGTTTTTTAATCGAAATTACATTTCATATTGTATGAATTATAAAGCTGTTTGTGTTTGTTTATTCCAGATTTCAATAGCCAACCAGTAGCGAGTAGATGGGATATCCAAAAGGCTCCTGAAATTAGACCGCCAATGTTTGCTCAAACAAACCCGGCCAACATGGGCCAAGGTCAAACATATTCTTCGGTAATAGTATACGAAAATATCAACCAGAGTTTAGGTTAGTAAATTATTTTGATACAAATGCAAATATAAAAATGAAGAAACTAGAAGTAAACTAGAAGTATTAGATATCTTACCAAATTTATTAAACTCTTTAATACTCGTAGTATATATTATAGTCATAATAGATATTTTTTTAATATAAAGAATGCTCAAACAGATACATCCAATATGGGCCAACGTCACACGTACTCACCAGCACAAGTGTATGATAACTTTACACAGGAGCAACGTATGTACCTTAAGATATTTATTTATTTAACATAATTGTTCACATAGATACACAAACAACAGATTTACAGAAATTAAACCAAATCATATTTGACAAATAGCTTGCAAAGGTCTTATTGGTATAGGCAATATATTCAATAAAATAAAATATTTTTGGTAAATAAAAAAATTATCATTATTATTATTCCATACAACCTTTGGAGCATGCAAATTAACACGTTTGTTGAAATAAAAAAAAAGAAAATGGGGGTTTTAAAAATAAATATACTTTACCTAAACTTCTATACTAATATTATAAAGAGAAAACATTTCTGATTTTGTATTTGTTTATTTGTTACGTTTTCACACAAAAACTACTGGACTAATTTCAAAAATCTTCTCTCCATTAGAAAGCTGCCTTTTCACTGAGCGATATAGGCTATATTACTCTCACAAAATCTAAGTGGAAAACTCAATATCGATTTGGAATTGGCCCGACCCGGGACTTGAAACAAGGACCTCGTGTCTGTAGTCGAACATGCTAACCACTAGACCAATGAGGCAGCTTTAATCATTTATAATAATCAAGCTAAAAATTATTGGACCAATTCAAAAAAGTCTTTCAATACCAGTGGAATATTTTTAAATTGTTTAATGTCGGATTACGAGTTTAAAAATGTATTAGCTATATTCGTTGTAAAGTAAAATCTGTATATTGATTAGATATTGAATGTAAGTGTGTATGAAATAATCTGACAGGAAGTAATTAATAACTTAGTGAAATAAAACTATACTATAGATATCTACGCGGGTGACACCGCGTAGCATTGCTAGTATACTATAAACGTACATATCTATATCAACATTATATTAAAGCTTATAAGAACTGTGTAGTGCAAGCAAGATAAAGTAGTGAGGTAATTTTTTGGTACAATTAAAAGCTGTTATTAAGAAGTATCATTAAATGTGTTAGATAAGTTTATTTGCTTTAAATAAAACTGTAAAAATTTTGGTAAAAAATGGTCGTGTCACATGCAATAATTTGTGTTTGTTTACTTTATGAATTTTTACACTGATATAAAGTAGACAAACTTATCTAACACATTTAATGATACTTCGTAATGTCAGCTTTTTTACTAAACTTGAAACATTCTGCAATTACCATTCACTTTTTTATTTATTGATTCTGAGACGATAGTAAGTTTACTGTGTTAACTAGTAATTAAATAAAATAGAAATGCTACTTATTTCAGAAGTAGTTCTATAATGTTCAAAAATTAAGAGTGGGTTTGAATGACTGCTGTTATTATAACAATTTACCGGCTTGGTATGGCTACGATTAGTGTATATGATTTTTATATAGCTACCTATTTATATAATATAAGATTTTATGAATGAAATTATATTAATATACGAAAAATAGATCAGTTAAGGGATCGCTTTTGCAATAAGACCGCCCGTACATACCGTCGTCCTTTATATAAAATTTCATGCAATTTCGATTTTGTTTTAACAGAGACGTCCTACATAAGCCAACAAGAGACCTATTCACCAGCAGAAATATACGGAGACTTTAAAGATGACGAAGGTATGTAATTAACTTACTGGTTAGAATTTACAAATGGGCCCTCTAAATTGCATTTGCGTACACTTAAATGTAGATGTTAAAGTATGGCGACATCTATTTGATGCTTATGTAACCTTGCCACACCTTAAATCTCTGATATACAATTTAATGAAACGCTGTTAGCGCAGTCGTGATCTACATGAAACACAACTATACAAAGTATATTTAAAGTATTTAATTGTTTATCAAATGGTCCTTCGAGCCCGATGTTGTATAAAATAGCTAGGTAAATAACACATATTTATTTGTATTACGTAAAAGTTAAAAGTGGTTATTGTGGGTTTAGACATAAACTGGCGTACTTATTTTATCGATCTTATCGAGATATGCAATTTCGTAGAAAATTTTTTTGTTCATTATTGTAAGATTTAGCCAGCGTTTTAAGGGCACAAAAATATATTTGTAACGACATCACATTATAAATCTTTGAATTTATTTGCTTATCATTACTATGTTATGTATGTATTATACAAAAAATCAAAATCAAAAATATCTTTATTCAAGTAGGCATATTACAGCACTTTTGAATCGTCAAATTATATTTTTTTTTTCCACACTATGATTCTAATGTACATCTGATGACGGTACTCAAGATCGGCTTAAAATCTAAAGTTACGAGGGTTCCTTCGCGCCCTGATCCGAGAAGAACCCACAACAAACTCAGTCGGGTAGTTTTTTTTTTACCATCATCATTACAATAACAAATTAGTTTACTATATTTATAGAGCAATTTGTTCACTCCCAAGCGTTTCTATCGTCTAGGTAATCTTGCAACTTATAATACGATTTTTCTATCAACTTTCTTTTAACAAAGACTTTGAATTTATTAATTGACATCTTTAGAACGTCTTGTGGGAGTTTATTATAGAAACGTATACAGTTACCCTTAAATGAGTTGTTAATCTTATGCAGCCTACTAGAATTTATAACAAGTTTGTTTTGGTTTCGTAAGTTATATGATGTACATTCACTCTTTTTATTAAAAGAGTCAATGTTTTTATGTACATACAACAAGTTTTCTAATATATATACGCAGTGAACTGTCATTATGTTAACTGCCTTGAATTTGTTTCTTAGCGACTCTCTTGGACCCATATTGTAAATCGCACGAACGGCCCTTTTCTGCAGCACAAATATTGCATCTATATCAGCAGCATTACCCCAAAGTAGAATACCGTATGACATAATGCTGTGAAAATAGCTGAAATATACCAGTCTGGCAGTATCAACATCTGTCAGACGACGAATTCTTTTAACTGCGTAAGCCGCAGAGCTGAGCCTGTTCGATAGACCACTTATATGGGGCCCCCACTGTAATCTGTTATCTAACGTAATGCCTAAGAAAACGGTACTGTCTACAAGGTCTAGTTCCTCATTATTAAGTTTAACAATGGTTTGCATTTGTTTAACATTAGGCAGACTAAATTTAATACATTTTGTTTTATTTGCGTTGAGCAATAAATTATTAGCTTCAAACCATTGTACCACTTTATTGAGAGAGCTGTTTACGTCGTCATAATTTGTTTGTCGCCTATTAATCTTAAACAACAGCGAAGTATCATCAGCAAACAGAACAATCTCATGATCACCCTTAACAAAGTAAGGAAGGTCATTGATATAAATGAGGAAAAGAAATGGTCCTAGTATGGAACCCTGTGGGACTCCCATTTTTGTCACAGACCCCGCAGAAAGCTTGCCATTGACACAGACCTTTTGCGTTCTATTGGTTAAATATGAACTCATCAGGTCTAATGCTGTGCCCGCGAGGCCATAGTGTCGCAATTTCCCGATCAGGGTTTCATACTGAACACAATCGAAGGCCTTAGACAGATCACAGAAAACGCCAAGCGCGTCACGTGAATCCTCCCAGGCCTCGTAGATATTGAGTAATAACTGTACGCCAGCATCGGTAGTCGAGCGACCTCGAGTAAAGCCAAATTGCTTATTATGTAATAAATTATATTTTTTGAAATGTTTTAGCAACTGGTTCAACATTATTTTCTCAAATATTTTACTAAAGGTTGGGAGAACCGATATTGGCCTAAAGTTACTAGGGTTCGAAGTACTGCCTGACTTAAACATCGGTATTATTTTGCTGTACTTCATTAAGTCAGGAAATACACCACAATCTACACAATTGTTAAAAATTACCGCCATGTCTGGTGCAACGATGTCAATTAATGATTTTACAAGGTTAACTGACAAACCCCACAAATCGTTAGTTTTTTTGTTATTAATTAAATTAAATGACTTAATAACATCAGAGGCATCGACACGACTGAATTTAAAAGTACTATGACATTGGGGCAAGCTATCAGCTAGCCAAGAGAGTGCAATGGAAGGTGAGGAGTTCAGTGATTTCGTAGTTGAGACAGGAATTTTTGTAAAAAACTCTTCAAAAGTATTAGCAACCTCTAAGTCTGACGAAATTTTTTTATTCTCTAAATCTAAATGAAATTCATCAAAACGCGGAGTTGCTTTTCCTGTTTCATCATTAATTATTTTCCAAGTTGTTTTAATTATATTAGTACTATTTTTTATCTTACATTTTATGTGTTGCGATTTAGCAAAAACACATTTCTTTTTGAAATCCTTGGAAAATAATCTCACATAATCCCTGAACTCTACACTAGTGTTGTACTGACGCTCAGCATACAATTCATACAACTTTTGCCTACTTTTATGCAAATCAACCGTGGCCCATTCACTGAACGCCATTGTGTCAGTAAGAGTGATCGATTTACTTTTAAATATTGAGTTAAATATTTGATTAAATTTGGAAAAAAAGTTATTATATATTTCATTTGGATTAGAAGAATCAGCTATATAGCAGTTCGAAATTAGGGCTGATCTCATTTTTCCAATACGGTCAGCTGTTACTGGCACAAAAGTTATTCTACGTTTATTTACATTTTTCTTTGGAATTGGAAAGCGAATGAGTTGGCCACAGTGATCCGAATCTAAACTACTAATTATCTTTTTCTCAGTTGGATTTACGTTCGTAAATATATTATCTATACAAGTGGCACTAGAAGAGGTTATTCTCGTAGGCTCCATAAACATATTAGATAATTTATAAGCGTTAAAAAGGTTTAACAGTTTCATGCTTGAAGAGCTACATTCTAAGATATTAATGTTAAAGTCTCCACATACTACTAATTTTTTGTTTGTATTCGACATTATGAACAGTACCTGGTCCATTAATTTTTCAAAAACTTCAAAATTGGACAAAGGGGGCCTATACACCGTTACTATAACAAACTGCTCTAATTCAATAGATGCCAGCTCTATCGTCCGTTCAACAGACAGGCTCACTATGTCTGTACGTTCCTTAAATTTCAATTTTTTATTTACTAAAATTAATGAGCCCCCATGTATGGATGATACTCTGTTGAACGAACTACCAACCTGGTAGTTACCAAAACTAAATACATATTCATAACTTTTTAGCCAATGTTCTGTAATACATAACACATCTATATTAAAATTATTTAAAAAAAGTTCAATTTCAAGCACTTTACCTTTAATACATTGGATATTCTGGTGTACCAGGCTGATAAAGCTATTATCTAAATTTTCATTCACTGAATCTAACGTGTGGCAATCCTTATGACAATTTTTCTTTTTTAAGCAAGAGGAATTCTCCGTTGTCTTTATAATATGTTTAAAACAATATTACTTGGATTTATATCCAAGGGTATGTCAATATTATTATTATGCTCAATAGGAGCATGTCTACTAGCCAAGTTCTTGGCTAAAGTTGTAAATAAATATGATAGCGAAATAGCTATCTGTCGTTTAAAATAATTGGATAGGTAGAACCTATCTTTGTAAATACTATAATAAGAATTAGCACACTTGCTAAAGTCAATGAGGTGAAATTTTTTATTGTATGTACACAAATTGTACATTGTCATATTGAGCTTATACCTAAGTAAATTTTCATTGTTAGGCAAATTCTGACAATATGGTAGGGTATACATAACTATATTTTTCACATTTAATTTATTCAATGTTTCAAAACAATTAATTAAATCTTGTTTATTCAAGTTTCCTCTGTTTCCTAAGAGGATAATAAGGTTTGTGTCACAGTCGTAGCATTCTTTATTGCTAGAAATTGCTTCCACTATTGACACAAGATTTGCGTTATGGACACAATAATTAAAGATTTTGTGCCCATATAAAAGTGAGTGTAATGATATGCCCATATTACTTCCAATTTCATCTGTGTACATGAAGGTTTTAGACAGATTTTTGTAACAACCTGAAGAACTATTGTTATATTTATTAATGACACTGTCTCCCAAGTAGCATGGTTTTTGTGGTGATGACACAGGCCCCGCATGACAACCCTTGTCAATACTGTCAATACATATACTCAAACTGAAAATATTTTTATTCATGTAAACCTATTACAGCAATTATTTCTACATACTAATTCTAATGTACGATTGATAACAATCTTAAAAAACGTCTTAATCTAAGGTGACAGACAGCGGAATCGACTTGTATGGATTAACATTATTAAACATAGTAACTAATAGCCTCGGGTATAATTAAAGCAAAATTTTAATTCTAGAAGAACGTGAAGGTTCGGAATCACCAGACATGTTGGAACCAGGTCAGAAGGGATCAGTCTCTGGAAAGCGCTTAAGCGCTTTCCAGAGATTGGGACCACTCGCAGAACCCGCTAAGAAACCCAAGCTCACTATCAATCTCAGCTTGAGCAAAGAAGAAGCAGTCAGGTACTACAGTGTAACTGTTTCTCTATTTTGTGCGAGTCCCTTTAACACATACACATGATGTTCTCAGAGTGGGGGCGCTTTTTTTATTTTCACTCGCATTAAGTAATATAACAGGTAGCGATAACATTTAAGAATTTTTTTTTAATATATAATAGTGGCATAAACATGTCATGATTTAAAATATTTCTTGTAATGTAAGCAATGCTTAAAATCAATAGCCTGTCGCCACTTAATATATCAGGCGTTGCCATAATGAAGGGACTAGATAAGAATATATTTATGATTAGACATTTGTTGCAACAAGTCAATTAATATTTCTGGAGTTGCCATAACGAAGACACAACATGAGAATATATTTATGATTAGAGACTTGTAGCAGCAAGGCACTTAATATTTCAGGAATTGACATAACGAAGGGTCCACATTAGAACTTGTTTATGGTTAGAGACTTGTAGAAGCGAGTCACCTAATATTTCAGAAGTTGCCATAATGAAGAGATTAGATTAGAACATATTTATGATTAGAGACTTGTTGCAGCAAGTCACTTAATATTTCTGGAGTTGCCAGAATGAAGAGACAACATTAGAATTTTATTTATGATTAGAGACTTATAAGTGACCTAATATTTTAGGAGTTGCTATAACAAAAAGACTAGATTAGAACTTATTTGTGATAATATACTTGTACCATCAAGTTACTTAATATTTCCGGAATGCCACAACTAAGGGACTAGACTAGAATTTATTTAATTTTTTATTGATAGTCAGAGTAACGTTTGCCATTAACATCTGTAACTTACATTTACAGGGAAGTTGTGGAAACACAAAAAGATGTACCCGTTTATGAAAACGAGGAAATATTAAACAGTACGGATGACACTGTCGTCAAATTCCTACCTCTTTGGCCTTGGAAACAGCATGTCGCTACCAAGAAGAGTGTCACTTCTAGAACATCCAAGGTAAGTAATTTATGGGTATAGACTTAAAATATATTGGCGGAGAAAAAGGAACTTCATTGCCTTGTATTATATTAATTTATATCTTCATTTTGTAATAAACGTTTCACTTCAAAATCGACGGCCTTGCTTGCGCAATGGTGCGAGTACTCGCCTTGCTGGCAGAGTTCTCGGGTTCGATCCTCGGTGGGACGAATTTATGAAATTGTATTTTCAAATTTGTCTGAGTCTGGACTGGTGGGAGGCTAAGGCCTTGACTAGTTACCGCCCTACCAGCAAAGACGTATCGCCAAACAAAGAGATTTGTGTTCCGGTACGATACTGTGTAAAAACCGTAAGTGGTATAACGCCTCTTACCTGATTATAGCGCTTCCATCTTAAACTGTATCATCACTTACCATCAGGTGAGATCACAGTCAAGCGCAAAACTGTCAGCAATAAAAAAAAATCTGAAACCATAAATCTGAACTTTTTATGCAAAATTATTTGAGGATAAAATTTTCTTTTGTACGACCATTATCTAACGAGCCGTAGAAAATCACCAAAAATTTGGGTTTTCGTTACTTTTCTCCATTTTTTTGACCAGCATATTTTGACCTAATGTAAATGTCTTTTTTAGACCGTAAAAAAGATGGAAACAGAATTAATGCAGGAGATATATGAGAAGGATAACCTCTTCATTATGTTATTGGTATGTCATATGGTTATATCTAACTAACACACGCAAAGACACAATCTAGAGTAATTAGTCGCAAGTGGCAATAATAAACTAAACGAGCAATTTTATTTCATTCCTATAATCTAAACAATGACATAATTACATATTTAGCGGATGATGTTAATATGACTTATATAATAAATACGATTTCAGGTGACAGGCTACCCTCCATCTTGGACCAAAGAGGATGTACTGGATACGCTTTTGGAGAATTTGAAGGAAAAGAGCTTCATACCTTGTTTTATAGAAGTTAGTTTTTATTTTGTGTTTAATGTCCTAGTGGTAAGACACCTAAACTCTTGTCCAAAGAGACGAGGGTTCAAATCCTAGGCAGGCACCACTAAGTTTTCCGTTTAAAAAACAAATATCGTGAGGAAGCCGTCATATTCTGAAGCAATCCTGTGCTATGTGTAGTTTGCCAACCTGCAGTGAAGCACCATGTTAATAGGCTGCCATTTACCTCTATGAATTATAAATTATTGTTGTGGCTTGATAGTTGATGAAACTAAAAAGCGACAGTTAAAAGTGACAGACAATTTAATACCATTTAACATGGGAGAAAATATAGTGTTATTTATTTCTATAGCTTAGGGGTCCACTAAGTATATTTAGGGTCGGTTAAAGGGACTGTTTCTATAGATAAGGGTCTCCCTAACTATGTGACGCATTAGGGAATGTTGGTAAAATCGGGCATTAGCCCTTTCAATACAATTCCACGAAAATTATCTTTTTCACTTCTACCACGTGTGAATTGCACACCAGATTTTTTTATTTATTTAACAACTTATTTAACTGTGGTTCACAATTACAATGTTAGTAATGATTTAAAAATCTTCTAGTTCACCCCAAAAGAGTGTAAATTTCTCGTTATAAGATGCGATGGGGCACTCCTCACTATACACTGGTTGGATTTCACTATAAAGAAGGAGGATGTCGAGATAACCATAACTATATTCCAAACGATGTTAACTCTGAAAAAAATTGACTTTTTACCGAGAAATATATTAAGGAAACGGCTCGCATTGAAATACGATGAGGAAACAACATTAGATTTGAGCGATTTTACACTCAAATATGGTGAGTTTACATTATCGTCAGATATCAATTCAACGTCTAACATACATATTTGTAACAAGATACTACAATACATTTTAAATTTATCTATACATAACTCTGGTAAAATTACACTTTTGCAAATTATTTAATCCAGCCGACCCGAAGCGGGGATTTGAGATGCCCCATGTTTAGAGTTTAATAAGTGGAATATTAGAAGAGTTACTTTGTTCTTATTTTTTCGTAATCATAAAAGCATAATAAAGAAACGTATTCCCCTTTTATATTTTTGACGACGCAGAAAAAAAATTGGTTTAGTAAAATAAACGCGGTACAGCCGTAATGAACTGGGGTATTTTAGTACCCCCGTTCGGGTTTAATCGATTTTTTTTTAAAGAATCACTGCCGTTTATTGTTACTTTCTTCTTTATCAACTTATCGTACCATTAGTGGATTCGTAAACAACAGACGATGCAAAATACCGTATTTTTATTTGTCTAAGTCTGGAATGGTGGGAGGCTTTGACAGCTGCAGGTTACCACCCTTCCAACAAAGACTTACTGCCAAGCAAAAATTTGCGTTACAGCCCAAGTTAGCCTACTACCATCTTAGACTGTATCATACTTGTCAGCAATAAAATGCAAGGCTTATTATCCAACAAATTCAAATGTTACAGATATCAGCCATTTTATATATTTCCCATTGAACCGCACCTGCAATCAATCAATGTTGATCCGTATACAAAGCGACGTAGTATGGGACTACCTGACTGAGCTCAACTTATCAAGGAACAGGATTGCGTGAGTACCTATTATGTAGCTGCTTTGGAGGAACAGTGACACAATTTAAAAAAGCTTATTTTACAAGAGGACCAGGACCGTTTGCCAGTGATGCGCAGGGTTGCTGGAGAGCAATGTACTCCAGTGAGAAGTTTCGGGAGTAGCCTTCTTCTGCTTTCTTCTTTCTAGGCAACGCATGTTTGCGCACTTGCTCCGCTCCTCTTGCGCTCAATCTTTAGACGGACTCATCCAGGGCATCAGATAGTGATACGCAAGTTGAACCTCTGGTGTCTCATTTACGGATGAAGAGGGTTTCCGTGGGTTTTAGGGGACGTTCATGGGACTCGTCGAACCTAACTCTATACACCTATGAATATTAATTTTTGACACAAGACAATATAGACTATTCTTGATTCTGCTGTCCTTGACATAACTTTTGAATCCGCTATTCTTCCAAAGAAGTTAATTATTTTGAAACTAGTGAAGCGAAGTGGATTCACCATTGAAGCGATGGTTGGGTGAGATGAGTAAATATTACACCAGTAAGACACTTTCAGTTTTATTTTGAAGTCAGAGGGGTTGTACTAAAGGATATTGGAAGACAACTAAGGAGCTATCATAATTATATGAGTAGCGACGCGAGTTAATTACACCGAGAAAAAAATATATCCGGCACGTGATTTCAAGACGTGGTTGTGTTAGCTACCTGCAAGAAGATGTGTGCCATGTGGCAGTCCCTATGGGGCGTGCTAGGTACTTGAGATGCGGTGACGGCGATTACGCATTGCTACATATATAAAAATCAAATGTCCGTTGATAATTATTTTACAATAGTTAATATACATGTGTATTCGAGTGTATTTATTATATTTATATAATATAATATTTCTGGCTAAATATAATATTTAAAACTATTTCACGATGTAAAAGTGTATAAATATAAATAAATGTAGCGTTGCCACTACACTGCAGTTCCAGATGGTGTCACCCACATAATTCTCGACCCTGTGAAAATATAGGGAAACACATTATTTATCAGATAGAATTGTTAATTTAAATTTCTTGAATCCACTGGAACACACAAAAAATGTCAAGCCATTTATTAGTTCTATCACATACTTCACGAACTGAGTTTGTATTAATTGGCATAGCTGTTCCTGACTGTTTTATCCACATGTCCCTATTCCGTGGAAATCCGTTGTTTAGCGGATGTAATTGTCTATCAAAATCTGTCCATCCGTTTAGGAGTCAGTGAGTGAGTACAGAAGATATATTGAGTCGCGTTACTCGTGTTTCATATGAGCAAGAGAAACATACCAGGTGGGGGCGCTTATTAGAGTGAGCGAGAGAGATATATGAGGCGGAGCCGCTTATTAATGCGAGTCAAGTTTATTACCAAACTGGTGTGTTTTATTGAGTGTCAGACATAACCTGGCCTTTCCCCCAAAAGGCCGGGTATCTTTAGAAGATTTCCTCCCCGTAAAATTAAATGTGTATTGTATATCCTACTCTGCGCTAATCGTTAGAATAAATGCAAGCATCACTGAAAACCATTATGAGGTGACGCTGCCAGTATTAGAACCTGGAATATTCTCACCATTACATGAAGATCGCTCTATTTCAGATCTTTAGAGGGTTTCTGTTTGGAATCAACAACCCCTAAATTACGTACCCTGAATCTATCATACAACCGTCTGGAAAGCATTAAACCGTTGCTACAATGTCGGAGGTTGTTTTTAAAAAGACTCATGCTGGAAGGGAACCCCCTTTGCACAGATTATACAGACCCTAGTCACTATGTCAAGATCATGAGGACTATATTCCCATCACTCAGGGAATTGGTAAGAGAATACTAGCTTATATAAGATTCAAAAATCATTTACCGACCTAAGCGGATGTAGTAAACTAAACGTAAAGCATGTTATTGTGTGCAATCAAAGAACAATTCAATTAATAGAAATGCTTTGATTTGAATTTAGTGATATATATAGCTTCAATCTATTTATATGTAAAATATAGTTACTATAAAAATGGAGTATTGAGTTTCTTGCCAATATCTTAACTTTCAATCTTCAGCAAAGTTGTTGTTTAGTCAGATAGATGGCGTTGTTGCAGAAAGTTGTTCTTTGCTTAACATAGAGGTCGTTAGGAACTTCATTTCTCTGAATCCGATTTTCAAGTCAGTTCAAACGAAATCGCTAATAATTATTTCTTGTTGCTAGGACAATATTCCCATAGTCCTAAAAGGCGATATGCCGACACTCCATAAAAACTACTGTCCAGAAGATGCTATGATAGTAGCGGAGAAGTTTCTAGAAATATACTTCCCACTGCTGGAGTTGCCCGGAGAAGAGAGGAAGAATATCCAACCGATGTATGCAGAAGAGGCCATGTTGACTATAACTTATAGAAATAAAATACGTGAGTGTAATCATGATATAATAGTATACTACACGCGCAGAGACAAAAATAGGGTATTCATTCCTGCGAAATTTTTGTAAATCGCGGGTGACAATACTCTACTTTTCTCCCGTGATGCTGATATTTACTTTGAAAATATAAGAGATACTTGACTGTGTTTGTTGCGGGGTCCGCGCAGACCGCGATTAAACCCTCGCAATCTTAAATTTTCGTTGTCTCTTTAGTATTTTCATCTCAAAGTAAATTTTCAATGTTTTCTGAAAAAAAAATGTGCCTGTATCAATGTAGAGGCTGATGAAATGGAACTTCTTTGGTTTATATTATATTTAGTTGCATATGTATGACGGAGAGAGTTCGTCAGCAGGGGCCTCATAGCGGTCTTGGCTGTCAGTATTCATAGTGGGCGTTATAATTACAGGAACTTCAGAATATGATCATAGTTTTATTGTCCATCGTCTTATCACTCTATCAACTCACAATTAATGAAATAAACCTAATTAGGAGCCAATAGCTTAGCACAAGAGTGCACTTCCTTGGACTACCTATATTAGTCGCAGCGAAATCTCACTGAACGCTCAAAGAATCATAATTGAACAACGACGCTCTTTATAATCAAAACCAAACAATAATAAGCGCGTCGTCATATATATATATATATATATATATATATATATTTGGTCGTGATAAAAAGTGCGAATGCGTCAAGATTACTGACATACACACTTCAGATAAGCGTACGTGCATGCAGCTACATGATACACCTGTATCATGTAGCTGCATGCATGAAAAAACATGACTCATTGTCGCGTTCCACCTGAGCCGAGGGTATAAGTGAGAGCGCGGTACAGGCGTTAGAGAGGCGCGATCGGCCTAATTCCATTGTTTATAATAACAATTTCATAGATATTTACTTATGAAGTTATCACGTTAAATTATCATCCGTAACCCGTATTTACACACAACACACGACTTTGTACACTTTTATATTTCTCTTTTTCTATACGCTCTATACATATATGTGTGCAATAAGATTAAATGAACATACTAAAACATAAGTGTTATTACAGGCTACGATCCCTCCTTGAAAAACGCAAGAAATCTATTAATAAAAAGTCGTGTTTTGTTGGACGGTGATTGCGATTTCGTTCACGGTGCATCGCACATCGCAAAATTAATAAACAAATGGCCGGACATGCAACACGACCCCACCACATTCACCGTTGACGTTATACATCATACGGTGAGTAATTATTTCTAAATACTCTAAATTCTATCTTCTCTAAGGTTGATATTTTTGCTTTGCAAACGAATTAAAAAAGACCAATAAAAACTATCAACTCTCCCTGCCACACACACTCACACTTTCTAAGACACTAACATGAACCCTCTCTCTGCCATACGTACACCTCACACATGCACAAGTACCCTCTCTCTGACACACACATACTCTCACAAATGAACAGGCACCCTCTCTCTGCCTCACACAGACACACTCTGCCTCGCGCGCGTGCGCACACACACACACACACACACACACACACACATATCAATTGAAATCATTATTTGCTGATTGTGTAAAATGCAGGTGTTATAATATTAAGTGCAACAATCCACCATTACAATATTTACGCTTTCACAAAAGAGTTCTTGAAAATATTAGTTATAATAATTAATCCATTAAATATTCTTGTATTAAATAATAAGTTTATTTAATTAAAAATTCATTAATTTTTTGCTTGAATTGTTGAACACCTAAGTTTTTGCAACTTAAAAGGATGACAAATCATTTGCGTAAATAAAAAAGTGGAATATCCTCACACTCTTGTCAAAATAAGTTAAAGTATAAATGTAAAATTCCTAATTGGCTGTAACGACATTTAATTAGAAGTTATACAAGATATTAGGAGACCGCTTCCGAAAACGAAGAGGATAGTACTAATGACACCTTTGATGATGAGACGGAAAAAAATCTATCCTGATTAAAAAAATCGGCAATAAGGACCATTTTACGACACTTGTTAATATAAACCATTTTCACCTGGACAGACACTAAAACTTCACTGCAACTTAATCACACGTACAGAATGATAAATTTATATAAATGTAGTAACATCATAATATATTTAACAGGATTCTTCTACCATTTTAACTATAAGCGGTATACTTAAGCTAACAGCGATAACCCTGGCCGAAGACGAAACATTACTATCATTTACAAGAACAGTGCATCTGCACTCTAAAAAAGGCTACGAATATAAAATATACAATGAAATGTTGTATTGGGGTGTGCCGACTGAGGAATCTTCTAAAAAAGCATTCCAGGTGCTCTCGGTAAGTGATTTTTCTTTTAATTTCTACAATTCCACTTAATACTTAAACTTTTTTACTTATGCTAATTGATTTTTTTTATTCCTGATCCTAATTGATATAATTCTGTTTCAAATCTTAATAAATATCCACTTTTTTCTTGATCCTAATTAATTCTGTTCCTAATGCTAACTGACACAATTCTCTTTCCTATTCTATTTTTTTTTATTGCTGACAGATTAGCGCTTGACTGTGATCTCACCTGATGGTTAGTGATGATACAATCTAAGATGGAAGCGCGTTAATCTGTTAAGAGGCGTTATACCCCTTACGGTTTCTACACAGCATCGTACCGGAACACAAATCTCTTCGTTTGGCGGTACGTTTTTGCTGGTAGGGTGGTAACTAGCCACGGCCGAAGCCTACCACCAGTCCAGACTCAGACAAATTAGAAAATACAATTTCCTAAATTCGTCCTACCGGGGATCGAACCCGGGACCTCCGCTAGCNTTACATATAGGAAAACAAGTGATATCCTATGGAATATCACTTGTTTTCCTATATGTAACTGACATGCTAATTGACATAATTTCTTTTCCTATTGCTAATTGACATAAATATTTTGCCTATCCTATTAAATATCATCTTTTTCCTATACCTAATTCACATTTTCTTTCCTGATCATAATTGATAGTATTATATTTCTTTTCTTACTGCTAATCGACATTTTTTTCGTAATTTTAATTGATATTATAATATTTGTTTTCCTATTGCTAATCGACATAAATATTTTTCCTATCCTATTAAATGTCATATTTCTCCTATTGACGTTTTCTTTCCTAATCATAATTGATAGTATTATATTTCTTCCTGCTAATTGACGTAAATATTTTTTCCTATCCTAATAAATATCACCTTTTTGCTGTATTTAATTGACATTTCTAATTGTCAATTGATAGTATGTTTTATTCTTAATGCTAATTAACATATTTTTTTTAACTTCATTATTTTGTTAAAAGTATTATGTTTTTTATCCTAAACTTACCATCATACGTTTCATATGATATTAAGTAAAAAGGTTAAAAGGCTTATATGTTTTGCCAGCCCTTTTACACCCCGACCTACTATGTTTAATTTATCTTACTCAACGCTATATAATATACAAGTTGGTGTTATGAGAAATGGAATTTTCGAACCCAATAACTAGCTGCATGCATAAAATGAATTGAAATAATGATATATTTAAAATAAAATATATAACATTCAGAAAAATTTAAAAGGCAGAAAACCACTTTAAAATGTCCTTTATTTGACCTTGACGAGTGAAAAACTCGTTATCATTTCTTATTCTATACTAATAGTGTGGGAATTTTATCGTTTGTAAAGAATTGATTTCAATACAAAATGCCATTTCACGACAAAAAGTAACGTATATCATATTTCAAAACCCTATCTATCTCTCTAAAAAACTTCATCAAAATTAGTTCGCCGGTTTCAGAAAAAGTAAAATACAAACCTTGCTTTTGCATTTATAACTAGAATAGATTTCCAGGAATGAAAGAAAACGTGACTTTGAATGTTAGAATTAAAATTGATAGTAACATTAAATATTTTATAATAATAAATTTTCAACATAATTTGACTTTTATTTTGTAATATGTATTAATATTGTTGGTATACGAGTATAGCTATTAGTACTGACTTCAAATACAAATTTAGGCAATTTTATTTTGATATTTGTCATTTATAAGTAACTGTATAGGTTAAGACATAGAAAAGACTTTCATTAAAAGAAAGCTAATTTAAAAATAGTATTTTTTACATTTAATGAATTACTAAAAATATTACGAGCAAATTGAATCGTTCTAGCTTAAGTAAATCATATTGAAATGACGTTTTAGTGATGATAAAAGAGATTTAACTGTGTTGTTTGTGGGTTTCACTGAGAGCAGGGTGCGAAGGAACCTTTAGAATTTATTTGTAATTCTTTAATGTCATAATCAATAGCACAATTGATGGAAAGCAAATAAATATTTTAAAAATAGTATTTCTCTGTTCGCGGTTATCATACTGAACTGATTTTGAGAAAACTCACTAGACCATAGCTGATGTTATAAGGTTTGGTTTTTAGTGCAGTTTCTATGGGAACAGGAAATTCTTGATTTGAAATATCAAACAATAATGAACCTATGCTCAGCTTGTATATAAGATGAAATTAAATGAACACAAAGCTTCTTTATTAAAATATTTTATTTGTTTGATTTTAAAATGTGCAGACACATATAAATGGCTCCCTGAGATAATCTACCACATTGTATCACGGAAAATTAACAAACACAAAAGTTAAAAATAAAAGTAGACTGTGATCTTGTAAATTTGATCTCACTGTACACATAAGGGACAAATTCTACCTATATATTATCTTACAATCAAACACAGTCTACTTAGCACCTTAACTGTTAATTTACATTGCAAATTATGGAATATAGATTACAACAAATTTGTATATGTAATGTATAAAGTTAAAATTAAATTTTGAGATACTACATTAAATTATATGAATTAAAATTGTTTCTATGATACTTTGAACTTATAGGCGTTTTCAAACATCCAACACAATAAAATTATTAAATATAAAGTGTAAAAAGGGTTTAAAGTTCGAGTAACAATTCGAGAACTGCATAGGAATAAGAGAGAATATTTTAATATAGAACTGTATATTTTAATATAAAGTTATCTGTTTATATTTATTTCTGTACTTAGTGACTTTTGAATAAAACTTTTGGCTTTCATATTTAGGGGTCAATAAGGACTGATTTATAATTGATTCATATAATATTAATTTGACAGAATTGGATTGAAAATTGAAGACTTTTAAGTATACATATTTTTGTTCTTATAGAAAGTTATCTATGGTTTTATTTATTACCCTAGATGTTATTGCAACATACTGATAGAATTTCAATAAGACTTTTCTTCTAAACCTTAAAAACCTTCCCAATTAAAGATATTACCTTAAAAAGGTAAAGTAGTATAAAAACAATGAAATAATTACACTAGATTGTGTTAAATGTGAATGTTCTTGTAAAAACTTTTCCCGTCTCATTAATAGGTAAAATAATAAAATAAGCACTTTAGTTACATTAAATACACCCAAAATGTTATTAAAACTAAAAACGAATGATGTATAGTCTGGATATATATACTAAACTATGTTAAGTAGATGCTTTTTAACGTTAAATAGTTAAATTTGGTATTTTCATTATTCATGTTTAGTATTGAATGATATTATCAATAATTTCCACATAATACAAGAAATTAAAAGATAAATTTAATTATATAAATATTTCTATTTTCAAAATTAGACATTAAAACCCTTTTTACACTCAATGCAATGTTCCAGTTGGCACTATCTATTTAACACTTATACAGGATGTGATACAAATGGAATACTAATACTTATTGCTACCCTATGTCACTGTGTCCATTGATTCTTCATTTGTAGGCTCAATGTCCATTTCCATCTCTTTCTCATCAATACCACCAGCATATTTTATTCGTAACTTTTCATAGTGTAATTGCTCTTTTGATGACACTGAGGGCTTACATTTTGTTAGAGCTACTCTGAAATCTTCAAAGGTTACATATATATCCCCATCAAGTGTATCATTTGCAATATGACTTGTCAATGAGCTTGTCGCAGCTGCTCTAACAAGGCCAGATAAATCAGCACCAGTATAACCCTCTGATAAATTCGCAATCACCTGTAAATCCACATCTGGACCTAACTGGGGTCTGGTCCCACCTTTTGTCAACTTTTGCAATATATCAAATCTGTCCACAGTGGCTGGCATACCAACATACATAATTTTGTCTAACCTGCCCGGTCTTAAAACAGCAGGGTCAATAATATCTGGTCTATTTGAAGCAGCTAGTACAAAAACACCTTCCCTGCTCTCTATACCATCCATTTCAGTCAATAATTGATTAACCACTCTAGCAGCTCCATTGTTGTCATGGGAGCTTCTCCTCGGACACAAAGCATCAAACTCGTCAAAGAATATTACACAGGGTGCAGAGTTTCTAGCCCGCCTAAAGCAAGTGCGAACTGCCCTCTCACTCTCACCAACATACATATTAAGTAATTCAGGTCCCTTTACAGATATAAAGTTAACTCCAGCCTCATTAGCAACAGCTTTGGCTAACAATGTTTTACCACAGCCTGGTGGACCACAGAGTAATACACCACTAGGTGCAGACAACCCAAGCTTTTTTAATTGATCTGGATATTTAACTGGTGCTAGAACAGCTAACTGTAGATCTTTACGTACTTGGTTTAATGATCCCACATCATCCCATGTTACATCAGGGACTGTAACAATGCCCTCTCTTACTGCACAGGGTTTTGTTGTTTTAAGTGCTTGTAAGAAGTCCTCTTGCCTAACAGCGAGACCTGCTAATTCATCTGTAGTGTAAGGAAGAGTATCTTCTAAAAGACTTAAGACTTCATCCACAGGGTCGACTGGTTTACTTTCTGTTGGAGTTGTATGGTTGGATATACCATTTTCATTAGTACTATCCTGGTTCAGTGGTACAGTCTCTGTATTTTCTGGTGGGATGGGATTCTCAGTAGGATTCTCAATACTCTCAACAGTTGGTTCTTTTGCTGATTCTTCATTATCGTTATCCCCATTAGGTAGGATACTTACCTCATCATCCTTTGATTCCTTCTCTGCTGGTTTAGGGCTTTGCACTGTATTTTGTGCACGGATTTCAGCAAAGATTCTTTTCACTGCATATGTACTAGCTTTATTTACAAGTGCTTGTAAATCTGCACCAACAAATCCTGGAGTTATTTGAGCAAGAGTATTCATATCTACATCACCTGCGAGAGCTAAAGTTTTACATAGGATTGAGAGTATTTCCTTTCTAGCTTTTAGTGAAGGTATTCCTAGTGTGATCTCTTGTTCTAGTCTTCCAGCTCTCCGTAAAGCTGGATCTAAAGTATCAGGATTATTTGTAGCAGCCAGTATTAACACAGGGGCAGAGTTTTCACTTAAACTATCCAAACTAGCTAGTAACTGAGCTACCATTCTTTTCTCCATATCTTTTTGAGCATGTATCCGGTTTCCACATACTGCATCTATCTCATCAATGAAGAGCACACAAGGGGCCACAGTTACAGCTCTTTCAAAGAGCTCCCTGATTCTCTCTTCTGATTCTCCAGAAACACCTCCAACTAATTCAGTCCCTGTGACAGCTATTAAGGGCAACTGAAGTTTACCAGCAATTGCATGCGCTAATAAAGTCTTCCCAGTACCAGGTGGGCCATGCAATAAAGCACCAGTGGGAGATTTTATCCCCAGCTGTATATAAACTTCGGGATGTCGCATGTGTAACACGAGATCGCAAATCTGTGTGATAATATCGGAGATTCCACCGACATCTTCGAAGCTAACCTTAACATTTTTGACACATGCGAATTCGATTTTTTTCTTTGAAACAGCATTTTTACTTGTTTCTGATTTCCTTTTCTTATCTGTTGTCATTAAGTTTTGTGGGAGTTTCACTGGGTTTTCCACGTTTGTATTATTTACATTACGGTTGGGTATGTGTGGAGTTATTGTGATCTGGTCGCTAATTTTTGGTATTTTCGGGGCCGCACTGCCGTCCTCGTCGCTGCTGAGTATGTCTATAGGTTCACCGGACTTGTCAGTGGCTCGGCGGGTAGCCGTCGGCCGTTTTTTGTCTTGCATCTTGTACATCGCTAATATACGGTCGTTAAGCGCACTGTTGTTCTCGTCTAACAGCTCTAAGTCGGATTCTTCCTCTGACCCGTCGGAAGTAGAAGCGCCGTCGAGCCCGTAGCTCTGTAACACTACTTTGTAAGCGCTCTCGACCATCTGACAAAAAGCGTTGTCGCTTCTGTTGCTGTATTCGCGATACCGCTCTTTCAATGAACGCGCCATTTGGCTAACATCGACAAACGTCTTGTCCACGTTCTCAGCGAGATAGTTTTTCACCCTCGATACTATGAGGGGGTCGTTTAAAGTCTTTTGTCGCGTTTGATGCTTCTTCATGTTTCAGGCTTGTGTGAATTTAAGATAATCAAAATATGAATCTCACATTCACACTGTCTCCGTCGCAGATTACAATGTTTGACAGCGGCGTCGCCGAATCAATCGATATGTTGCCATATTAGAAAATTTGATTGTCTATGATATTTTATATCGCATACTCTACATTTCATAATTTCTCATAACATATTAAGTTCAAAAAAATCATGTTAATAAAGTGAAACTTCTTATGTCATGATAGCGAAAAAATTTTATTAATTTATTCAGTCCTAGTTAACTTAGTAAAATTTACCACGAAATAATTATATATGAGACGAATTTCGAATTAAATTATTTCTTTTTTATTGCTGACAGATAAGCGCTTGACTGTGATCTCACCTGATGGTAAGTGATGATACAGTCTAAGATGGAAGCGCGCTAATCTGTTAAGAGGCGATATACCCCTTACGGTTTCTACACAGCATCGTANGTCCTACCGGGGATCGAACCCGAGACCTCCGCTAGCAAAGCGAATATTCGCACCACTGCGCAAGCGAGGCCGTCAAAATTTTGAACTAGTGCATTATGTGGCAAACTAGTTTCATTGCCTCGCATGTGTACAAGGACACTTTTGATTTGTACAAATAAATTGATGTGTTTATTTGTTAATTCACCTATTCGTTAAATGCCAATTAAAGTGTGCACGATACTTATTTGAAAAACATTTTTTTAAATTTCGCACTGTCAGGCTGTGTTCCAATTAATCTCTAAATCGACTGGATCAACTTTGATGGGACTTTTACTGACAGATATTGTAAGAAGTAAATTAGGCTATTTTTTAACCAGCTACTGCCAACGTGGTTGGTTGATTAATACTTTTCCAATGCAATATTTAATGTTTATATCGTCGTGATCGCATTATTTTGATTTTAAATATGAACTTTTGTTATAGGTTCCTAAAAAAACTCCATGTGATCTAAAATTTGAATCGACTCCAGACGATCAAACAAAAGAACAACTTGTTAATATATTTATGAAGTTAACAGAGCTGGACAAAGTGCCCAGTGAAAGGTAAATATAACTATCTATTGACCTATGTTCTCCGTTTGGATATATCCCAATGTCAATACTTATTTTTAAACGTATTGTATGACTTTTATTAAATCAAATTTACTATTTACAGATGCTTAGAAGCAAAAGGATGGCACATAAAGCACGCCATTGAATATTTTATGAAGCTTTTAAAATTGGATAACATACAGTGTTTACTAAAATAATGTCTCAAATAAAGTGAAAACAATTGACTAAATTTATTTTTACTGCTTTTTGAATTCCCTAAAGATTTTCTGCGATAAAGAGCAATGTATAAATGATGTGACTATGTACATCAATATTTTAAAGAACATTAAGTGAAAATGTAATCCAAAATTACTAGTAAGTTTGTAAGTCAATTGTGTCTTAGTTATATGTAACTTATAATATCCCTTTGTGTCGACGCGGCGATGTCGTTCTTACGCACAGCTATTAGTTTCACATAAAAATGTGCGTGTATCAGTCTGTACAGATGGACGAAGTGAAACTTCATTAACTTATATCGTGTCAAATTCTAATATATAATTTTATATTAAATACACTTAATACATATATTACTGAATTTTGTATAAGTAAATTAAAGAAATTACAGTTAAAAGATCAAGTTTTCCAATTTTTCTCCATTTGGTCTGAGATGGCTGGACCAATTTTAACTTTTATTTTAGAAAAAAGTGGCTGGTACACCGCGACCCACACGCACATTGCCTTACTATAAATCCTACATTTAAGAGTATGCAGAGAAAGCTGCACAGCTCAGCTACTTTTATAAATATTTTCATTTTAAGTTCGGAATAAAATTCTATTTCTCCGCTGAGGTTTGTTACATTTACATAACACTAAAATACCATAGAGCGAAAAGAAATAATAAACCAGACATTATTCTATTAGATGATCGAGTATTATAAACTTACAATACTTTTTGTATTTGCATATTTGATAAAACCGACACATTTTCTGCGCTCTAAAAAAATACTTGCTGCTACAAATATGATATTTAAAAACTATCCTATTTAATTTTATCAGTTGATAGATCTATTACTTGACAAACAGAAGTCTGAACTTTTCACGTTATAAAGCTATATACTTCACCGTGTTTGTCTGTCTGTTAGCGATAAACGATAAAACTACTGAAAGGATTTTCAGCTATTCACTAAAATTGGTTAAGGTGATTTTAATGTGAAAAAGATACAATAAAGATATTAAAGGTTCTTAAGTATGAAATAATTTTAAAAATTAATTAACTCATCTTTATTATATATATTTTAATTAACCAAAAGTCTTTTAACATCTACACAATCATCTCGAGATGTCTAGCATATTCTATTGTTTGCTCAGCAAGCTCTGATGAAGGGAATACTTCGGCTGCTGAGGCATTGGTTTCTTCAGATGCTGCAAAGTGGTAGCAGTTATCAGAACCCAATACCCAGTTACGCTGGAAATAACAAACAAGTAATTTTAATATACATATCTCTATAATTAATGTAAATTTAAATGTATGGGATCAAGTAATGCCACTGATCAAAGCATAATATAAATATAAAAATTGAATCTGTCTATGATCTTAACATCATAAGCCCAAGAACCTGAGAATTATGCTTGTTTATATAACATTTATATATGTAAAATTTCAATGGTGCTGTACAATTTTTCAACAAATTATTATTTTTTTCCTATTAATTATCTGCAATTAATCCATAGAATATAAGTTGAGTGGTTGTAATCAGTTGTTTATTTGTGTGTCCTCCATTGAAGACACTCCTGTGCTTACAATCTACACCTCTTCTATGGTCTCAGGATGTTGAGCCTTTTGAGGCCTATGGGAAAGTTCTGTCTTTTTAGCAGTATTGCTAAGCTGTTCAGATGCACTTCCAGTCTTTGCTTATAGTTTTTAGAGTATAGTCTGATTTATTCTTTGACTGTGTTCATTTGTAAATGGTCATGTATTTGACTATTAGTAATGAACCAAGAAGCACCAGATATAGTGTGTAAGATTTTACTCTGCATTCTTTGTATGATGCTGATATTGGAGTTGCTGGCACTACCCCATAGCTGAAGTCTATATGTCCAAATAGGCTTGAAAACCATCTTGTAAATCAGTAGTTTGTTATCTATACTCAGTTTAATGTTACAGTCTAGTGGCCATAGGAGAGTCTTATAAGCAAGGTTGAGATGTTCTCTATTTGCCTTAACATGGATTTTCCAAGTTTGTCTGGTCCAGGTGCATGCCAAGATATTTCACAATATTAGCACTTGGAAGTAGAGCATGATCAAGGACATTGGTAATGGGGAAGTTTGTTGTGTGAGGGTGAATTATATGTGTACTGACTTGGAAGCACTGGCTTCTTATTAAATTATAAATGAATATATGAAAGTACTGTATTAACATAAGCATGATTACATTAAAACAATATATAAATCAATTTGAGTGAATGAACAAATAAATATTTTATTAATGATTGATAATTTTAACAATAGTTAAGCAAGTATGAACTAATAGGTATTGCATAACTAACCTTTTTACCATATTCAAGGACAGCTTGCTGTGATGGTAAATTGAGTCTCCTCGCTGCTTCATTGCTGGATATACAGAAATATGCTTTTTCAATACAAGCAGCTATTTCACCTCTCACTGTATCTAATAAAGTGTCCATGAACAAAGTGTAACTTTCTGCTGGTACATTGTCCTGCAAATATATGCCATGAAAACTTCTTTCAACAAGACTATATATTATTCGTTGTTATTTTGTTTTCTTTAATTGTAAGTATTATAGTAGGTTAGTATTAAGAATTTAGAATATATTTTAAATATGTTATTGTACTATTGTAATTTTAAGTCAACTGATGCAAGGGTGTGTGCAATATACCTTAGGTTTTCACTAAAAACTAGCATCACAGCTTGCTGCTGCTTCAAGCTGAATGGCGAAACTTATTTGCTTCACACATATATATTTTTTATTTTATGTACAATTTATTGTAAAAAACTGTAGAAGCAAATAAAAATTTTACCTATCTATTATATGAATTTGAACACTTGTATATGTAAAGTATTCCCTTGGGCACTAAAGGTGTGAGAAATATCCATTTCCACACAGGAGACTCAAAAGAGGTTGCATGGCAGAGAACACTAATTGATCACAGATGAAATGAAGAACTGAAGCAGGCATATATACCAAACAGCTCTGTAGAAACTAAATTTTTTCAAACTGGAATGTTTGCTATTTATGCTGTGTCAAAGATTGTTGGAAGGACACACTAAAAGCATATAGAACAAGAAAAATCATATCTGGCTCAGCACTAGAGTTATTGGCTATTTATATTTATCACATTCATTTATTACATTTCATTAACAATCATATTTTATTATTACATTTATTTTCATTATTAATCATAGGCAGAGACCACCTTGTAAGTTTAAAAGAAAACCTATATTAGAAGGACTCGCTCTTCACAGATTAATTATGCGGTTTCATGACTGATTAATTTTAATTTGTGAATTAATTATTAGAAAATTGGTAATTATATATTAGTAAAAGTAGAAACAACAAGTTTTTCACTCTCAACCTATGGTCAGTTTTTTATATGTTCACCAAAGGAAAGCAACATTATATACTCAAAGGACCACAATGTACAAAATTTACTATTCTCAAAGCAATCTGTTAACAAACAATCTTTAGTTAAAGGAAACTATCAATTATAGAAAATGAGTAGAATTATCAGTGGATATGTATGCTGAATTACAAGTGAATTAGTTTTGATTGCTAAGTTTATATCTATGTAAATATTATTTAAACTGCAACTATAATAGATATATACATACATACCTTAGCTAAGAAAATCTTGTTATAGCTTCCCTCCATTAGGTACTGTTCTAAAGCTAAAGGATGTCTAACATATGGATCCACTCTGATTACATCTACAGATAAACGTTCAAGTTCTGTATGAAATTCTGCTACTCTGTTTTGAGATAATAAAAAGAGTAGATTCAATCCAAGTAACTGATACATAAACGCAGACTCAGGGAGATGATCTCTGAAAATAATTTACTTTTACTGTACATTATTATATCAAAAGTGTGTGAGAGTTTGAGAAAGTGACAGTAAGAACATATAAAATATAAAATGAAAATATAAAAATAAAAATATATAATATGAAATGGCTATCCAATCAAGGAAAGCAGCAGGCATGTAATGTTCCATTTCCATTAAGGGGAGGTAAGCCTAATGGTAAAGATTCCAAAGAAAATAATTCATTTTTTGTA
Organism: Elymnias hypermnestra; assembly: GCA_015832385.1. Taxonomy (NCBI): domain Eukaryota; kingdom Metazoa; phylum Arthropoda; class Insecta; order Lepidoptera; family Nymphalidae; genus Elymnias; species Elymnias hypermnestra. Next base: position 545,377 of record JACTOM010000933.1, read on the forward strand.
ATTATTTCATTGTCACCTGATTTTGACAAGTGCGCAAACTTTGAAATCAATCTGGTGGTTTTAAATGCTTAAATGCTGGTTTAAAGATTCTATTAAACACATACAGAAAAAGTTGAGTGTGTTACAATCTTTAAAATATCACATAAAATCAATATTATATTATATTATTGAACTTTTCATTCAATAATATAAAATGTTAAAACATACAGTTTTATTGTACTATTTAATATTTTGTGAATTAAATATGCATTTATTTTAGAAACCTAGTTGCTGTGGAAACATACAATAATCTATTATTTATCAGACAAAATAGTGTATCCAAACCATTTTTTAATATATGTACATAACAAAAAATTCCATCAAATATGTTCCAGCAGTTAAGTTGGAATTCACTGACCTATAAAATAATTGAAAAAAGTTACCATAACCTACTTATAATCAAAATAATAACACTTCAGTTGGGACATGTATCTTTCGAATGCCTTCATATCTTTAGTGGCTACAGCCCACTGTGCACCAATTTCTAGCACATCACGAGCTAAAATTAGCTCTTTCTGGTTTGCAGCTGCATTGTTACTTGGTAGGAAGGTCAACTGTGTCAATGCAATCTGAAAACAAGATAACAAAATGCCTTAGGTGTGTAGTTTCTTTATATTCAATTTTTGTCACATTTACTAACCCATTCCCTAAACTTTTTTTTCAGTGGATTTGAACTTTCAATTCATTAAAATTCACTCATGATAGATACATGCAGTATACAACAGCATCAAATTTACAGTTACAAATGTTACTAAGCACCCAGTTCTGAGATCAACACACAAGTCACATTGTCAAGTTTTTTTTTTATCATCATCATTACAGTATGATTTCATTTTATATAAATAAGAGAAATTTGTTCATTCACATCATTAAAAGTAGTGATATGATTATAAAAATCAATGATAAAGCCAAAGAAAACAGGCAAAATCTGTTATGACATTATAGGGACTACTCATATTTAGTCATAAATATGATGGTGATGATTGCAAGATGCAACATCAGCTGGACCCTTTGTTCTAGGGCAGTCAATATAACTGGTACTGGTCCTTGAAATCATCATACACAATTTTGACTGTATTTTTTTCTATATATTAGAATATATACTCTTTAATAAAGAGAAAACTCTTTCAGCTGTGTTTTTTAAAAAAATATGTAAAGTGGACTAAAAAAATTTGTTGGTAATTTTTTTATAAACATATTAAAGTTGATTGGATAAATGGATCCTAAATGGATCCATGTATCAATGGACTTAGAAACTGTAAAATTCTTTAAGTTAACTTTTATAATACATCTTAAGGATAGCCATACCATCTAGTTGTGATTATAAGCAAACAAAAGGTATGAAATCGATGTCCTAATGATGAGCTCAAAAATCAGGTTCTTAAAAACCATCGAATACTAAATTAATTTAACCGAAGACGTTTAACTATCAGTAAAAAATTACATTTCCTTTATTATTGCTCAAGTTACAGTCAATATCGTAATCAAATATAGAATGAAGAACTGACGAGTCATTCTGGTCATACCTTTATTTTGTTTAGAAGCTCGCCGCACTTTTCCAACTTGCGTGGCTTCTTTGCCCATTCCGTTTTAAGGTTTTGATAAAGAGTAGCAACGTCTTTTACCGATGACATATCGTTAATTTATATGAATAGAATTTACTTCCTAAATTTTAGTAACGCAGCGTTTGATTTTGTTACAACTTATAATTCTCAACGATAACCATAGAGTACATGATTGACAGAGATTATACCTTATTATGACAGATGACTATATCTAATATTGATTATGAATAAATTATCTCTGGCTCGATTATGAATTACTATTTACTAAAATAATTAATCAATTGACTTATTGATCTAATGGTTGCTTCATACGGATTCAGGTCCCGAGGTCGTAGACTCGAGTCCCAGTTTACATCATTTAAACAGTCGATACTGGGTTTTCTTTTCAGAAATTCTTCGTTTTATCTCGAAGTAGGGAACAACAAAAAAAGTCTTATCAGGTATGATATACTAAACTTTAAGCCTTGTAGAGCATTTTGAGCCATGAGCCTTGCGGCTGCTTTATCTTTAGTTGTTTCGAATTTGGCATTCCAACGGACTATGAGAATGAAAGAATAACGAGTACACTTGCAGTAGCTCATATACATCAGGGTTGTAATATTTTTAGCGCAAACGACAAACGTCTTAATGAAATTGGCCGCTGCATCCAAAATGCATTTAAATTTTTATAGAAATCTATTTATTTCACAGATATTTATACCTTTCAAATAAAATCGATTTTACTAGTATTGATATGGCTTATAATCGAACTTACAGCTTGAAGTTCTTTTTGCGTTCAAATTATTACAGTAAAACTTTTTCAGATTTTTATTTTCAATTGATTGAGGATATTTGTTTTTAGTTATCAAGTTATTTTCTAGATTTTGTTAGATATTATTGGAAACATATAATTTTTGTTTAAGATAGATATGTAATATGTATCAAACCTAAAGAAAAGATATTTAATGGTAAATCACTAAACTAAATAATAAAATCGCAAATAGAAGAACACTAGGTTGTCTGGTTTTTCCTATACCCTTTAAAGGCATAAATACAATGAAAATGAATAAATAGTTAATCGGGTAACCCTTGAAGACAATGTCATTTAGTTGTCAAGATTTTATTTCCGGAGTTATGTCGCGATCTTTTTGGATTATTCAATAATGGATATAAAATATATTAAATATGATTACTACTATAGAAAAAGTGAAATACATTTAGAATGATGAAATTATGAGATGTAAATATGAGTTCGGCATCGGCGGTGGTGTGTCGCGAGATTTTTGATGAAAACAGCCAGCCTTCGGCAGAGGGTTTGTATTGTTTGTATTTTTTTGTAATATTTGCTTCTTTTCAACTAAAAATCAGAATAATATATTTGCCAGGGTTTATAATGTACTCATGTTCAATCTACTGTTTTAAGTATAGGTAAAGAGATAAAGAAAGTTTATGAAATGTGTCTCCAATATTTAATATTCAATGGGTTAAATTTCTAGTTTGCGATATTATAAATAATTTAAGAGTAAACTGTTTTTACCCTTACTATTAAACTTTCTTACCTCGAATTGTAATATATGTATATAAAACTATCAATACTGGCAGATTTTTAAACTAACTAACATAGCTCAATAAGGTGCAAACTTCTTAATACAAATGAATTTGATATTCTGCAGAGGAAATAAAAATTAAATATAAACAATTTGCTCTTTGGAAAATTGTACAAATGAAATATGTAAAGATATATTTAAGAGAATTGATAGACCTTTGTTGCCAACTGGTACTTTTGATATAGAATAGAATTTGCCAGAAACATAATGTTTCATCACTATTATTATAGAAAATGAATGACAACATTTAATGAATAAATACATGTTGTATGGGCACATTATTATAAATAAAAAATTAACTTTATGTGCTTAAGTGCACACAATCAACCTGAAATCTTCACAAAAGCAAATTTAATAATGTTACTTTTTTTTTGTTTTACTACAACATATGTATATGTAATGATTACTTTGTCTAAATTAGTGTCATTAATGTTATATTCCATGCTAATTTAACATATATGCTCATGAGTGATGCTTTGATTATTTGTCTTGGTGCATTAGCTGTGGTAAATTAGTAAAGGAGAACTAATATATTGCAATCTAATAATGTATTGATATTGATGGCTAAATCTTATGCAAAACTATTACATTACATTTAAAATGAGTATTTATCATTTTTGAATCTTAAATTGAAATTGTGTTCATGTTTTTGCTATAATAAGAAGCCGCATGAATTTTTTCTCTATAAACAACATGCCTTTAATATCTGAACTGTTTTAGTTTCAAAACATTTGTTAGAATGATGTACTTAGAAATAGTTATGATTCCTTCACAATGACTCAAATATGTATTTTGTTTGTTAGGCAGACTGTTAATCTGTAGTGTAGTTTATATTACATTAAAAGATTTGCTATTGAAACATACAGAAAATGTAACAACATTTAGTGTACATATAGTTTTAAAACAATTTTGGAATTCATATTAATATTTTAGAAATATCAGACTATGCCTGCCAGTTGGGTATTGATCCTGAAAGTGAAAGCCATCTCTTGCCTCTTGCACGAGATGGCCTTATGCAAGCACTGCCAGCTCCATGGAAAGCTTAGTAAGTTAATTTATTTTAAAAAAATAATTAAATATATTCGTTCATTTCTGTAAATTTGTTTTTCTACGATGAATTAAATGTGAAATGATGGTAATTTACTATACAAGATACAACAGAGTTTGTTGTGGTTTCTTCTCAAGAAAAGGAACAGAGAGACTATCTTAAGATTTTTTTCACAAGAAATTATGTGAGAATACCATTAAAAAATTCTGGAAATTTGTATTATAATAAATCTTATTTAAGTAAATTTTAGCTGTATTAATTGAAATGAATGTTATTCTACATTTACAATGTAAAGTAATGACAATTATTGTCATTACTTTACAGTTGTTGATTAATTTGGTTTAAATTAAATTCAAATTAGGATCTTTTGACACCTTAATAGAATTAAATTATATTATTTTATATATCTATGAATAATTTCTATATTGGGTAATTAAATGCTATATATCTGGTATCATTTATTGCTGCTTTTGAAGCATAATGATACACTCCAAAAGAATATCAGAAAAGCAAATGAAGCAATGACATTTTTGGACCCACAGCATCATTTTCATGATTTGATTGTTTATCATATGTGCTTATGAAACTGTGAGAATATTGTGGATTCTATTGTGTCTTTAATTAAAGTGCATAATATTATTTCTGTGACCTGTTGGTGCCCTATTTCAATAAATAAATAAGTTTTGTTTTGGTTGTTCATCCAAAGTAGGGATATTTACTATGTTTTCATGTAGCTTTACATGACCTTAAGTTATGCGAGGTCGGCGGCCTACCCCCAATTGTTTACGCGTGTTTTATATCGTCTAATTAGCACGCCATCGTTTGTGTGAGGTAATTTACAAGTAGATAAATCTGATACTGGACAACCATTAATATGCCACCTTTAAAATTCTAAAATATGCTATCTATATGTATATGAAACTGAGTCACAATTTCTTTTTTTTGTTCCCATAAAGCGACTACCCATTTCATTCTATTTTTCAATTTCTACTATTAGTTCACTATACATTGTCTTTAATTAATATTAACTTGGAATATTATATATAGCTGATATACAGCTGAGCGTGATTGCTCTGTGTCATTCAATACCACAAAAACTAATTATATATCGTGCCTATTGAAGCTTTCACTTATAAAACTAGAGAATATCTTATGTCGTTTTTCTTTTTACCAGCTTTGATGAGAAACTTCAGACCCACTATTATTATAACGAAGACACGAAAAAGACTCAATGGGAACATCCCTTAGATCATGTTTACAGAGAACTTGTGAAGAAAGCCCGTGATGCATCTATGCAGGATGATACTTGTGCCTCTCTGCAGGTAACATATAACTACAGAACTTGTTATATAGCGTAAATTAACTAAACGATAAACTACCTAAAACATATCAATTAGGATCTCGTGCTTCTCTAAGACATAAATTCAAAGAAACATGAATTATACTCCTTTTGCCCAGTATTCTATTTATTATTTTCTTATTTGTAAAACAATTTGGCTAAATTAATGAAATTACTACCTAAAAAACATTCCACGCAGACGAAGTCGCGGGTTCAGCGAGTATTATGTATGGACGGCCGCGATATTACGATTAGTAGTACTTGTTTCGCTAGCAGAGGTTCTGGGTTCGATTTCCGGCACTGCAAATTTAGGAAAAAACATTTATTTTAGCCTGGAGTGGTGAGACGTTTCGGCCGTGGCTAGTTACAGCCCTATTAGCGACGACATGTCGTTAAGCAAAAAGATGGCATTCCAATAAATACTATAAGAGGTAAATTACCTCTTACCAGGGCAGCCCGTTATCATTTGAGATTGTATCAACACTTACCATCATGTGATGTCACAATGAAGCGTTATCCTATCAGAAATAAAGAAATAGTTATTGGTCGTGTTTTGTGCTCTTTCATGCAATGATGTGAATATAATTTCCTTTGCTAGCATAACTTCCGGTGTATACAATATAGGAAATTTATTTTTCCGTTATTTCCTTCAATCTCAACCAATTCATTCTGTTCTTTGAAAATATATATGTATATAATATGTAACACCTCATACGGAAGCTCAAGAGTCACTCAGCGTGCGATGGAGAGGGCTATACTCGGAGTTTCTCTACGTGATAGAATCAGAAATGAAGAGATCCGTAGTAGAACCAGAGTCACCGATAGAGTCCTACGAATGACGAACCTGAAGTGGCAATGGGCAGGGCACATAGTCCAAAGGACCGATGGATGTTGGGGGCCTAAGGTGCTGGAGTGGCGACCCCGTATCGGACTGCGCAATGTAGGCAGACCCCCAACAAGGTGGACCGATGATATAAAGACGGGCGCCGGTAGCCGCTGGAGCCAGGCGGCCCAATGTCGGGCCTTGTGGAGGTCATTACGTGAGACCTATGCTGCAGTGGACGTCCATCAGTTGAAGCGACGACGAATATGTAACACTATAATAGACAACGATTGATTTTACGTTAATGACAACATATATAGGGATATGCAAGTGAATCCGACGTAAAAGCAAGTGAGAAAAAGCTTTGTGTAGACCCGCATTTACATATATTAATATGTATCTGGGTCTTCTTCAATTATGAAGGTCTGTGTTGACCGTGAATATTTTAAAAGGCGTTGTCAAGCCCTATAGACTTTGAATATTTATAAAACGGAATTGTATTTACGACTAGAAATGCCATTCGTTGTATCTTAATGAGATATTATTTACACCCTATATTATGTCTTTATTACAACAATGAAAATCTAGTCANTTGAAGCGACGACGACGACGAATATGTAACACTATAATAGACAACGATTTATTTTACGTTAATGACGACATATATAGGGATATGCAAGTGAATCCGACGTAAAAGCAAGTGGAAAAAAGCTTTGTGTAGAACCGAATTTACATATATTAATATGTATCTGGGTCTTCTTCAATTATGAAGGTCTGTGTTGACCGTGAATATTTTAAAAGGCGTTGTCAAGCCCTATAGACTTTGAATATTTATAAAACGGAATTGTATTTACGACTAGAAATGCCATTCGTTATATCTTAATGAGATATTGTTTACACCCTATATTATGTCTTTATTACAACAATGAAAATCTAGTCAAAATTGATGAAACCCTTTCAGATGTTAATCTGAACAAAGTGAAATGTAAAATTTGAATAAATTGGAATTCTAATAAGTATCGTATATTTACTAACAATTAGTAAAAAAACGATTATAAAAAGCCACAGGAATTATTTTTTTTTACTATAGAAAAACTAGTGTTTCTGCATATTTGGTTATATTTCGACATATACAAGAATAGTAAGTAAGTAGCAGCCCATTTACGAGGCCTCCTCGCCTATATGAGAGAGGGTTTTTAGAGCATAGCCCCACCACGCTGCTCCACTGCGGATTGGCAGGCTTAGTACACACGTGTACTCTCTATTCTTTCACTCTCATAGTCCAACGTGACGGCAATCCGACACGACCGGAGAGAGAGATCAGGCATAGGACCGACGGCTTAACGTGCTCTCCGAGGCACGGGGGTGGATTTCACCGCCAAATTTTTCCCAACTTCGGGGAAATATTGAGAAAATCTTAATAGAAAACTCAATTTCGATTTCGAACTGGTCCGACCCGGGACTCGAACCCAGGACCTCGTCTGTAGACGAACATGCTAACCACTAGAACAATGAGGCAGTCATACAAAAATAAGGTCAACAAATACGTAACAATAATTAGAAAATTGAAAAAAGCGAACTCGCTTTAATTACGGTGATTTCCCGACTTTAAGTATTTTTTGGGTATCATAGTCTATATTGAGTTTACATACGAAATTAAGGCCTACTAACACGAACCTACAGGAACTACTTACATCTGAAGAAAACACCAAGAATCTCGAACGTGTAGAAACAAAAGTCGAAAGCGAAGACGAGGATCTAAGTACAGACAGTGATCAACATGCATCAGATATTAAAGACAGTACAAATGCAACTGTACTACCCGGTAATAGACGGTTAACACCTCTGGGTAGACCACCTTTAGCCCCTGTCTCGAGGCTCGATAAAAAGCTTAGCGATCTACGAATATCGCCTTTAAGACGAAGTGCAGAGGGTGCTGTATCACCTAAACCGGCCTTAGTGAGAAATATATCTGATAGAGATATACTTAGTAGACCGACTTTCGAAAGGCCTAAAATGTTGTTTAAACAGCAATCGGAAATAATTGATCTTAAAATGCATGTATTGACGAGTCCAGAGGAAGAGAACTTCAGCCCTTTGCTGGCATCTGCGAAAATAGAAAAAGGATTGCCCTTGACTGGTAAGGTGTTTGCATTACTTTAAAACATTTGTAAAACTGTTGATATTTCTATATTGTTAAAAAAAAATTTGATTTAAAAAGTAACGATCTTACATCAGCATTACATAGTTATTTTGGACTTATAGTTTTTGTTTGTATTGTTCAAACTTCAACCTCTTTCTCATGCTCTAATGTAATGAATTTAAAAATGTATCAATTTCGTTTGATCAAATGTTTAATTTCAAAATTTCGTCATCAAATAAAAACTCTATGTTGGATAAAATTATTTTACCCCTTTCATTTTTGTTGTCTGTGTTTGTTTCCAAGGTCGCCCATATATTTAGAGCGTAGTTTATTAAATATTAGTATTTTAGGTGGTAAAACATACTATATCAATATTCGGTTGTTTTTGTCGCAGGTTAAATTCAACTATATTGTTATTATTACGTTAAAGCTTTTAGATAAAACCACCGGATTATTGACCCCTGGTGTAGTTTACTCAGCTTCAAATATAACATTCCTGTTGATTTATGTTGATAATAAATTACTTGTTTCATTTTTAGGTAAAGGGAATATGTTTCTCAAAATATCACGCTCAAATCTACCGAGTCCAGATACGGAGAAATCATTGCAATTGGATTCAGTCACTAAAAGCGATCCCCCGAAGGGCATTCTTCAAAGAAAAGTCGAGAGCGTTGTATTTGGGAAGCCGAAACAAACTCCCAGCTTTGAGGAAGATAAAAAAAGCGTGAGGTATGTATATAAAAATCTGAGCGGGTTGAAAAAAAATCGAAAAGGTCTTATTGTACGATACTTTGTAATTCCCGATTGAATATGCGAATCTCCGTAATTAGTGATCATCTACATTTTAAGTCACTTTGTTAAATTTGAAGTCGAATTACTTTGCAGATATCATGGTAGTCTAAAACTATTTTCGCACTATTCCTTTTCTTATTTGCAATTGTTGGGATAGTTTCAAAGTCTATGACGGACGTATCATAGTTAAAAATAAAATTTATTTTTGTTATCAAATTCAATATTAAATTTCCAGGTTCAAATTAGAAAACCTACCAGAACCTACTATAAGTCCGGGTTCAAACAGCTCATCAGAGCAAAACGATGCTCAAAGCTCAATCATCAGTGCGGTTCCAACAATACCATCCCCTATCATTCCTTCATCGCCTGTCATGCCATCATCTATCACACCTATGCCTACTAACATCACATTAACACCTATCACACACCCTGTGACTTTGTCCACTTTATCTCCTTTAGTCACTAGACCGCCATTACCGCCTCGTTTATTAGATAGTCCAAGAGAATTGAAAAGTGGATCCGGTTCTGATAGAGAATCATTGGGTGAGTCATTATTAATATTCTTGTAAACCACCTTATTGTGGGTTTAACTATTTAAAAAATAAGCCATTTTTTGTATATTTCGTAACAATGATGGGTATATAATACAGAAATATGAAAATAAACGCTATTTGCTCAGTAGAAAATCAATCTTAATAAATGCCCAAAAATGATATTTTTTTTCAGAAAGTGAAAGTCTAAATCGTGGTACATCACCACGAAGGCGTCTCATAAAACCGCCACCAGGTGAATATATAAAACCCGAGTTATTTCAAAAGAATTTCCAAAAGATATCAGACTTGGTGCGTCGGGCAGATATTGATTCACCATCTGTTTGTTTAGAAGAGCCTACTTCGGAGAAAGGCAGCAGGCCCAGGTAGGTTAAACATGCAAAATCTAAAAATCGTAATTATATATAAAATATTCTGAATTTACAGACAGATTACACATGTATTTGGCATTAATTTATAGATTTCAGTTAACCAATTTTTTTAGAATTTCGTAATTTACTAATTTAATTATACATACCATATCCATGAAATAATAAAAAAAATTTGATCCCTTAAATTTTTTAAAACAATTATTTATTCACCTTTCCGGTCCCAAGTATAAAAATATTACGCATGATCCGAGCGAGGGTACCGAAAGACACCAGTCCATTTGTATCGAAATCTGAGTCATCGGAAAATCTCATGGACACGCGCCCGGATAATTGATGGAAACGAAATCCCGTTTTTTGAGTCGGAGAAGTAACACATATTAACTGTTTGACTTTTTGTCTTATTTGCGTAATATAAATATTAAAAGTAAGTTATCTTCAGAACCCTTTTATGATTATAAAAAAATATGGAGAAGGCAGGTCTTCTTACACTCAAGTTATTAAATTAAAACGAAAACTACTTTTTTTTAGGGTATTTCAATCCCCCGCTTCGGGCCGGCTAGTTTTAAATATCGATGATTTATCATTTGTAGTATATGTTCCTATTCAATTATGCATCATTTATTTGGTTTTCGTGTATTAGGTCACCAATGATACCAACAGTTAAAAGTAAGATATCAATAAACCTAATGGAAAGCATTGAATCGGAAACATCTATTGATTCTCCTGACCGCGAATTTGCAAATCTAGATCTTAACGATTTGGACGATTCTAACAAACAAGAAGGAATAACCGATTTAAAAGAAAATGATAGAGAAAAAAGTCCTAGACCAGAAGATAATTCAGAGAAAACACATTCCAAAGCAAGCGACTCTATTCCAAGATCTCGAGACATTCCAATACCTCAAATTAAAGTTCCTAAACTAGATTTCATGCCAAAACAAGCCAAATTTACACATTCCGATTCAGAGGATTCTAGAAAGTCCGGAAAAGACGAAGAACCAAAGAGTAGTGTTAGATCGAATAGTATAGATGTGCCTAAAGATATAAAATCCCAACTTAAACTTTCGCCAACCCCAAGCTTAGGTTCAGATAGATCGCCTAGATTAGAGTTCACTAAAAACTGGTCTAGTCCTCTATCGACATTTAAGCCATTAATTAAACCAGTTCTAAATCCATTAAAATCGTCAGATTCGGCATCAAGCCTCGGAAAAGGTTTAACAAGTCCTAGATTAGATGGTGTTATATTGTCTCAAGGGAAATCTAGTTCAGATAACGTAGTTGTAGTTTATCAATTTGAAACTCAAGACGAGTCTCCCAAACCTATAAAATCTCCTTTAATACCCGATATGGGAGTAAGAGAAATGATAGAGAGAAATAAGCAAGACGAAAGGAGAAGGTTAGAGTTGTCGATGCAGAAGGATTTAGAAATAATTCGAATGGAGTTTGCGGCGAAGGAGAAGAGATTAAGAGCTGAGCTGCAGGAAGAGTTAAAGGAAGCGGAGGAGAAGTTTTTGAATGATAAGAGACTGAGATTGTCGGAACAAGCTGACAGGCAAAGGCGGGAGATGGAGGAAGTAAGTCAGATATAATATTAAATTCTATTTTTTTAAAGGAATAATGTCCTTTTCTGTTTCTTTCGACATGGTGATCCTAAACTGTTATATTGTAACATCTATACATCTCTATGTATGCTGTGAAATTTGCTGACCCAAATTCAACGAATTTAGATATACAAGTAGAACTTTGAAGACAGACAATTTTTGAAGATATAGCTTACAAAAAATAGTAACAAACAGTAATATATAAAAATCCTGTAAAAAGTCCGTAAAAGCTTGAATCAAAACTTTTTTGGGTTTGGGCTATTTTACAGTACAACGATATCTATACACCAATACAGCACAAAGGGTAACTGTTAGATACTGTTGTATTTAAACATTTCATGAGGACGAGAAATTCTAAATATATATTAAGGCCATAACAGCTACAATAGGTCATGAAGAGATTTGCTAGTAATACGTGTTCTCATCTACATAGTGACTATTTTATTTGAAATAATTTCACTTTAAGGCGTTAGCGGATGCGGAAAAATCTAACAGACAGGAATTGCAAAACAAATTAAAGGAATTAGAAAGAAAGTATCACAACGATGCTGAGTCAGCTTTGAAACAACACGAAGGTGGTATGGCAAGGTTGAGAGACGATTATAGCAATAAATTTTTTGAACTAAGGGAACAATTAGAGATAGGTAAGTCAACATAACCCGTTTCAGATATTTACTGATTACATATCATAAATTCATACATCAATGTAACCTCGATAAAACAAAACTGAATAGACTTACATATTATTACATACATAGCATCACGCCTTATTCCCATAGGGGTAGGCAGAAACCACGTCCTTCCACTTGCCACGATCCTTGAATATCTCCTCGCTTCTTTCATTCTCATTAAACCTCATACAAGTTCGTCGGTTTAGAGTACTCTTGACCTGGCCCTTATTTAAAATGTCCTGGATTTGGTTCAGGAACGTTCGCCTTGGTCTTCCCTTTACAACTTTCCCGTTCACTCTTGACCCATAAATCATTTTAGTCAGTCCTTTAATTCGTTCTCTCTACGTGCTCAAACCATCTAAGCATACCTGTCTCAATTTTAGTCACTACATCTTCTTTAATACACAACGTTTTCTTATGAAACTATTTCTTATATATATATACTTATGTAAGAAATTATTCGTAATATAAAATAACTATTTACATAAATGTTATTTAGTTATATGAGTTTGGATTACGATTAGTTTTAACAGGTTTAGAAATTGTTGCTTAACATCTTGGAATTGACACATTAAACTATGAAAACAAATGAGAATATTTTTAGGATACATTATTCAAAGGTTAAATAGAGGTCAACACCGCCTTCTATCTAATTTCTGCGTTGATTAAAAATTTGTTATAAGGTTTTTGATAAATTTAGTCATTACGTAAGGGGATATTTTGTCTTAATTAGAGGATCGTTATATTAAAGTCACAATGTATTTTTTTCTCTATTACTTTTGACTTGTTAACATTTTCTATTGTCAATGAAATACGTTTTTATTCATGCACTGAAGTTAAAATACATTTTTTTAAACATGTCCCGGATAACATGTCTTGTAAATATAGTTTTATGAAATATGAATTAGTCAATTTATAAGCATATTTGTGAAAACTTGAATAGCGTCATCTATTGAAAGCTTACATAAAAGTTTTTAAGGGTTTCCATTTTCATTAAATAGAAAACCTTAAAAACTTTTATTCGATGGTATAAGAAGTGCTTCCGATGTATCCATTAACGTATAACAGATAAACAGACTTTTTTATGTATTTTTAATATGAAGAGGGGTTATAGATTTGCGGCAGAAGTTAATATTCTTTATTATTTGCGAACTTAGTCGGTACTTTGAGAGGGTTACTTTAGTTAGTATATTATTCGTAATGGACTATAAAAGATAGAAATACTTGCACTGTTTTAGAAAATGAACGCAGTTTGTCAGAAGTGCGAAGTCAGCTTCAAATGACTTTAAATAGAGAGAGATCACGCATGATAGAGGAGAACAGAGCAACTATAGAGACATTGAGAGAAGAACACACTACTAGAGTTACGGACTTGAGACACGACTACAGAGCTGAGGTGAGTTTAACTGACTAACTAAATATACGTCATAGACTTGATTTTCGACTATCTCCTAGGCGTAATGGTGCTATACATCGGTAGCAGAGGCCAGGAATCGACTCCCGGCAGGGGTTTTATGAAATGTTGGTTTATATGTAAGTGATAATGTAATGTAATGTAAAGCAGATGAGAAAGAGGCCTGGACTCAGCCGATGGTGACAGAATAATTATACTTATAATGATAATATAATACTGTGTTGTTGCAAAAGCTATGATGGCCTATCGGTGAGCTGCATGGATTCTAGGTGGGCGCGGTTAAGTTTCTCTTAATGAAAATGTTTTTACTGCCTTGATTGTTCTTTTCAATCCATCGGCTTTTCAGTGAAGGAACCTATCGTCAGGAAACCTGTATATCACTTGAGTAATTCAAGGGTATGCGTAAAGTCTGCCAACTCACTGGAGCAGCGTGGTGGGATTATGACATAAAAACCTTATCTCCTATCAGCGAGGAGGCCTGTGCCCAGTGAGACGTTGATAGGTTGCTACGTACCCTTTTACCTTATATTGTTTTCTTTACGTATATGTATATGCTGTATTTGCAGTTTGAATTGAAAAAAGAAAATAAATAAAACCTTATCTTCTTTTGAACATAGGTGGAGAGGCTTAGGACGCAGCACGCTTGCCATTTAGAAGAGCTAAGAGCTCGACTGGCTGGTGAAAGGGCAGCCGCCGCAAGAATACATGACGACAGAGCCCTTCATGATAAGTACAAGTGTCTCAAAGAGAAATATGCGAGGCTGAAACACGATGTTAAGGTAATATACGAGTATATCCCTGCTAAGGAGGTATAATCACAAAATTAAGAATTTTAGTCTAGCATGCAGCAGAGTATAAAATAAACTATATTTAAAATGAAAGGATGTCTTAGATTGATAAATGGAGTGGTATTATTATGGAAAGTATTAAAACATACGCCTTTTTATACGGAAAGAGTGTTTTCCTGACATTATTTTTCTCATTTAAGATTCTTTTGTGTGTTTTAAGTAATAAAAAAACGTTAAAATGTTTTAAATGCGAGTTGACTCTATATATATATAGGAGCTATACGTGTAAAACGTGAAACTATCACGAAGGTGTCCATAAAACCTCGTCTTTTGTCGTGATAACGTCATATAAATCGATGAAAGCCGTTCCGTCTGAGCCAACCGTGCACGCGAGAGCGCGGAATAAACGGTAGAGAGGAGCGAGCGGCTTATGATGCATCTATTGTGCGTAACTATTTATTTCACCAGCAAAGTTTTCTTATGAAGTTATTATCTTACGTAAACTGACTCGACCTTTTCCTTCTAGATGTCTATCGAGAGGAGGAACAAACGCCGCGAGATGAGTATGACGACCGGCTCAGAGACTGAAAAATCAAATTCACACAAAGCTAATCAATCATTAGAGAGGTATGAATAAAATCGAATCAGATTCTTTATTCAAATTAATCATTGGTTTTTTTTGGTGACATAAAATATCGCGAGGAAATCTACCTTCTATTTACAGATGCAAAGAGCTCAATGAGACAACATCGGTGAGCGTTGTTGTTGAAGCCGAACCACGACCTAGGAACAACAATCCAACAATCAAATTCAACGACAACGAGACCTCTTACTCTGAGAGCAACGCGCCTAAATCAGTGGACAACAACAACGACGAATGGAAACTTAAAAGGGATAATGTAGGTATTTTTTTGTATGTTTTCATGATTTTTTTTTAAATGAAACTTAGCCATTACGTTCTCATACGTTCACGTTATAGTAAACTTATCACGGCAATATTTTAAACCTCTACGCCCGAAATTATCAAAAAATTACGTGTAACCTTAACGATCCTTACGTGCGATCTTAACCAAGAGACCCCGCCCATTCCTATGGATATCTTTACAACAAATTATACAGGATAATTATAATTTTTACTTTAATAATATAAAACAAAAATAAGTTGCATTTATAACAATGGTATAGTCTACCTGGGACAACCGGTATGTTTATCGAATCTCAATTCAAAGTCAAAATATAGTTTTTTCTATATATTATTTAAATGAATGACTGATGATAAATGTTATCATCAGTCATTCATTTAACGACTTACAGTCTAAAGTTACAAGGGTTCCTTCGCGCCCTGATCTAAGAAGAGCCCACAACAAACTCAATCGGGTGTCCTTTTTTATTTTGTCGCCATCATTACAATATATATTTTAAATTTATTCTATATCTATATACATATAGAGACATTTAATACTTATAGACAATTAATTCACTCCCACGCTTTTTTGTCTTCTAAGTATTCTTTCAAATTGTCGAATGATTTCTCAATTAGTTTTCTTTTAATAAAAGATTTCAATTTATTAAGGGACATCTTTGTAACCTCTTCTGGGAGCTTGTTGTAGAAACGTATACAGTTACCTTTGAATGACTTGTCAATTTTGTGTAGCCTACTAGAATTTACAGCAATTTTTTATTTATTTCTTAAGTTATATAAGGTGCATCCACTTTATTTCCTAAAAGAATCTATAATTTTATGGACGTACAACAAGTTTTCTAATATATATACGCCGTGAACTGTCATTATTTTTACTGCTCTGAATTTGTTTCTTAGCGACTCTGTTGGACCCATATTGTAGATCGCAGGAACAGCATTTTCTGCAGCACAAATGTTGCATCTATATCAGCAGCATTACTCCAAAGTAAAATGCCATATGACATAATGCTGTGAAAGTAACTGAAATAGACCAGCCTGGCACTTTCAACGTCCGTAAGATGGCGAATTTTTTTAACCGCGTAAGCCGCAGAGCTGAGCCTGTTCGATAGATCTCTTATAGCCTAATGGGCGAATAGTTTTAGACGTTTTCTGAGCTTTTGTTTTTTGCTTAAAGTATACGATCCCTTGGAAAAATAGGGAGGCGGGGTCTTACTGAACGTCTACGTCGCGAAAGGAATATGTATTCATTAGGCTGTACGCGATCGCTCTGCCTCATTGGTCTAGTGATTAGCATCTTCGACTACAGACATGAGGTTTTGGGTTCGAGTCCCGGGTCGGGGCCAATTCAAGAATCGATTTTGAGTTTTCTAGTAAGGTTTTCTCAAAATTTGCCCGAAGTTATTTGAGCACGTTAAGCCGTCGCCTGATCTTTCTTCGGTCGTGTCAGAAACCCGTCACATCGGCCTATAAGAGTGAAGGAATAGAGAGTGCACTTGTGTATCATGCGTGCCAATCTGCAGTGGCGCAGCGTAGTGGGTCTATGCTCTGAACACCTTTTCTCATATGAGTGAGGATGCCTGCGCTCAGCAGTGAGACGGTAATGGGCTACTTACTAAATTGTCTCATTTAGTGTGTCGTTTTCATTTACTCATAATTCTGTTAATCATTTTTTGTATAATGTTTTTTCCGTTAGTGTAAATGTATTATAAAGCATGTTTAGGCTACCAGTAATAAGGTTTATCTCTAATTTTAAAGCTATTATCTTTAAGTTTTATTTTTAATCAACTTTTATAAGATGTAACCTGTTGGTGCCCTTTTCTTTTAAATAAATAAATATATGCGATCGCTTCTGGGAACATATGGGATCCCGTTCTGAGAGAGCGGCTACGTCGCGAAAACAATGTGTATGCCAAATGTTAATTCAACTGATCAAGTTATATATAAGATTTACTTACTTACTATTATTTATAGGTGTAATTTTAAGTAATTTTATATTTTGGTGTGTACAGACATTACAATCAGACACATCGCAAACGTCAGCAGTGAAGCATCCCCGGGTGAAGAGGAACAATGTCGCCTTCAGGGAACCACCCAGGCGGAGACGGGATAGGGAGAAGGACGGAGGTAAGTTAGAGACATATCTGACCAGTATAAGGGTAGAGCATGTTGACAAATAATAAAGTAAAAGAATACAGTTTATGTAATAAATCATCTGATCAGGAAATACGTGGGTGACACCGCTTCGAACAGTAAAATAAGTAATTAACTAGCTGACCGGAAGCGGCGTATTTAAAATCGCTCGTGTATGAGTTTTAATTTATTAACTTTAAACTTTTAAAGTATTATAACAGCAACTCACTTTATATTTTTTTGTTGTCACAAATGCATTATAAAGAATCCTTATCCCGTATTATTATTTCTGATTGCCGAAGGCGTAAATGGTTTGAAAATATTTATTTACTTATTGGAGCTCCAACAGTATGCAGTAGTTATCTGCACTTACAAAATAAGCTTATACAAAATTACAAAGAATAAAATGATCATTAAACTACATCCCTAATTATAGCTGCACAAATAATTTCTGTGTGCTAAATTCAACAATTAAACATATAATAAATTCGAAAAAAGTGCGCAGAACAAATTCAATTTATCTAAATTGTGCATTCGATAAAAATTATGATATTACAATAATATTGAAAATTAAATTAAGAAAAAAGGACTTGAAAAATTGTTATAACAAAAGTATTGTTTATAATAACAAAAAACCCAAATGGCTGATACACAACGTCTACAGTTTGTTCGCGTTAAGAATGCAATGAGTCACCATGCTTTTTTTTGTGTTGGAAAATGCTTCTACGCACTTTTCATAACCTGAATGGGTCAGGAGTGTGGGAGGAGACCTCGTAATACTCACTAAAACCCAGCGGCGAATATGACGCGGTAGCAGAAACACCTGGAACATACCCCCCTCGGAATTGACCAGGATGTACCCTCAGGCGTCGCCGGCGGGATCCAGCCCGTATAAAATACGGACAAAAAAGAGTACCGGGCATTTACTGAATGCTCGAGGAAGGATGCCCGGGCAATGAGGCCCTGCCTCGAGGCCCGTACCGCGCAGAATGCTGCGATGAACCCAACGGGTATTCTGCCACAGATCATTCTAGCCCCGCCAATCAAATATTTTCAAATTAAAAGGTCAAGGTCACAGTGACCATTTAGAAAACCTTTGTTTTAATTTGTTAGTAATTCGTTATGCAACTGTTCGATTCCGATGACTCTATATCAGATTTCCATACAAATGAACTGGAGTCTCTTTGTAGCCCGTTCGGATCACGCATAAAGTTTTGATACTTAAAGCCCGAAATATTAAATATGCGATAAAATAAATTTTTTTGTCTCTTTCAGGTGCAACCACCGATTGTCAAGATTCGTCTGATGCCACAACAGCGGACGAAAAACCAAAGGAGATCATAAATGGTGAATTCATTTAATTTTCTCTTTTATTATAGTTCATTCTATAGTCTTTCGACTCATTTAGTTATGGATACTGATAACAAAGGGCGCAGGAACCCTTGTAATTTTAGGTTCTAAATCGTTCTCTTTTATTATCAGCAGTATTACATTGAAAAATAATGTGAAAACAATATTTGGCGATCCAAAAGTGCTCTTAAAGTCTACTTGAATGAATAATTTTTGAATTCTAATGACTTATTAAATAATAAAAACTCTTAAAAAGAACTTCTGAACCGCGTACCGAAAACACACCGACACTACCCGAAATATATGACGTCACAATGTTAATTCCTCCTCACAATAGTGCACTGCTAGGACAGTGTTTTGAATTTCACTAATTAATATGTCGGAGAATAAAAGAGAAAGAAGGATGCATAAAGCATAGAGAGGGTAGGGATGTCCGCCGACGTCGTTATTAGCGGCATTCATAATTCCATCTCTATACTGTGGGTTTTGGTGGGTAATGCTGGTGCAATCAAAAACTTTCTTAATTACCTCAGATTATAATGTCCAATCACTTAATGTTACACTCAGTTACTGATAAAAATTTACACAAACTCATTAATAATAATATCTAGGAACGCGACAGTTTTAAAAATTGACCGCACCGTCGGGCCATCACCCGAGAACTGGAGAGCCGTGCGCCGGATTGTCACTTATTGACTCTGCCTCACGCCGATTGATAGATGGCGCCAGCGTTCCACTGACTATAACAAATATATTATTTACGGGTCCTTACCATGCAATATCGATAAACAATCTTAAAACACATAATCATGGCATGTACCCGTAAATAATCTATTTTTAAAATATGTCGTTGAACCGCGTAAGCTTCAGGGTCAGTTAAAATATTTCTTTAATTAAATCTAACCATTTTCTTTGTAACATATCCGACACAAACATGGCGACCAATCGTTGCGCGTTTACAGTCATATCATAGCGTTTTATTAAAAAATAAAAATCGAAAATGTTTCAGGCCACGGTCGTCGTAGATGTTTCACGAGATTAAAATCTGCTTCCACGTCGCGCCTTAACTACTCGCCTAAGTACGTATATATTGTATTTATAACCGCTCGCGATCTCATCTGTTTACAATTATAAATTTTGTCTTGGAAGTACTTTGTGTGCATACAAACCAAATAGATAGATGGTAGTAAAAAGTCAAATGACATTTATAATTCCTTATGTCATGTCACGCTATATGAGCATATAGCGGGTGGACTTTATATTATAATAATATACAAGTGTATATTATTATAATATAAACGGTAAAGTGAAGTCCACCCCATACGACACCTAATAGCTTAATGATTCAGTAAAAGATCGAACTTTTTTTATTTGTGAAGTCGTTTTGGTATTTGTCGTCACCTGTGACTAATATATATATTTAATGGACAAAAGACTTAAAAATATATATTTAAAAATCACTGTTATTATATAAGAAGTAAATCACTGTTTTGGAAATTGATTTGGAAAATAGTTATATCAATTGGGCTGACGATCTACTTTTTAATACTATACTGAAACACCTCTTCTGTAAGTATATATTATTCGTTATTAGACGTGGGGAGGGTTGGTCGAGTCCACTGGAGTCCCTCAGGCAACAGCTGCGTAAGCTGGATGATCTGGAGGATCAATTCCCAGATCTAGCATGTCAGCCTGCCTACAGCTTGCGGTATCCATTCGCGGAGCTGGGTAGGTATTATTTCTAAATTTATCTTGTCATTAGCTAGACTGATAGCCCCTTTTAAATTATTTTTGGGATTTTGAGACTAATAAATCTTGAGACTAATACTAGACGGTATCCATTCTTAATTGACTAGGTATTACATAATAATTTAACGGTATTTTCAAATGTCTAAAATGCTGAATAATTAGGTTAATTCACCTGATTTTTTAAGCATAAACTTTTATTTGTCACCGATTGCACACGCGTCTTAAAGAATTGTTTAATGTAACCCTTTTTGTAGAACTATTTATTCGAAAAACACATTTTAGTACATACGTCATAGGTGAAAGTTCTTTGGCAAACCAACGTTTAAGTCTTGTTTATATTTATACAAATATACAACTTTAGATTACCGACACTTAGAGGGAGAGAAAAAGGATGAAATGTAAGGAATTTAATAAAATTATGTTATTAAAATATTAAAAGTATCGAAAATTAATATAAATAATATATTGCAATCTCAAATTATTAATTGTAAATAAAAATGCCACGTGTTTTTTTGTCATTATTATAAATTGTTAATTAAATATTGTTTTTGAATTTAAAATTTAGACATGAGAATTTATGAAATATTTTTATTTTATTTTTTATTCAAAATAGTACCAATATTAAATGAAGAATAGCAAATTAAAATGCCATAACTATTTGTAAATATTAAAACTACCTATCCTAACGAATTAGCGTAAAAGCACTATCAGCCGAAAGCAGGCCACAAAACCATATCGGAAATCTGGCCCGTAATAGGAGTTGACACGGCCCAACACACGCTCGAGGCGTGTTCAGCCCGGGTTGCTTAGCATGCCATGTTCGTGGCGGTCATGGAGGTGGATCTTTACGTATCATAAGAACGAGTAGCGACAGACCATGGTGTGCTACGCTCTCCTTCTGCGAGGATGTAATGACGCGGAAGGAGATGGCGAAACGGTTGAGGGACACGGACGCCGCCTCTCGTCTTCTCCCGGCCTTCTGACTGGGAAGGAACCGAGAGGCCCACGATTGCCGTCTCACTCTTTTGTGGTGTATTACTGGTTACCTTTGGGTAACGGTTGCGGAGTCCGTTGACCCACAAGAAAAGGTCTCGTGAAGTGGTCGAGCCAGGTGCTCCAGGCAAGTCACATTTGGAGTAAGTTTTTTGATCATTTAGACCGGGTTGGGCTTAAACAGGCACATCGCTGGCGGGGTTGCGTATGCCTGTCAATCATGTCTTAATAATGTAGGAGAACCGCTGGGTTTTAGCCGGTATGAATTCCGCATAACCTGGAACATTTTCTCGAGTATTCCAAATATCAATAAGGATTTCCCAGCGTTAAAAAAACATATAAAACGCTGCACATCTTCGTGAAGCGATTCACGCGTTTCATCAGTAAAAAAATTACTTTCATGCGCCTACAGAAGTTTCACTTCATCAAAAGTATGTCTGATTTACCAGCCAAATAAATAAAAATCAAGAAAAATATTAAGACCAGTAACGCAATATCGTCGCGGTATTTGTGGAAACTTTTCTGATGTAAATGTTAGTTTAAGGTTAATCCTATGTTATTATATAAATATACTGTTTGTTTCTCAAGTATCATTTTATTAAAGTATGATAAATCATAATTACCCTCAAAAGAAGGATTGGTATTGGGACTGTATAGTATTCTCCCATGTAGGTCCAGTAGCAACGGCGGATACTCCCGAGCTGGAGTTTGTCCGCCATCGTGCCTTGATAGAGAGGGAAGGTATGAAGCGCGCCAGGGCCGTGTTAAAACGGCGCAGGGCTGCTTTGCGGGAGTCTAGGGCTTCACTGTCACCGCACAGGGCTCCATCGGTGTGTTGACACATTTCATTCATAGTAATCTTAGAGATCACTGTTGTTATATTACTTTATTTTTATACTATATTCAGTTCTTTGTAATTGAACATTCAGAGTTTTATTGAAGTTGTTTTAACCGTCACATTATGAGTATACAGCATATTACGTATGTAGATAATACATAAATATTAGGGGTGTGCGACTAATTCTAACTTACGAATTATTCGTTCTGAATCGAATTTTAATATTCGATTCGTAACTTGAATCGAATAATTCGAAAGTTCCTGAATAATTCGATTTTCGCACGTTATTAAATTATTAGTGAATTTTTGACTATTTTCAATTCAAGGTTTCTTGTGTTCAATATTCAAATATAAATTTAACAGTCTATATACATTTTATTCAAACCATGAAATATATTTACACAGACAGAACAATTATTATAGTATTTTATTTTAAAGAAATTTATCGTGGCAAATACAGTATACTAAAAAATACTACATTTTTGTTTAAAAATAATAAATACGATACTGAATCGGGTGATAATGAAATTCGTTTATCAGATACAATATCACAAGCAGTGCAAAGTAATGTTTCACTTTCAGCCGAAGTACAAAGTATTCCTAAATATCTTTTAAATGAAAAGTATATTATTCATATTTCGAATATTTCGAGTCACGTTTTAAAAGATTTAAATAGAAACAATTGAAATCCAGAGATATTAATTTAATTCGAAAATTTTCGAATTATTCGCACACACCTAATGAAAATACAGATGATATACTGGAATATACTGTGTACCAATTATATATTGACGGTGACATTTATTCATAGACTATTTTCATAAGTATAGATTTATTACACAGATAAATATAATTCCAATAAATCTATAGAGTAAATCTATGGTCAGGACTAAGGTATTTCAATACTTATTTAACACACAAAAAAAGATACAAATATTTGTTCTTAAATTATATATAATATTATATATAACGTCTACATACGCTACTATTGGTTTAATGATATTCTGTAAATTGTCTCAAGTTCAATCCAACTTCCGCTTTTATTAAAGACGTTTTAATTTGGACTGTGATTGATGGAGTTATTATTTTTCAAGGGGGGAGTTTCACAAGTGATGGTAGCACTTGAGAGAGAGAGAGACATTCTATTAGTGGCAAGAGAAAAGTAAAGTTTGAGACTGATGCAAAAAGGCAGACTTAATTTCTAAAAGCTTATCTATCAGCCAACCTTTCTCAGTCATTGGTGGTTGTTGTATTACATTTTCTTTTCACAACAAAGCCAATGTACGACTTATCATGGTGAGAGTAAATAAATATTGTGATAAAAATTACAATCAAAATATACTTTAACCACAACAATATATCAGTCTAATTCATTTTAAAATCCGACAGGAGTTAAACGTTAAACTATTTTTAACCTACAAATTGACTAACTCATCACTTATTTGTTCTTTCTTTGTGTGGAAAAAACTTAGTCATATTGGAAGCCTAAATTAATTTATTTTAATTCCCAAAAAATATCTCACTCAATATTATTTTTGACTATCTAATAGTTTTATATGCTAAAAATGTCTTCACAAAAAATTAACAATTAAGTACACGGCTAATGATCTAGAGTGAAAAGTTACTAATAAGAAAAGGGGATTAAAATCTCGTTGTACACGTACCATAGGAAGAACGTGAAGCAACTGAACTAGAAGTTGCTTTACACCGAGCACGTGCTCTACTCGGAGAGAAGGAGATAAGGCTGCGGCATATCGAGCGAGCACTACGAAGGCTCGCTGATGCTCAACCACCCCCTTTGATACAGGTGGATTGAATATAGGATCTTAGCGTGAATACGTCTTTAACTTTCATATCAGCAATCAAAATGTACAAATTTTCGGTACGAATGAAGGTCGTTATTTTACACGTCCCCGTTGTTTTGGGGCCGTTTCTAAAATACCACACGCAGTTTTTTTTAATCGTCCGGAGAACGTCCCCCTCTACAGTGTGACGTCATCACCCTAAATACTATTGCAAATTATAGAAAGTGTATTTGAGTATACAGCAGCCTCTACAGTTGTAGTACTAAAAACTTGTTATATTTTAGCCATAATGAAACATTTAATATCTGCAATATCGACCATCCCAAATATTTATATTCATTTATCCACAGTGGCAAAGATTTTTTTATTTGTAAAATTTTTGAGCTGCTCACGTTGCCTTAATTTTCCCAATAAGACGTATTCACGCAAATAACTAGCGGCAGTTATCCAACCATTTTTTTTTCACTACAGCCTTTGTCTATTTCTTTGCTCACAAGACTGTCTAAAATATTTTTTAATCTTATTAGGAATAATACCGTGATTGAAAGTCATTACCTTCTCATTCAATCTTAAATCATAGTCCAGGTATATATTTCCTTTTTAAGTTTATTCTCCGACAAATTCTTTACATTGGGCCATTGGCCGTAACTGCCATACATATATATTTGTATTTAGTATAAAATTGTAAATTTTTATGACTTATTATTTATTAAGTTTAAATTTTTTGTATAGAAAATCATAGTTTAATGCTCGTATGTCAAATTATTCCACATTTAGACAGTCTTAAGTTGTCAGTCTATTTGCTACTCGAGTTTGGTAAAATGTTTTTAATTTGGAAATGTTCTTCTACTGAAAAAGATTTTACTAAACCGAGGTAACGCCGTTCGCATCTTACTCTTTATTCGCTGGTTTAGGCTTTCATTGTTATCTGTTTAGGTTTCTATTTGTCTATATATTTTATGCATTTGTTAAACAGTGCTTTGCGGCTCATTTTGCAACTCTTTGTGCCCTATTTCTTCGTATTCTTTGAGGTCATACCATATGTTTCCATTTCTTTTATCGTTATTGTTATTGATTTAAAAATCATCGCCTGGTATAGATTTCGCATTTTGTTTAATGCACTCGGTAGAAAACTTTTTAATTTGTGATGTACATACAATTGTTTTTTTTAAAAGACTTATAATCATGTGCTTTACCGTATATTAGAAATACTAATCGTAAATGTAAAAACGTTAGAATCATCAATACACTACGGTGTTGTCATCGGTCCGTTGACATTTATTTTACTATAATGTAGGTCTGATTGTTAACTTAGGAGGGCATGCTATTACTTGTATAAATTAATTGAAAAAGAAATAACTGATTTTATTATCGAATTGTAAAAAAAAAAACTTCTAATAAAGTTGAGAGTCACGAAGCGTGCAATAAAGAGGATTTATACGCCTGCAAATCAGAAATAATTTTATCCATANAATTGTAAACTTTTATGACATTATTTATTAAGTTTAAATTTTTTCTATAGAAAATCATAGTTTAATGCTCGTATGTCAAATTATTCCACATTTAGACAGTCTTAAGTTGTCAGTCTATTTGCTCCTCGAGTTTGGTAAAATGTTTTTAATTTGGAAATGTTCTTCTACTGAAAAAGATTTTACTAAACCGAGGTAACGCTGTTCGCATATTACTCCTTATTCGCTGGTTTAGGCTTTCATTGTTATCTGTTTCTTATTCGCTGGTTTAGGCTTTCATTGTTATCTGTTTAGGTTTCTATTTCTCTATTTCTTTTATGCATTTGTTAAACAGTGCTTTGCGGCTCATTTTGCAACTCTTTTGTCCTATTTCATCGTATTCTTTGAAGTCATCGCATACGTTTTCTTTTCTTTTATCGTTATTCTTATTGATTTAAAAATCATCGCCTGTTATAGATTTCGCATTTTGTTTAATGCACTCGGTAGAAACCTTTTTAATTTGTAATGTACATACAATTGTTTTTTTAAAAGACTTATAATCATGTGCTTTACCGTATATTAGAAATACTAATCGTAAATGTAAAAACGTTAGAATCATCAATACACTACGGTGTTGTCATCGGTCCGTTGATATTTATTTTACTATAATGTAGGTTTGATTGTTTACTTAGGAGGGAATGCTATTACATGTATAAATTAAATGAAAAAAATAAACATTTTAATATCGAATTGTAAAATAAAAACACTTAAGAGAGTAATAATAAAGTTGAGAGTCACGAAGCGTGCAATAAAGAGGATTTATACGCCTGCACATCAGAAATAATTTTATCCATACAAAATTTAATGTCTGATAGTGTGGCAAGATAACAAAGTTGAATTGAAAGACCCAGTCTCGTTGGACCCTCCCTCGATAGATCAAAAGGCCACCTTTGTCGTTAGTGACTTAGTTTTCATCTTGGGCCGAAAAGACGAAAGTACTAATGCCTTTATGCTTTAATGTAAAATGCGGAGAGCGCCTTTGAGTTTTAGTGGGTTTTCTGTTCTGTAGCAAGTTTTATACAAGGCATACTTTTTGCTGGAGTTGGAGCATCTGAATGAAATTTGCAATAATAAAAAAAGGTCAACAGATGATATCAAGGATCGTGCATTATGGAAATCATTTGTTCAGCACTCGATGGTTATCGCTTGATAATATAACGAAATGAATGTTCTGTTTTAAAGGAGGCAACAACAAGTGAAGCATCATCTGGAAGTGAGGCCGGGAACGAGGTAGAGACCGGCGGAGCGGTTCTCCGTTCCCTTCGCGCACTGCACGCTGACGTGCGCGATATATGGCGGGCCTTGGACGCCAGGAAACTTAATGCTGGTTGGTTTTCTCAATATTATCACACAAATACATACACCCTCGCACTGCAGACTGGCACACACGCACGTACACGCTGGCATAACACACGCACATTAAAAGAAGTGGCCAAAAAATTGATTATGAAGTCGATTTATGGACGATAATTTTACGTGATACCGTTTAGGTAAACAACAATGATAAA
The DNA here is from genome assembly GCA_015832385.1 of Elymnias hypermnestra. Classification (NCBI taxonomy): domain Eukaryota; kingdom Metazoa; phylum Arthropoda; class Insecta; order Lepidoptera; family Nymphalidae; genus Elymnias; species Elymnias hypermnestra. The sequence goes on from JACTOM010000933.1 coordinate 572,911, forward strand.
TTACTGTTGTAACAAACAGTAGAATTAAACCTGTCGCGCCACTCTATCGCTTATACGCTTGTCTCAGAGAAACGTGACAATAAGTCATGCTTTTTCGTGCGTACAGATTTATAATAGGTTATCACGTCAAAAAGGGCCTGAATTTAAACTACCTCAAAAATTAAGTGTCAAATATATGATTTTAATCTTTCAGCTTCGCCGGAAACTAGTTCCTGCAACGTGCCTACAACTTCACAGACAAGGATGACATTGTCAGCAGTAAGCATTGCTATATATATTTAAATTTGGAAAGACCTAAGCATTCTTCACCACTGAATTTTTATCTTTATCGCTTTTTTGTTTTAATAATTTTTCCCAAGTGGTCCTTTAGGGATTATCACATTATTGAAACAACGGGGCATTATGCATGTCTGTAAGGTGATGCATGTCGAGTTTGTTTTATTGTTAAAAACTTCTCTTTTTTAGCGGGACATGGTTTTATACACAATTCTCGACCCATAGGCCAGGATTGTGGGATACGGCGTGAGAAGAGGCCTCGCAATAATCTTAGTGATTATTAACTCAGCGCAACCCTCTTTCTCCATGTGCGAGACTCAAGGGCTTCAACTTTCGCGTCCGTCCCTAGTGTCCGACTGATCATTTACAGAGGCGGGAGGACGTTCACAAAGATGCGCAGCCTTGTACCCCATCTCCCCTTGCTCCATCTGAACCGAAGTTATACCTGATAGCAATTCAATCTACGATGGTATCAAGCTAATCTGATAAGAATTTTGTAATGGTTTTTACCAGAAGCACGCTTCTTTTTAGTTTGGGAGTTTGAAGTTTCATTAGTCCTCAACAAATTAGAATATACAATTTCCTAATTTTACTTTGAAATGGTTGGAAGACGAATCCTCTCCTAGTATAGTTATTTACTATGTGGTTCATTACCTTTGATATTATAATGAGATTTAAATCTTCCACAGCCGGATCCCGTATTACATGACAACACAGACAGTGTCGCGGAAAGAGCTAAAGGTCTGCGAGCCTGGCTCCAAACGGCCCCATAAATACCCACACACTATATTATACCCCTAAATACTGTTATACATTGTATGGTTGCGGTCACACTGATTTACCCGCGATTTCGCTCGTGTTAGATATTTGGAAAATAAATAAAATCCGACATTTGTCGTGTCGGATGTCGATAAGACCCGACTTTGACAAACAAGAACTTTAATTAGGGTAAATTGTAAATGTAATAAAATGTAGTAAATGGGCTCTATGTGACCCCAGATTCAGTAATCAACCGGCGTTAACTCCTCACAAGCCGTGGAACGGATCCTCCTCCCCCTCACCAACAATTAAGAAAATTTCTGTCGAGTCCATCACCCAACATTGATACCAAAATGATCAGGATGTCAGTGTTGCTGGTAAATGCAAAATAGAGAGCTAAGGAAACAGTTGTTTTTAATATAACCTGCGTCCAGAACGATTTTTAATGGAAATTTCAAAGCAATATTGATGTCAAATCGTTTCTGGCCTCGTATTTTTAGCTTTGGACCGATAATTGTTGTTCTACTATTAATAAATAACCAGCGTTTAATATTTTTTTATAGACCAGAAGTAAATATGAGATGTAAATTGATACTTTCTCTATAATAAACTTTTGAAGCAGCAAATGTGTCTGAAAAATGGTTCACGTTTGTATAATGCATATGGAGGTATAAATTGTTGCAAATAGTCACTCCTATCAGCTCCCAATGGGAATATATCGAATAATCAATAACTGTATATTGCAGCTGTCATGACAGTCGGCTTATTATAGTCAATCTACCAAGATTCTTTGTCCAATATTTAGGTCTTATCTTGAATCGACAACCTCGCTGGCTTAGTGTTATAAAAATAAGAATGAAGATGTTGCGTATCAAGTATTTATTATCAAAAAACAATTGATAAACGATTTGCGCTTCCGAAAGTAAAAAATACATAACATACAGAAAATATAAAAAGTAGTAGGTTATCTAATACTTAAGTTATAACATAAATAAGTTAATAACTGCCTAACCTAACCTTACCGTTTTAGGGTTTTAAAGTGTTTTTTAACACAATTTTTTTATCAATTATCAGTGTGACCACAACTTCTTAACTACTCTTACTAACCATTGATACAAGTACCTATCGTTTATAATTTTTGACTTTGTATTTGTGATATGAATATGGCTTTACATTTTTTTACTTGTAAATGTCACGATTTTTCTCTATTTATCTCTTTAACAATTCGTTGTAAACTAGTCAATATGTGTATTAAAAGATATTTAGATCTTTTCTCAGGTATGTAACTAGTCCTTTAGCGAATAAATTGTAGTCAATTGACTGATCGTATCATATTATTACTATAGATCAGGGGTCGGCAACCAGCGACCCGCCGGCCACTTGCGTCTCGTAAGCCACTAAAGTGTGGCACGCAGGCATAAAAATGGCAGTAACGACGCATATGATTAAAAATGCGAATATACTCGTATAATATCTTTATCAAAAATGATATAATGCCCGCATCATTAACCTCATGACATTTGTGGCCCGCACTAATGTACTCATGACATTTATGGCCCGCACCAATATCCTCATAACATTTGTGGCTCGCGCCAATATACTGATGTCTTTTGTGGCCCGCACTATCATTTTTTTGTCATTTGTGGCCCATATCAACGTCCTTACGATATTTATGGCCAATATTGCTAATGACCTCTTAGGCCAGAACTTGTCATATTTGGTATATTCTCATAGTATTTCTGGCCCTTCTAAAAAAAAGGTTGCCGACCCGTGCTATTGATGATTCTAGAATATTGTATTTCTAGATATCCATGAATAAACTAGTCAGCTCGTGATTTATTAGCTTAATATTATTATGTAATCTGAAGTTGATTGTATGAGTAGTTATTTGATAGCGTTTATGTATACACAATTCTTCATTAATTGTTGCCATTATGACTGAAAATATTTATAGCTATTGTGCTCGATAGTCTAAATATCAATTTCTTTAAACTCATGAAATTCAACATTTAAATTATTTCATGAAAGCCATACCAAATCCTTGTTCATTATGAAAATACATAAAGCATCTGTACTAAACTTAAAATATATATAACAATTTATTGAAATAGATGAAAAAAAAATTAATTTGTGTTAATTTGCCAAAGGCAAACATATAAATTATGCAGATAAAACAAATCTATTTAAAACAAAAAGGAAGTTAATATTTATTGAAACTGAATTAAATCATTAAATTTAATATTTATTTTGATTTTAATGTGAAATTTGTTTAAAACAAATCTTTGAATAGATAAATTAATTAATTATTTAAATTGAGTCTTTACCAAAGTGAACTTCGTCAAATAAAAACAAAAACTATTTTAACCCAATAACATGAAAAATCTACATTATTTAAACTCAAAGGAAAATTGAACGTTGATTAAAAACCCGTCCCACACACACGCGTATATATGTGTCAGTATATATTTGGGAATGTGATTCAGGGTATCAAACTATGCATAAGGTTAGAATAAGCAAGCTGACTTGACTATTTTGATATTATTAGAGGGAGTCTACTTGAACAGGAATTCTCTGTCTTTCTTGAAGTGAATCATTTGTTTCTACAGATTATTGAAAGAGTTTTTCTATCTTTCGCTGAGTGAATCAGCTTTCTCAGATTATTATAATGTGTTTCATCAACAATACATTAATCATCCTTATACATACATCTTCACAATTCTAGTCATTGAATGTCTGAATTACTAGTCAAGTAGACTAAATTATTCTAACGAGCTTGTTTCGTCTAACAATTTACCATACCTGAAATATTAAATTCCACGTACATTCTCTGGTATCTTCTAAAGTTAAAGTTTCAAGTAAAAAATAGTATTCTCAAGAATATTATAATGAAACACTAAAATTTCCACCTTTGCTGAATTTTAATTATATGATTTCTCTAATAACAATTATTTAATACGTTAGCAAAAAACATACAAGCCCCATCTTAATCTTCTACATTTTTATACTCTCCTATCATCTCCTTTCACTTTCTCAATTTATCGTTGTTTCCATTTATCACGTAAATACGAATTCTATTGTTTCATGTACAGAAATGCATTAACAGACTCTAATCAAAATTTATTCTTTCCGAATAATTTATTTGCTTTGTAAGTTTAACGCATTTACTGTTATTTATTTATTTATTTTAAAGTATGTTTCCTTATTGAATTTAATGTGCTAAATTGAATTAAATCTTAGATGAGATCAACTAATATTTACCTATGCAAACTATTATCGTCGGGCTTAGTTTAGAATTCAAACAATGAGCTTACCGTAGGATATATGGTTTCATACCGTTCTATATCTAATACCCATCGATATTAGATTGAAATAGTAAAAAATGTTCTTCAATGTTAGTAACCCCCATCTCCTTTTTAGTTACAGTCAGTGTCGGTATAGATAGTAGGGTTGCAACTTATAGATACAAATATATTTTTTGTTTTATTTTTCTAACTTGGCTAAAATAGTTTTATGAAAATACTCCGGCACCTGGATTAGGAGTGTACTACTCAACGAGGGGAAAGGCCTCGCAATACACACTACAACCAATCAAAACCCTCTTCATCTATGAATGGTGTACCAGGGGTTCAAATTTCGGTAGTTGTCCCCGATAAGACCGATTAAGAATTTATATTTTGCGACGTCTATAAAAACTATGTGCATAGTTACATATCCTAATTTATTATATTAAATCGTAAAGGTATGGGAAAATTGTTAGTGCGAAGGATAGGAGAGAACTGTGATAATAACGAAGTTCAACTTATATATGCAACGCGTTATTAATACTGACGTCAAAAAAATAAAATATATTCTTTTTTTATTCTATATTAAAATGACTGACATTCTCACTGACAGGGAAATTGAAAAGGTTAGAGGGAAAGATTTAAGAAGTTATTAGTTATTTTATTTTAGAGAAAACCTAAAGTTGTCTGGTTTTGTTCTAAATAAAACAAAGATCCTTAAAAGTAGAATAAACCTAGGGATCTTAACGTACTTTTTCCTATCAATTCAAATGCATTTATGTATTATTATTTAGAAGTTTGACACGCTAAAACTATAATTTTTAACTTTTATTAAGTATTGATGGAAATGGTATGAATGCTTAAAAAATACATAAATTAATGACAGTCTCCTTTTTTGGTTGTTAATAAGAAATTATATTGTAATAAATTAATAGATAAAAATTTATAAAATGAAACTGGAAAGAAGTTTTTGTAAAAATTGTGTTTATTTAATAAAACTGTGCTTAAACTATTTAAAAACAAATATTTAATACTGAAATACTTAAAAATTATGTAAACCTATCGATAACTCTTGAATTCTGCATATTTGTATGCAATATATAAATAAAACGCACAAAACTGATTCATTATTGTACTGAATCAGATGTTGTACATATTTTAACTTAATTACATAAGAATCAATCAATAATCATAATGTCCTATTTACGGTTATCCACATTGCCACAAATTGTTCGAAGCATACTGCACTTTAATAAAAGTAATAAAAACATGTCCTGACTGCGTAAATAATTGAATAAATATCGATTTTCAATTGATAAATTAAGTCTGAATGAATCGATAAAGAAATCTGAGTTACAGTTAAAGTATACGTTGCAGTAAAATACGTGTCACGATTGCGTAAATAATCGAATAAATATAGATTTTATACTAGTTCAATTAACAAATTCAGTCCGAATGAATCTATTAAAAAATCTGAATTAAACTAGCTACACGTTATCGTCAAATAATGTTCTGCTTGCGTAAGTATTCAAATAAATATATTGTGTGTGGCATAATGTATAAATAATGATATTTTCTTTCTTTCATTTTATGCTAGTTCAATTGATAAATATATTCGGAAAAATTGATAAAGAAATTTGTGTTATACTAGTTTGATTAAGTAGTTCAATTGATTAAAACAAGAAACAAAAAAATCTGTAACTTGTGAACCGAAGTCTTCTTGTTTCGAAGTTGCAAAAAGAAAACCTGCCTCAAATATTGAATTGAGTATGGGCATTTTTGTTTATATTTATTGACCTTATAAGGACTTAAGTCTCTTGTAACGCAAGATGCGTTAAAACTTAGTTTTTTAATAAAATGTGATATGACAGTTTTTCATAATAAGAAGTCTAATAAAATATACTTGTTTTTAACTTCCAGTGACTTTACACATAACACACTGAAATGAACGATGTTTTTTATTTTGTACGATATCAAACGTGCGGTAAAAAAAACTTGTGAGTGTCAAAAGGTGTTCAATTGTGCTAGAATCTATTAAGTAAACGCAATTATCGTTACGTTCGTTGCACATGTGGTTATTCGTAAAATTAAGGACTGAAAGTGAACTAGGTAAATATATCTTTGAAGTTATAAAAAAATATATTGAGCTTCTATCTCAATGACGTAGTCATTTCACGTTCGTAATTCAACCTATTTATTATATTATATAAAATCGTATTTACACTTATTTTAAAATGTTATTTCAAATAAATTTCGTCTAACAACGTCCATTGAAGAATATTATTTACAAATGTACAGACACGTTTTCATTTATTTCTATACAAGCTGTGTAATCATTCTACGCACATTAGAGTCTGTGCAGACGAAGGACAGCTTTGCATACTTTTTTCTAGCTCAAAATATTAAACATAATAAAAACGCACAAACAGTGGCCTAAATGTCGTATTTGACAGTTTTTTTTTGCGTCAGTCCTTTATGGATCTGTACCTACTTTAATTTCTTATTTTACACAAATATCGCACATCTCAGTGACAAAAATATGATGTACAAAACTCCCAGAGAACTACAAATACTTTTATTTTATATTCGAAGCGTTTTTTGTAAATGTTCTTTTTAGTGGAGCAACTATAAATGTTTTGCCTGAGAATATATATTTGGATGAAATCACACAATCCAAGAGTTTTAGTTAAAGAACAGCAGAATCCAGAAAAGTTTACATTTCTCTGCAAAGATGAAGTTGTGACCAGGAAATGTCATAGGTTCATTTAAACATTTGTATTATTCTGAAACGGCCCTCTTGTAAAAGTATCTTTTTTGTATTGGGTGACTATTCTTCCAAGGCCACATTTATATTCATTAATCTATCCAAATTGACTACTATTTAAAAATGTTTGTAACTACGTATTCAACAGACGCGCAATATATTTGAATAGTGCTGTATGTTTATAACAAATATTCAAAATATTGTATTTAACTAACTTTTATCTATTGAATTACCATTTATTTTGTGCCGTAATTTTAAAGTTTTTTATACACAAAGGTCCTGCGTTTGCTCAGATTCTCACATTTAATAAATGTTCTATTATATGTATAATACATATTACTAGTTAATAACCGAAGGCTATTTGAAAATACAATCTATAGTAATATAAAACAATAAGATACCTTATCCGAATGCCAAATACATATTATAATGTTAGTGCTGTAATAAATGTATGCATTTAAAAGAAAGATTTAAAGCTATATATTAAATTGGTGAGATGTTCCTAAAAGAGATTTACACAAATGTAAATGGGACAATTTGCATAGAATATCTATCTATCCCTTATAATTTAATAGATCTAGTGACGTGGTCTTAAAAGTGGCTTAAGGAAGTGCGTATGGAACAATATATATGTCTTGCTTAATATTCAAAGGAAAATCTATTAAAATGTTTATAAAAGTGGCATTGCAAAGTGAGAATGGGACAAGATTTTATCTCTGTCTTGTAATATATGGCGAGATCTAGTAAAATGATATATTCATCTCTTTCTTGACTTTAAGAGAAGAAATGTTATTGAGAGAGTTGATTACGTCGTCACAATTTGCCTGTGGTCTATTGATTTTAAACAATAGGGAACTATCATCAACAAACAAAACTATCTCATGATCGTCCTTGAAAACGTGAGGAAGTTCATTAATGTAAATGAGGAACAGAAAGGGTCCTAATAAGAAACCCTGTAAGGCAAAGACCCTTTGGTATCCTATTACTTACGAAAGTGCAAATGAGTCACACGGAAGTGTGTCTCTTAAAATTAGGGAGAAGATCAAATAATTTTTCCAAAAACATATTGACTTCGAAAAACGTGAATTTGAATGGGCGTTGAGGTATATTCTATATCTCTCTTACAAGTTAAGGAGACATCCAGGAAAATGTTCGCAAAAGCGACAACAGATAATTCATTCTTGTAGTTTTAGGGGAGATCTAAACGTATTACTACTCCCAGCATGGCGTTTTAGAAAATTATTTTTCCAAATTTGTCCTGCTGTGGACTTGAAAAAGGTTTAGCCGTGACTAGATTTTGAATATACTTCATAATAACATTTTACCAATCTAATACATAGATTTTATCTTTCATCTGGAGATGGTGCTTCATTATTTTTGCCCATACAAACTAGGGAGGCAATATTGCAATAGAAGCAAAGTTAATACACTATTTGATTTCATCACGAAGAGTACAAGGACTGCTACTTACCATACTTTTTATTAGGTAATCGTAGTGAAATAAAAATGAGTGTGTGTGTAACAGTGTGTACAGATTTTAGTTTGAATTATCTAATATATAATTTATTTTAGACCTAACAGATTAAAAATAGTTGTATACAAAATTAGTGTAAACTAAATCCAACCTTAAATCTATGATTTAAAGAACAATTTAATTTAGTATAAATATTAGTTACTGTTATTATATAACGTTTCAGTTACTGTTATAATATAACAAAAAACTCTGTTATTGCTATTTTTCTGTACAATATTTATTGATGTTAATAATTTATATGAAATTAATTACCTCACATACGGAGCTGAAGTATCGTTTAATGACATTTTTCCTTACTGTGCTATAAGAAGTTACACTTCTATATATATATGTAGTAATAACCCTATATAATGTGCGAATAAATCAATATTATTCATTAGTATTGTATTAAAGTACAAAAATAGTGATATACTTTGCCTCCTGACTTTGTATGGATATAAGTAAGGGAAAGCATTTTAAATATGTTATATTCCCCATACTGCAAATATGAAATAAGATTTGTTTTTAAATTATCATGTTTTCTATAGGATTTGTTAGCAAACTACATTCCATTTAACATTTACGTATACAGCAATTATCCAACTTTTAATATATAGTATATGAAATGCAGTATGAGGGTGTAACTTGATAGTTTGAAATAGTGCTTTTACTGGAATGATAAATACATCAATATTAACATAAATGAAATGAATGCGCTTGCTTTAACTTATTGCTATGAATATTTACAAGATAGTACAGTCCTTACTTAGTACAATAAATTCTTTGATTCTTTAGGTGTCCAGTGGTGTAATTGAATTTTAGATGCAGGTGACACCTATTTAGCTACAACACCAAATTGTATCCCCCGATTTTGTTATCATTTATTTTTTTGAATTGCCTCCCTATGGATGCCATTTTAAAGACGTATTGAGGTCAAAAACCCTCGCTACCTCCGGTAGTTCGGTATGATTTGACTGTGCATAATTTATAAAATAATACGTTCTAATTTGTCTAAACTATCACCTTACCAATCAAGACTTATTGCTAATTAAAAAGCCACTAAGAGGTAAATTATATTGTAGCGACTTAGCATTTTACCATTTTATTATAATCCATCATATGATATTACAGTAAACTTAAAAAGCTTGGTAACAAAATTTTTCATCGTTCCAGTAAAACTACTAGGCATTAGTGTATTGTAAGCCAACAACGATATTCTACTGCAGTAAAAACAATACATTATCAACATCGTTTCATTTAAGTATCCCAATATCCATACACACATCACCTCAGTAGACATAGCAGTACGATTAATGCACATAACTGCGAACCTGTAAGAAATCGATGATAAATTAATAAATTTATTGTTAATTAAGGCTAAAACAGTGAAAAGGCTTACGTCATAGTGACGTCAAAATGTTGTCAGAATTACATAAGATATAAGTCGGACATGGATCACACATTATTTTATATATGTCAGTTCACTCCTATTGTTGCATAAATAAAGTCACGATTAAATCATATTTACGTAAAATTTGATTATACATGTGTGGCGTCTGTTCATTACTTCCCGTCAGGCTTATTACTTCCCGTGAACACAGACCTAAAGGAAGTAAAAGCCTAAGGACCTGCTACTGCATAGGCCTTCTAGATACGCTTTTAACACACATTTTCTTTATAAAATAAAGTTAGGTTTAGGTTTAGGTTTAAAGATCTTTATTCTCAAAAGAAAAACATTCACTTCATGAGAAATTAACAAATATTAAAAAAAACATAAGAAAAGTAATACTACATACTGTGTGTGATACATGTGATAAAAGCTTAAATCTATATTATCTATTCATAAAACTGTGGGAAACTTAATAAAGAGACTTATAGGGTTATACAATGTTTTAGCAACAATTTTTTAAAGGTTTCAAAAGATTTTGCACAAAGTATATATTCTGGTAAACTATTATACAATAATGCTCCCTCGAATTGTATAGTTTTTTGTCCGTAGTATTTTGTTCTAGATCTATGTAACTGTAGTTTATGTTTGCTTCGAGAGTTTAAATGCGATTTCGTTTTAAAAGAAATTTGTGTATGCACTGCTTTATTTAAAATTTTTCTAACTAATAAACATGTTTTAAATTTATATAATTGGTTGATGGATAGCACATTAGTTTTTTTAAAAAGTTCTTTTGTAGGAAAACGATAATTAATTTGGAATAAGGTTTTTAGGAGTTTGTTTTGCGATATTTGAAGATCTTTTAAAATAGTTTTACACGCACTTCCCCATATTTCTATCAAGTATTC